>SMJT01000062.1:693645-895045 GCA_004349715.1 Crucihimalaya himalaica | reverse complement strand
CATTACCCAAGATCGTATCAAGTGGTATCAGAGCCACGCTCTTTGATTAAAAACCCGGTATTTTCTATCCATTTTCTACCTCTTTCATCTTCTAAATAATTTCTTTTCTTTCTATCTTTTGTATTAAACCAGTTTCAAAAAAAAAAAAAAAAAAAAAAAAAAAAAAAGAAGAAATCTGGTCTCATCAATTCTTTTCTACCTATCTTGTCTCTTCATATTCATCTAGTGATCTAATTGGTTTTTGAAGGTACCATCGATTAGTTTCGATTTAGGTCCTTAAGAACCAAGAAGAACTTCTAGTGTGTTGTGAGGAAATTTTGAGAGTTGTGAGAAACACCGAGAGAAACACTTGAGTTTATTTACTAACGTGATTGTTTGTTTTGCGAGGTACAATGTACAAAGTCATGAATCCAACGATAACATGAGAGCCATGATGAGAGAATTTACTCGGCCGAATGAATTTGGTAACCGACCGTTTGGTCCGACTAGAGGAGCAAGCCGAGCAGAGGGTCCAACGTTGGCATTGCACTGAGAACAACATGGCGAGAATCACGGATCCGACGACAGTGTAGGACAAAGACAACCACGCGTGCCACCAAGCAAAGGCGAGACCAAAGAAACCAACAACAACATCGGCGAGAACAAAAACCAACTCTATCGGCAAAAATCATCAAAATCGGCGAGACGAACATCTAGTCAATCCATTCTATGAGCAAGATTACTCATCCGAGGAAGGACGAGCTAGAAAACAACCGGTCAGAAGAAATGACAATGATCTTGGCGGTAATAAAACTTCGCATTCCACCCTTCTACGGAACAACGATCCGACGCATTCCTAGAGTGGGAAAAGAAAATCGACTTAGTTTTTTGATTGCCAACACCTCTCCGAACGAAAAGAAGGTCAGGTTAGCCGCTACTGAGTTCCATAATTATGCTATTGACTGGTGGGATCAATTGGTGACTAGCAGGAGACGCAATGGAGAGAACCCATTGAGACATGGGAAGAAATGTCTTTGGTTATGAGGAAGCGTTTTGTTCCGACTAACTACCTTCGAGAACTCCTTCATAAATTGAGGAGGTGTTCACAAGGAACTAAAGAGGCAGTCGAGGATTACTTCCAGAAATGAGAGAAGCTCATGCTCAAGGCTGACATAGCTGAGCCCAGCGATGCAACTATGGCGAGATTCCTAAGTGAATGAACCGGAGAATTACAAGATCGGATGGAAATGCAATCGTATGGTAACGTGGAGGATGTTGCATAAGGCCATTCTTGTGGAGCAAACAGCTCAAGAGGAAGGGTATCTCACGGCCATCTTACACCTCTAAGCCGAAGCTATGCCAAAATCGAGAAGCCAAAGCTACCCATCCCGTACTGATTCCAAGCCCAAGTCGGAATTCAAACCGAAGCTCATCCAGACATGACTACAAGGGTAAGGCTGAGACAACTACTACTGTTCATAATCGTGACATTGAGTGTTTCAAATGTAGGGGCAACGTCATTATGCGAACAAATGTCCAAACCAACGAACCATGATGTTACATGGACGACGGTGAGATTGTGACCGAAGACGAGAAGGAGTTTGATTCAACACCTATCTATGACGATGAAGGAGAAGAATATGCGCCTGAAGGAGAGCTACTTGAGCTAGGCGTGTTCTTATTTTCCCAAGAGAAGGTCGTTGAAGACGAACAAAGGGAGAACTTGTTCCACACCTGATGCATTGTTAAAAAACAAGTTGTGTAGCCTAATCATTGATGGAGCAGTTTGCACGAACGTGGCTAGTATAACTTTGGTGGAGAAGTTAGGCCTGGAGACTAGGAAGACATCCGCAACCGTACAACCTAAGGTGGGTTGAATAACCAAAGGCCCCTCCAAGTCACAAGGCAAGTCACCGTTCCCTTGGCAATTGGAGATATGAAGATGAGGTTAGTGTGTGACGTGCTACCTATGGAGGCTGTCATATTTTTACTTGGACGACCATGGCAGTACGATCGTAGAGCCGTTTCATGATGGTTACACCACAAACATCTTATTTCGAACACAAAGGCTGGAAGATCACTTTGTTCCTTTGTCACCGCCATGAAGTATATCTCGATCAGCTCAAACTTGAGCAAAACAATGGCAAGAGCAATGTGAGTGAACCCAAAAACACTTATCTACCAAAAATGAGTGTGAGAGTTCTTTGAGAAAAATCGATACAAAGGCCCATTGAGATTAAACATGTGAAAGTGAAAATCTTTTCGTAAAGCCAAGTGAGATAAAATTTGCGCTTGCTACCAAGCAACCATTGGTTTTGATTATTTTTAAAGATGCTTTTACAAGCATGACTAATCTCGAGCCGGATATTCCGAACAGTGTGTTCTTCTCTTTTGCAGGAATTTTGTGATGTCTTCCCCGTAGATTAGCCCCATGGTTTACCTCCTATTCGCGGGATTGAGCATCAAATCGATTTCGTTCCCGGAGCCACACTACCAAACCGGCCAGTTTATCGAACCAATCCGGTCGAAACCAAGGAACTCTCAACGGCAAGTCGGTGAACTTATGGAGAAGGGTCTTATCCGAGAGAGTATGAGTCGTGTTGCCGTTCCGGTGTTACTTGTCCCTAAGAAAGACCGATCTTGGAGGATGTGGTCGATGCCGAGCTATCAATGATATTACGGTTAAGTACCGCCATCCAATTCCCAGGTTAGATGACATGCTAGATGAACTTCATGGGTCTAGTATCTTCTCTAAAATTGATTTAAAAAGTGGTTATCACAAATCCGAATGAAGTTAGGTGATGAGTGGAAAAACCGCTTTCAAAACCAAGCATGGATTATACGAATGGCTCGTTATGCCGTTTGGTCTCACTAACGCACCAAGTACTTTTATGCGTCTCATGAATCCATGTTCTTAGGCTTTTATAGGCGGTCTTTGTTGTTGTTTACTTCGATGATATCTTGATCTATATAGAGACTTTGGACGAGCATGTACGTCATTTACGTAAGGTGTTAGAATGCTTAGGACGGAACATCTTTTTGGTCAATTGAAAAAGTGTTCTTTTTGTTCAAGATAACTGTGCGTCTTTCTAGGTTTTGTGGTAAGTTCACAGGACATATAGGTTGACGAGGAGAAGATCAAGCCATTCGAGATTGGTCGAGTCCTAAGACGTAGGAGAAGTCCGTAGCTTTCACGGCCTTAGCGGGATTTTACCGACGTGTTGTTCGGGACTTCAGCACTATTGCCGTACCACTAACCGAAAGTGATTAATAAGGACGTGGGCTTAAAGTGGGAGCAAGCACAAGAAGACGCTTTCCAGCTCCTAAAACAACAAACTTACTCAGCCCCTCTTCTTGTTTTACCCGATTTCTTGAAAACTTTTGAGATTGAATGCGATGCTTCTTGGTATAGGTATTGGAGCTGTCCTAATGCAAGAGAAAAAGCCAATCGCCTTCTTTAGTGAGAAACTCGGAGGAGCAACCCTCAAATACCGACTTACGACAAAGAGCTTTATGCTTAGTCGTTCACTCCAAACGATAAGAGGATGGGAGGCTAAGAGGCATTCACACAAGAGTCAAAGTCTTTAATTAAACTTTGTTATTTCCCATACATTGTTTTTAGTCTTTTCTACAAAACTCTTTACATTCTAGTTATATTTAAACTATGTAATCTTTTTGAGAATAATCAATCAATTATCATTTTATTAAAAGAAGTTTCTCTTTGTTCCTGTGTGAACTTTTTCGATCTCTTTGGTGGTTAGCCAAGAAATCATTTCGGTCTTAGGGTGGTTAGCTCTTTGATCACAACCGTTCACTAAGGTGGTTAGCCTTGTGTACAATCCGATTCCGAGGTGGTTAGCCGACGAGTCACAAGCGTTCCTTAGGTGGTTAGCCTACGGTTCAGGTTTACCGAGTGCAGTCCATAGCCCTCGACGCAACCATTCACTTCTCCGCCTTGTTCTACAAGGATTATCCGCAACCAATACCGAACAAGAGTGTGTTCCGTTGGAGATCTTACCAAGATCGTATCAGTGATCTTGAGAGAGAAAGATTGTAAACACTTCACCAAAGGTTTTAGTGGATTTCCGAAGTGATATCTCCGGCGAGACGTAGGGATTCCGGTTAAGGATCCCAAACTCGTTAAATCGGCAGTGTCATTTTGATTTGTTGTTCTTTTCTCTTAATTCATCTCTCAATCGATTTTCTCAAGATCGATTCAAAGATTTGTCAAGCTCAAACTGGTGTTAATATCTCAACAGCTGCAAACGAAGTATGGCTTTGGGAAGAGAGCCTATTGACCCATATGAAACTTATTATGATACTGATAATTAGGAGGGAAGCTCTATGTTCCTAGATTGATGTTGATTCTGACACGTGTAGCGGAAGGTAACAAGTAGTTTAATTGTTTTCTTATAAAGCATGCCTTTTTCGTTTGTTTGTTTCATCTTTATTCTCTAAAAATACTCTGTTTGTTTTTATCCCTTTCCGAAATGTAAAGGTTTTAAGCCGAGTGATGTCCCTTTCTCAAATGAAAATAAAATCTATGCGCATTGGCATACACGGCTTTGGGGAAGGCCGAGTAATGTCCCTTTTAGTATCACAAAAGTATTGCTTTCCCATGGCTATGTCAAGCTCTTTCAATAAATTTCACGCTGTCTGCAATTAAATAACTAAAACTGCTTGCTGCCGTCTGAGATGGAAGATAGAACCCTAACTCCCCACTATATTTACATAGACCAAGCTGAGATTGTAGATTACAAATACATACCATTACCATACATGCAAATTTTCCAAGACTGCGACTCTGCTATATGAGTAAACACAAGATCCTCGACCCATCATTGCTCCTTGCTGATTTAATCTAAAACTATCTATGGAGTTAGCTACATGGATGTGTTAAATGAACAAAACATTTTTGTGTAAGAATTATTTTGGGGTCACACATGTATAATCAATGTGTTAGGGTCATTATTTAAAATAGTCAAAATTTACGTGGTCAATTTGGTTTAAAATAAAAAACTATGGGGCATAAGTGTTATCAAAATTTTATGTGTGGATATATTCAATAATTTCTAATTTGATGAAGGGCTGAATTAGAAATTATATATATAAAGGTTATAGTCCCCATGAAAACCCTAATCAAAAATTCAGAAAATTCTCTGCATCCCATCAACAAAGACTTTCAACTATTTTGGGTTCGTCGTGGAAGAACCATTACCAAAATTCGGATCATAAGCCATAGATCCAAAACGTATGCTTCAGCTACTTTTTGTTCTTATCATTCATAAACTAGCATGAGTTTATGATTATGAGAAATCATAAAAAAATTGGTATCATAGCCATTATGTTCAGTTTCAGATTGATAATATGGTTATTTTGTTAAAATTCAGATTTAATAATATGTTGAATATTATATTGTTAAATCTGATTTTTTGGTTCAGTTGTTAAACCTGTATTTTGGGATTTTTGGTTGAATTGTTCTCAAGATCTGTTTGATAAGCATGTCTAGATCTAGTTTTGATGTATATTCTAGATAAAAACATGTTTAAATAAAGCGACATAAGGTTATTTGTCACTGGGAGGATTCGAACCATGATGTTCGAATAAAAGTTTTTTTTCCTTCTTTTCTTTAATTGTTGGGCTAAAATGCAAATAGAACCCTTAGACAATATAATATAAGTGAGCATGAATATAAATTTAGGATTTATTCAATAAATAAAATTTATTATATAAGTTTAATATTTGAAGTGGATTGATTGATGCAAGATGTTGCCAAAAGTGACCTCTCTCGTAGATATTTTTTCATGAATGATTTTAAATGATGTGTGTGTATATTCATGCGAATATTAAATCGATCCAAAGGTAGGTTTGTATTTGACTGAATTACATACATGTGACAATTATTATGGATAACCATGCGAAAGATAAATTGGTCCAAAGAAAGGTTTATCTTTTATTTGGACCGATTTATCTTTTATCATGCGTTATTGTCAGTGTTTGATCTTTATAACAAGAGTATCACTAGCAATTAATGATAATGTCCAAAGTTATTATTATTATTATTATTATTATTTTAGAATACTAAGAGGTACATCCCCTCAGGCAGGAGACCAGAGCATTTTATATGGTTCCCTCCCAAGTGTCACTTAATAAAGACTTTTTATTAATGTTACACTTTGTATCTTGAGATGGATTGTACAATCTTTTATAATTTATTTATGGATTATATTCGGTTACTAATAAAGGATAGTTCTCTTTTATTTTTCAGCAAATTTCACTGCAGTATCTGCAAACTTGAGTTTAATTCCAACACTTACTGGTTCCAACTACAAGGATTAGAAAAGTAAGGTTAAGATTGTCCTTGGGTGTATGGATATTGACCTTACGTTAAGGATTGAACAGACTACTTCTCCTACAGATACCAAAACTGTTGAGTACAAGGCGGTATATGAGAAGTGGGAGCGTTCTAATTGCATTGGTTTAATGATCATTATGGACACCATTCCATAAACCTTTAGAGGTGATGAGGAGATCAAAGATCTCAAACAGTTCCTTGCTGAGATGGACTTGCGTTTTGTAAAAAGCGATAAAGCTGAAATAAGTATGCTTTCGCATCGCTTTAGTATCATAAGGTATCACGGAAAAGGAAACATAAGGGAGTACATTTTGGAAATGTCCAACATTGTTTCAAAATTTAAGGGTCTCAAGACTTAGCTTCCAAAAGAAGTGCTCATATTTTTTGTCTAGAACTCTCTTCCTCTTAGTTTCAATTAATTGAAATCCAGTTACAACACACAAAAGGAGAAATGGTCTCTTAATTAGCTCATTTCATATTGTGTTGAGGAGGAGGATAGGATGAAACAAGAAAAATTTGAAAGTGCTCATATGGCTTACACCTCTAAGGGTCAGGACAAAAGAAAAAAAAATAGATGTTGTTAAGAATGATGCTGCTCAAGGTCAAATTCAAAAGAAGCAGACAAAGGTTGAAGATACCTGCTTCTTTTGTAAGAAAGCTGGACATATGAAGAAGAATTGCCAAAAGTATCATGCTTGGCGTGGAAACAAAGGTATGTTCCTTGCTATGGTGTGTTCTGAAGTGAACTTAGTTGAAGTACACAGAAACACTTGGTGCTTAGATTCCAGTGCAACTACTAACATTTGTGTTTCATTACAGGATTGCCTGAGCTACCAAAAACCAAAAAATAATGAAAGAATAATGTATGTGGCTAATGGATTTCCGGTGGATGTGGAGACAATTGTGCATTTTAGATTGTTATTTAGTACTGGTCATATTTTTAAATTTAAAAGACACTTTTGTTGCACCGTCATTTAGACGAAATTTGGTTTGTGGTTCTTATTTAGAAAATTCTGATTATTCTTGTCTAACTAAGAATGAAAAAGCTACTTTGTCTTTAAATTCTGTTTTAATTGGAATTGGTACACTCTTGAATAATCACGGTCTTTATATGCTAGACATTATACTTTCTCATCATGAAAGCTTAAGTGTTGAATCAATAGGTACAAAACCTAAATTTGAAAATGCAAGTTCAGGAACTCTGTGGCACAAACGCTTAGGTCACATCTCTATAAATAGAATCAAGCGAGTTGAGTCTAATGGTATATTGAGTTTTGTTGATTTCACAAATTTTGAAGTATGTATGGATTGCATTAAAGGAAAACAGACTAAGAATAAGAGATTGGGACCTTAAATTGTAGCTCTATTATGCATTAAAGGAAAGCTTATAGAGCTATAAAAGTTCTTGAGTTGATACATATAGAAATTTTGTGGACCTTTCCCTACGACATCATGGAACGATCAACAATACTTTATATCATTCATAGACGATTACTCTCGATATGCATACTTGTTTCTTATTCATGAAAAGTCAGAGTATTTAGAAGTGTTCAAGAAATTTAAGGCTAGATTTGAGAATCAACTCGACCGAAATAAATTCTATCAGATTTGGTCGTGGTGGTGAATATTACAGTCGATATGATGGTTCAGGTGAACAACGTCCAAGATCATTTGCCAGATAATTATAGGAGTGTGGAATTGTTCCACAATATACCATGCCCGGGTCTCCCAGCATCAATGGTGTGTTAGAAAGACGCAACCGTACTCTTAAGGATATGGTGAGGAGTATGATTTGTCATTCAACCTTACCTGAGTCACTTTGGGGAGAGGCACTAAAGACTGCAGCATATATTCTTTATCGGGTACAAACTAAGACAACTACAAAAACACCTTATGAGCTTTGGACTGGTAGAAAACCAAGTCTAAATCATTTTCACATATGGGGATGTCCAGCTGAAGCTAGGCCTTACAGGCCATTTGAGAAAAATTTGGACTCTAGAACTGTGAGTAGTTACTTTATTGATTTTTCTGAAGATCTCGGGGTATAAGTTTTATGATCCCACACGTAAGAAAATTTTTGAGACGGGAACAACTACGTTCTTTGAGGATGTTAAATTTGGGGGGAGAAATGAAGTTAGAGACATCATTTTAAAGATGTTGAATTTGAGCTTTGAAAAGAAACATTTTCTCCAGTCTCATTAAAGGATTATTTTAGGACACCCATGGCCCTTGGTTCACACTGTAACTTTGAGCTTCATCAGATGGATGTCAAGACAACGTTTCTGAATGAAGACATTGATGAGATGATTTATATGGAGCAACCAAAAAACTTTGTATTGGGTGATTCAAAGAAGATGGTATGCAAGTTAAATAAATCTATTTATCATGAGGTAATCATCTCATTTGTTTTTGAGGTGAATTTAGTCGAAGATTATGTGTATCAGAAGTTCAGTGGGAGTAAGTGCATTTTCCTGGTTTTGTATGCCGATGGCATACTACTAGCCACTAACGATATGAGCATGCTCCATGAGACCAATATATTCCTTAAGGGTAAATTTGAAATGAAAGATATTGATGAAACATCTTTTGTATTAGGAATTCAAATTCATCGAGATCGAACTCGAAGAATTCTTGGATTGTCTTAAAGAGCTATATCGATAAAGTACTCAAGAGATTTGACATGTAGGATTGCAAACCAAGTGATACCCCAGTCGCTAAATGAGATATATTTTGTCTTAAACAATGCCCTAAAGGAATTTTAGAAATTTCGAAAATGCAAAAATTTCTCATGCATCGGTTGTACGCGTCCAGATTTAGCATACATTGTTGGAGTTTTGGGCAGATACTTAAGTAATCCAGGTTTGGACCATTGGAAAGCAGCCAAAAGGGTCATGAGGTATTTGAAGAGAATAGAAGACTATATGCTCACATATCAGAGATCGGATAATTTGTAGATCATTGGATATTCTGATTTTGATTATGGTGGATGTAAAGATAGTAGAAAGTCTACATCATGTTTTGTTTTTCTGTTGGCCAGTGGAGTTATTTCTTGGTGTAGTGCGAAACAATAACTCTAGCTTCCTCCACAATGACAGCAGAATTTGTAGCAGTGGCATTTCAAAAAGGGTAGCAGCAACCGATCCCGGTATTGTAATCGATCCTTGGCTGACATCAAGGTCTACAAATGTAGGTTTCCATCCCTATTTAGCTGCCCAACTAAGAAGCATCTTTTTCAATGTGCTATTGCCGGAATCGACAAGCCCTACTACAATAACCCTAGGTCCCTGCTTTAAGTGAATTCTTAAGAGCCAAGTGTTTTAACTTTGCTGCAATCGGTATACAATAACAAGATTATCGAAGAAATGTACCTGAGAAGATTCTGGATCATTATAGGTGGAAGCTTTGGCAAAACATCTCCTAGCATCTAGTACGGTGCGCACATTAATGTAGCTGACCATCGGTGTCTAGAAACCGAGACATTGTTAAGTTGATGAATTTTGCTCTAAATATATAAAGGAAATGTGGGGATGAAACAAGTAAGCATCTGCTGTATAGTCAGGTTCCGTGACACCATCCATCTCAATTGGCGTTCCATACCAGGTTAAAACCTAAAAAACAATGAAAAGGCACAAGACTGTAAGAGTTGTGATGTTTGGCTTAACATAGATCAGTAGCAGAAGGGAAAATATATAACAGAAATAAATTGGGTAGAAGCACATTAATCATCAATCTTTATACAACCCACTTAAAATCTTAACTACAGTGCATAATCTTCATTTATCCCTGAATCTTTAAGTCTTTTATCCATCTCAAAACCCAAACACCATCAAAGTACACCGGCAAAGGATGAACCTTTCCAACCCCAAAAGGGCAGAGGTGAACTCAATAGCAACTCAAGAACCCACTTCAAGAAAGATAACCACAACTTAAACCAACAAGCTCATTGTATCTATTAGCCATAAGCATAATGCTTGCAATAGCTCTAAGAACCAAGAATTGTATTAAAGGTAAACCGCCAGATTTCAGGAGGTAGTTGAGAGCCGAAAATCTCAGCCGTCCCGTTCAGCACACGGAGTCTGAGAGTCTCGTAAAATCAGAGCAATTGCGCATGAAATTATATCATCCCCACTCGTGTTTCTTCTCTATGTGTTTGTGATATTGAAACTATTAGACAGTGAGAGAGAGCGGAGAGGAGAGTCAAGACTATTTATAAAACTGATATGTGTTTGGGACACAAGTTTTCGTAGTTAACGACTATTTTTTATACTAATGACTCACTTTTCCTTTTTTTTTTTTAACTCTTCTATTGTTTCCATTTTCACTTACGTTGGAAAAGTCCAAAGCAAAAACCTAACCTTAGGCTCGTTGATGATAACCGAGCTGTTGAAACTTAGACGGGTACGGGTAAAAATGTTTTAGCTTTTAGGGTTTAGGAAATAAAGATTGAGACTTTTGTAGATAATTAAATTTAGGATCAAATATATTTAGGATCTTAGCTGCTAATTAAATTTCTCATCTATCTTTTTGTTTATTAATGCATGCTCATTGATTCTTTGGATGCAGTTATCCACAAAACATAAATAGTTAAGGATGATCACATAAGTCTTTCATCACTTTGTAATGGTTTTGTCGAACTGGAGAAGAAACTATCCCCTAATGTTGTAAAAAAGTTCTCCTAGCAACCGTATTCAGATCACATGATTCACTCATGGTAACTTACTACTAATCAGTTCTTATGAACAATAATTCAATTCAATTTCAGTCCCTTTTCCCTTTCGATGTGGCATTCCTTACATGTCCTTTGGAGATGATGTTTTTTTGTGGTTCATTAACCTTACTTCCAAACCAAATTCCATATCTTTATCATTTATATCCGTTTTGACAATAACTCAATGCTATATGTTATGCAGCCTACTATATAATTAATCAAGGAAATTTACTCAATTTAGAAGTTTCGAATTTGGAGCAATACCTTTTATCGCTATATCAAAAAGAGTTTTGATCAACGAGCATTAGTATTGGTATATGTATCTCCATCATCAAAAGAGCAGACCTCAATTTCACCAATAGTAACTATGACAAGGTAAATGCCTAGACTTCTCAACAAAATATTAACCGCCTAAACATGAGAATCTGGGAATCGAATATCGGAGTTTCTTCTTGGACATCAAATCCAAAGATCCATGTTTAACCGAGAATGACATAGATTCTAGTGTTCGCGGAAGCCAATCCTTGTTTGATCAAACGGTCCACTTTCAGTAACAGAGTTTCTCCACTAAAAGAGTTCATACGGGAAGTAAGTCTCTACAACATCTTATTCAACAAATAGATGGTCTCTGTCTCTTATAATAGTATTATAGTTTACCAAGTTTAGAACTTTATTGTTTTGGGTTACTTCCTAGAGCTGTATATAGAAATTGGATCAAGCATTGGCATTTAGATATTTGATCACATACCCATTACGACCCCAATCAAGTTATCAGAGGAGATGATAATGTTTGCATCTATGCATCGAGAATGTATGTACTGCAAACTTGTACAAAGCGAATTGTGTAGTGCAAGCGTCAGGGAAAACTCTGCTTTTGGTGACCGATTCATATCAAGAGGACCATATAGCTTGACGATCAAAGTGTCCTATATTAAAAGGAAAGGTCGAAAGGACATGACTTTGAGCTGATGCTTCGACATTTCAAGTGAGTCTTAGTAAAACAAAGATACAGATTTCCCTTGCTTACTTTTTGTTTTGTCTATGGGCATTGATTTTACAATTTACACAGATTGCTTATTTAACAATTAAAAGATCTTGATCAGAGCAAGCTCACGCATCAAGAGAAACTTGTGTTCTAGATTAATGTACATTACTCACTTGTGATGCACCTAAGGGATATTTTTTGCCTTTCTTCTCCTTCTTAATCTTTCTAGTTGTCAATTTCTTTGCACTAGGACTGTTTTTTATGTTCTGTTTGGTCAATGAAAAGAACAAATGGAAGAAATTCTTGGGACTCTCTAAGGCAATAATAAGATGGAATGCGAAATTTAACTAAACCATAAAGCCAAAAAAGGCAACAACATACGAAAATAAAGATTTTTAAATAATATTTCAGTAACTAATCGTTAGTATAGTGTTTGAAAGATATATAAAGGAAGCAATAACTAATTTAATCACCAAAAAAATTAGTAGTAATTTTATTAAGGGGAAATTGGAAATAAAGAATGTTTTTTTTTAGTTTGTCCAAATATCTCTTATCTAATTAAGATTGGTTAACTAAGTTTTATAATAATTGAGAACTTACTATGCTTTTAATAAAAAAAACAAAATAAAAAATAAATATAACAAAATAATTTGCCAAAACTATAATTTCCGACACATAAAAAATTGCCGAAATCCCTAACTCAAAAAGTGTCCTATATTAAAAGGAAAGGTCGAAAGGACATGACTTTGAGCTGATGCTTCGACATTTCAAGGAAGTCTTAGTAAAACAAAGATACAGATTTCCCTTGCTTCTTCTTCGTTTCTTTTCCCAAAATTGAAAAAAAAAAAAACATCTTCTTCTTACTCTCCGTCGATGGTTGCGTCGGCGTAATCTTCTGCAATTCATTCTCCTCTTCTCGGCGTTAACAAAAGTTTGAATGAATGAGCATATCAGATATCATTGCGGCTGATTATATAACCTTTGCATCTCCTACCTTTGAACTAAACCCTAGCATCTTTGTAATCTAAGGTACTCGATGATTCTCCTTTTCTATTGTAGTTCTCATAAATTTGTTTTGTTTTAGCTTGTATTATGGAAGTAAACCCTATGAGCGTGTATAACATGTGAACTTTATTGAGTTTAGGTCAAAATGATCCTTATAGTATCTTTTGTTTTGATTAGCCTGAGATACAATTGAATTGTTTGAGTCAAGCTTAGCAAGGAACGTCATGGGAGTGCCTGATGGAGAAGAAAAAAGGTTGGCCAAAATGTTGGATGACAAGGTCAGTTGGTTTGTTAAGTTGTGTAGTGTATCTTCATATGTAAAAATCGCTTCCTGCAATTTTCATTGTCAAGAAACTCAAATCGAAATTATGTCTTTTGGAAATATTCCATGAGATGGTGATTAGTCTTCGACAAGCTGAGTTTGATAGACTAAGAAAAGAAAAAGAGGAGCGTATTGGCCAAATAATTCGAGCCATGTGACAAGAAAAGGATATAAGTTTGAATTTTAGCCTCAACGTATGATGTTCGTTTAGTGCAATTAAACACATCAACTATATTTAAGTGTATCTTAGGGAACCCTAGCCGCTCTCTCTTTAGGTCGATGACAAGGGGTGATGCATCAAGCTTGGATCCTCTTCGGATGTTAGCTTTGGTGATCGTTCTCTTCTCTTACCTCCTAGGGAAATCGTGATCTGCTACTGCCGGAACCATTCTAGAGGTGTTTCTGGTTTATACAGATTTGTGTTTTGGTGGACGTAGGGTTTATTTTCGTACTTCGTTCTGTGTTATGAGGACTCGATATCTCTTGGTGACCGCCGATGAGATCTTTAACTCATTGACACAGACCTGCCTTAATATCACAGCTGTGTACAATTTGGCTGCGTGGTTCTTCTATTTTGAAATCTTCTTCTGCTGGTCATCGACGTTGATCAGTTTCTTCATTCGTCTCTGATGACGAGTTATAGTGATTCACGTACAAGATCTGACAGGAACAGATCATGGCATCAGAAGGAGCCTATCATGATTCCGGATGTAGATAGCACCATTTGATTGAGGCTAATCGCTTAACGTTAATAGGTAAACTAACGAACTCGAAAGTGCCAAACACTAGAGGTTTCCTAAGTTTTATGTCGTCTATTTGGCCTCTGAAATCGAGTGTGCGGGGGAGAGATCTAGGTCACGATAAATTCATTTTTAAGCTTAAAACAGAAGATGATCTAAATGTAGTCCTTCATCGAGCTCCATTTCACTTCAATAGATGGATGTTTGTTTCAAAACGCTGGGAGCTTATTGTCTCGGATTCGTTTCCGTTAAAGATTCCATTTTGGATATAGATACATGGAATATCTTTCCAATATTTGCATAAGGCTACCATGGAGTCGATTAGGGAAAAGCTGGGACATGTCATTGATCTTGATGCCTCTGAATATAGAATTAAAGTTGAGATAAATGCATTCAGGCCACTTGTTTCAAGGAAATCGATTTTAACACCTTAGGGAAATGAAATCTTTATTTTTTTTTAGTATGAAGGCATAGAGAAGCACTGTTCTAAGTGCATGAGCTTGTTGCATGAGGAAGCAAGCTGCCCATCTACACGTATTCAAGAAGGCAAAATTCCGTTTCCAAAATCTGAGGATGTGAACCAAGTCAATTCTCGTAATCGAGTATAAGCTAATAGGAGACGAAAGGAGGAACAAAAGTTATCTTCTGATCGAAGTATCAAACTTTTGTCTAATCCAAGACATAAGATGGAGCGGCTTCCTAAGTATAATGGTGGTAAACTGCATCATATCTGTACAAGAAAGAGATATAGATCTCCTCCTCGAGTTAAAGCTTGGTCTGCAAATGGAGAGGATAGAAGAAATTCCTAAAAAAAGATGATAGACATGATCAGGAGCATTATGTTGGTCTGAGAAAAGATTATGAATCCCGTTCTGTTTATTCCTGAACTCGGGAAGAAAGGACTCATCATCTGAAGCTAAACTACCATTTTACTCATCGTGATTATGTTCAAGGAGGGATCGGAGACAAGTATACACGGGAGCAATCCCACACATATAAGTGACAGAGAGTTTCCCCTCATGATATATCATGGTTTTTACCCGCTTTTGACCATGATATAAGTCCTTTTTATTGAGTTTTTCTAGTATTTTTGGAGTCTTTTCAGGATTTAGGTACGTTTGGAGCTAAATTTGATTTATTGAAGCTTTCTGGAGCATTTTGGAGCTGAACATGGATCAAGCAGTTGGGGAGCCGATATGAAGCCCGTGTATCGACCAACACCACCTAGTGTCGATCGATACTGACACTTCGAAGGAACGTGACTCGCTGTTTCTCTATCGTTCGATACCACTTATGGTATCGGTCGATACCGACATCCAAGGAAGAGAACGCGACTCTCTACAAGTTTGAAGAATCTGCTTTTGGCCCAAGACTTTATTATTTACAATATAGCCCAAAACGTGTTTTAGGATATAATTAGGTTTTTCAGCCACTTTTTGAGGAGAGAAGTCATACCCGGAGATAGAGATTTTGTAGCAGAGTTTTGGGAGAAGATTTGGGAACCCTCTTTGTATTCTTTACTCTATTCTTTAATGCAATCTATTTTATTCATGATGTTTGCTTCATTCACCATGTCTGAGTAGATTCCTGGTTAGGTTTAAGGTTATTCAAAGGTGTTTGATGAATTGTTAGATTGAACTGAACTGTTACGAGAAAATCCATAGAGTTCTTCATCTAGACTTGAGATTGTTGCTTATTCTAGCTTCGCCACCTAAAATCTGATATTAGGTTGATTAATTGACATGAAAGTGTGATTGGTTTTTTGAACTAGTGTTGGGTGAGCAAAAGATCTATTCACAAAGAAATTTAGTTTAGGATTTTGTGAACAATTGAACCTGATCATTAATGCTTGTTTGAATTCACAGGATTTGCAAAGAAATTTGGAATTCCAGGTTTAGACATAGATAATCTTCGCAGCGAAAGTTGGTTTTATATTCGTGTTTCAAGTTCAAGAACGGTGCTGAACATATTCCTGACAATCTGTTTGATCTACAACTCTGATTTACCGGCGAATTTCCCTAGGCTTAACGTTTTCCTCCATTGATCTTACAAACTACTTTTAATCGTTAGTTGTTTTTAATTGCATTGATTTTGCTTAGCTTAATTCCAATTCTGAAATATATTGAGTGATATCTTGAGTCTTTGTGGTTCGACCACTAATATACTGCAGCTACTGCTTTAGTACTTTTAGGGTATTATATTTGAGCATATCACCTCATAAATCGGGAATTGATGTTACGGTAGCTCCTACTCAAGCTCTAACAACTCACGTTCATTCTCCAACGGAGAAAGATGAGTTCCATGTACCTTTCCCATTACCTACTAATAATAGAACGGAGAAATCGACAGAATCAATGTCTAAGGAAATTTAAGTGATAACTACGATTGAGAGAAATGTTTAATCTAGAGGAAGAAGACCAGTCTTAGAAAGACTTGAGATTCCATTCGAGGAACATCATCCTCATCAATTAAGAGTATGTAGACCAGATTTTAAAAGAGTAGATCAAGATATAGTTCCACTCTTCGGTTTTTGATAGACTGGGGCTTTAGAGGGTTTCACATATGTCACTATAACTTTAAGTGGAGCTTCGTTGGATTATATTCATCGATCAAAAGCAATGAAGAACCTGGAGTTGCACCTTGAGGCTGCAGGTAAGGAAGATAATGTTGATAAAAAATGACGAGACTATGTGTTAGGATGAGAAAGAAGCGCTAGTAGACAGGGAAGGATTAGAATCGATTGTTGTAGCAAAAAATGGTGATGAGTTGGTGCAAGGTGAGGTAACAAGGTGTAAACCTGGACCAAAGCCAGTGTCTAAGAGGAAGGTGAAAGCAAATCAGCTTACAAGAAGTACAAGAAGTGGTACAAGCCCTCTCACGCGATCTGTTTCTAGGAAAAGGATGGTGATACCGATCAGGAGCTCGCCAAGGAGGAGAGGAAGTATTGAACGTGAGTCGACTAATGCTTCAACAACTTATGAACCTCTAAATGAGGATTATAACTCTTCACTTGTTACTTCTATTTCTAAGGCCTTTGTGCCTTCTATTTGTAAGGGTTTGGCGGGTTCCCAGACACTGCCCTCTCATAAGTGATCACATCTAGTTGGAACTGTCAAGGGCTTGGAAGCACCCTTACAGTTCGACATCTAAAAGAAATAAGACTGAAATTATTTCTTGACATAACGTTTCTCATGGAAACAAAAAATCAAGATGAATTTATTTTCCATGTATTTTAGGGGATAAGATACGCAAAACATTTTACAGTACCACTTGTAGGTACAAAGGTAGGGCTAGTTCTTTTTGGCGTAGTGACGTGGATTTAGAAATTATTTCGTCTAGTGCGAATTTTATCGACACACACATTAAGTATCAAACTAAGGTTTTCTACTTCACCTTTGTTTATGGTCTCCTGATAGTTGTAAATGAAAAGAAGTTTGGGATAAGCTGACTAATATCAGAGCTAGTAGGATTGGAGCTTGGCTTCTCACGGGATACTTTAATGATATAGTGGACCAGAGTGCAAAGCAATGAGGCCTTGCTCGGGGTGAAGATTCATTCATTAATCTCTGAAGTTTATACTCTCAAAATGGCCTTTAGGGTGATAAACATTCTGGTAATTAGTTTTCTTGGCGTGGTATGAGGTATGATTACTTTGTTTGAGTTCGTCTTGATAACACTCTTTCTATTGATGACTGATTGAGGACTTTTCTTCTGGAAGAGAAAAATACCTACGGTTTGAAGGGTCAGATCACCGGCCCTTGGTATTTTCAGATTTGATAGACGGTTATGTGATAAGGAAGAGATACATGATCTTATCGATAAGACATGGAAAAGTTGTAGTCATCAATCAATAGAACAAAAAATCACGTCTTGCAGGAGGAGCATTATTGCTTTGACGAAAGAACAAAATTTTAATAGTGAAAAGAAGATCGACGACACACAAAAGAAGTTGATAAGAATCGGCTTACTTCTTTCACACTATTTGAGGTAGACCATTAATAGGTTCACGATTATGGAGGACGCTAATGGGAATTCCTATCATGAGGAACACGAGTTTGAGAGGTTAATCTCGGACTACTTTCGTGATATTTTCACGAGTCATTCTTCAAGCGACTTTGAAGTAGTAAACGATACTCTATTGCCACACATTACGCAAGAGATGAACGATCAACTTATCTCCATTCCTTCTCATGAGGAAATCCGTTTAGCGTTGTTCGCTGTTAATCCAAAAAAGGCACCAGGCCCTGATGGTTTCTCGGCAAGCTTTTTCCAATCATTTTAGTGTTTTTAGGGAATGATCTGGTAAAAGAGCACATCAAGCTGCTAAACTATTAGGGATAAGAGTATCTCTCCACGGCCTAAGAGTTAGTCATCTTCTTTTTGCAGATGATACCATGTTTTCCAGCAAGACGAATCAGTCTAATTGTGAGACGTTGGTTTCACTACATAAGAAGTATGAGAAAGCTTCATGACAGTTCATTAATCTATAGAAATCTTTTGTTACTTTTTCTTCAAAAACACCTCGTAGTCAAAAGGATAAAGTGATGAGTATTCTTGGTATTACGGCGGAAAAAGGTACATGTAAATATCTTAAGTTTCCTGAAAACTTTGGTCGGAGAAAGCGAGATATTTTCGCATCTATTGTGGATATAGTTAGAAAACGATCCCTCTCCTGGGTTCTAAGTTACTATCACATGCAGGTAAACAAGTGCTTTTAAAGGCTGTCCACTCTGCTATGCCAACTCACTCCATGTTTTGCTTCTAATTACCTATCTCGATGTGTAAGCAGCTTCAATCTTGACTTACTCGGTTTTGGTGGGACAGTAAACTAGATGTAAGAAAATTTAGTTGGGATTCTTGGGATAAAATGACTTTACCTACTAATGCAGGAGGACTAGGCTTCCGTGATTTTGAAGCATTTAACGATTCTCTGTTGGCTAAACTTGGATGGAGGTTAATACAAGCGCCGTATACATTATTTGCTAAAGTACTTCTAGGCAAATATTGTCATAATTCCTCCTTTATGGAGGTCAAAAGCTCTTCTAATGAAAGCATGGATGTAGAAGTATTCTCACAGGTCGAGTGGTTTTTTGGCTTAGGTTGGCGAGTAAGTGATAGCTTACTCATAAAGGAGTAATTGGCTCTCTACGGATAGGCCAATGGTTCCTTTTGGTCCTCCGCCTTTGAATGGAATGAACTTAAGTGTTGCTGATCTAAAGGATCCAAGATCCAATCAATGGGACTGGGAGAAAACCATGTTATTAATTCCTAAGTATGAGGAGAGTATAAGACTATTGCCATTGAGATCTTCAAGAAGTATCGATTCTTTGGTCTGGTTGCTAATTAAGAGTGGATTGTATTCATCAAGATCAAGATATGGTCTTTTGACGACAAAGAATATGAATGACGTTGAGAAGAGTTTTAATTGGCAAGGGCTTTTTTGAGAGCTAAAACTCTTCCTAAGATAAGACACCTACGACGGAGAATTGCTAAGGATGTTTTATCAGTAAATTCAAATCATCTCTATCGAGGAGTAAGTACAAGCAGCTCTTGTGTGAGATGTGGGGAACCTGAATCTACCCTTCATGTTTTCAGAGACTCTTGAGTGATATGGGACTCTTGAGTTCATCTCAGCTTCGAAATAGTGCATTAATATGTCTCCATTGAGCTTGTTGATTCCTCTTTTCCCTTGGATTTGCTGGAATATATTTACAGCTAGGAATAAGCTGGTTTTTGAGGAGACGACTTTTTTGGTTTCATATGTGATATTTAAATCGGTGGTAGATGCTAAGATATGGGGTGAAACGCAAGTAACAATGAGTAGCTAAACCACCGGAAGTTATGAATCAAATTTCGAATCGGTTTCTTTGCTTTGTTGATGTTGCATGGGACATGAATACGAGAAGAAGTGGCTTAGCTTGGATCATTCGCTCAAATAATCATCTAGATGGAGTAACGGATATGTCAGAGAGTAATTCAAGAGAGTTTGTCCAATCGACGCTAGCTACTGAAGCTTAGGCGATTCGAGAAGCTTTAACAGCTCTTAAGGAGGAAAACTTGGATGATATTTATCTCTTTCAGACTCTCTCACTCTGGTTCATCATTTGAATTCAGAGGATTCGCATAACAACATATGTGGAATCCTTGAAGACATTAGAGATCTTCTATTGTAGGTTTTTAAACATTTACATTTAAATGGTGCATTGTAAATGTTTAAAATACTCTCATTTACAGTCATATACTTAATAATGTTAATTTTCAAATGATTTCTCATTTTAAATTCAAAAAATCCCAGATTTGTACCAAAAAATTTCTTTAAAAACCGTAAAATCACAAAATATTATTAAATTGTCAAAATTGTAAAATCGCGGACTTGCGTCTTTTTTACCAGATTGCAGAATATTGATTCAAACAAAAATTGCGAGATTACTTTTAGTTCCGACAAAACTGTGAATTCAAGATATTGTTGGGAAAATAATAGAATACCTTTTTCCTGTCAAAATCATAAAATCGCTGATTAACGTTCTACAACAAAAAACTTCAAAACACAATTTTGGCATAATATGTTCGCAAATCATAAAATCACTGATTAAATTTTTACACTAAATCGCAGAATATATTTTCCCTCCAAAACCGCAAAATCGTGAAATATGTTTTTCCGCCAAAACGGCAAAATTGCGGAATTATGTTTTCTAAGTTTTCCCGCCAAAACAAAAAAGTCGGAGAATTACGCTTTCCTGTCAAAACTGTAAAATTGTAAAATTTTATTTTCTCACCAAAATTACAAAATCAAGGTTTTGGCCGGAAAATTATGAAATTGGGTTTTTCGTCAAAACCGAAAAATTAGAGAATTGTGTTTTCTCGCCAAAACCTTAAAATCACAATTTTGGCGGAAAAATTACAGTATATCATCTTCCATTCAAATTTTACAAAATGTGGGTTTTTATCTATACAACGTCAAAGATCTTTAAAGACCCGGTAAATCAAATCAATAATCAAATTTGGTATAAGATTGGCTTATCATCGAATTTTATTTTAATTTAGTACAAAATGTATTATTTTTTTTTAAATGAATGTTTAAGCTTAAAATTATTTAATTATAATTTTATTTTAAATCATTATATAGATATCATTAATATATAAACATGTCCTTTTTAGTCATTTTTATACTACATGTATCTAAATGCATATGAAATTTTTTAAAAACAACACAAACAAAAGTTCATTGAAATGCACAACCAGATACAGAAATGAACAACAGTCAAATGTATCATTTGGATGGATTATCTAGATGCATCATCCAGATGAACAAACGAACAACCCTTTTATTTTCATTTCAATTTCTTCTTATCGTACTTTATGGTCTAACTTGTATTGAATATAAACAATGAAAAGATTCATGTATATTCTTGTAACTAGAAACTTTTATATATACTAAGAACTTAAATCATTAGTTCGACATCACTTGATAAATCACGTGGATCCTCGTTCAAATCTATATTGACTCTATGCCTTTGATCGTCAACAGAAGTTTAAATGTCGCATACAACAATATCTTTTGAAATCATCATCTGTAACTCTTCAAGAATTTCAATGGATTGCAAATTTAGTAATCTAACACGTTTTTCTTCATCAATAATAAATGTCCACTCATTGTTGTCATACAATCTTCATACACCACATGTAAAGTAGATATGCAACATATTTATCAAAAAAAACATGAAAACTAAGGAAAACTCGTGAAAAAGGAGGAAGAAGAAGCAAAAGTGACAAAATCGATCACAAATCAAGTTTATTTAGGTCATAATCGATTTTCACTTTTTCAAATATTTCTAAAATAATTATAGTATGTATTCTAAATATTTTAGAACGTAATCTAAACAATAAATATGTAATTTTAACCACATATTCGATTTACATTAATAGATTACATATAGATTTAGATTCCTTATTTTTAAATTCAGTCTCTATTTATGGAATTCTAAATTTCACATTATATATATTCTAACTTTCGTTGAATATATATTCTAATTTTTGTAGAACAACATATTTTCTCTTAAATTGTCTAAAATTTTATATAGGGATAGTTTAGTTGTAAGTGACAATTTTAGTAATTAAGTTATTGATGAAAAAATCCAAAATTTAAACGTGTTTTTCCAAATTTCCCTTTATATTCTAAGTTTCTGATTTTTGTGAGTTGATTTGTCAGTAAATGTGTTTTAAAGTTTATGCAAAATTATGTGCCATAAATACAAATTAATTTAAAAATAGAAAGCATTAACATATTTAAATTGGAAATATAATTTTGATTCCATATTTTTATTTTGAAAATTTACTAAAACAAAAATGAAAAAAAAAATATCTATTCATCTTTTTTCCTCTGGTTGTATTAAGGTTCCTTCCTGGATAACAACGTCTTTGTATTAAGATTGATTTAGGCTTTGAATTGTTGGTCCATACACCGCAGAAGTGTCAGACAATAGTGTTGAGAAGACAATAGTATATACTACAACACAGAGTGATATGCACGACATTGTACCATTATGAATGGTATTAATTGGACCATAGTATGAAGTATTTTGTACAAAAAGAGCAAAACAATTTTATTAATATTTTTAATAATAATGAATAATAACTACTAGAAGATATTTTTTAAAAATACAAATCAAAATTTATTATTTCTATTTCCCATAACATATCGGCAATACTTTCTCAGATGTTTGCCATATAATGTCTATCATCTCTCTCAGCCTTCTCTAGTTCATTTGAGTCATTTTGCTTGATTTTTGTTTGCACTTCTAAAGAATCGAAAAAAATCTGCATCTGAAAAATTCGAAACTCTGATAAAGTTGTGGAGTCCCTTCGTGGCGATAAGTATTATCTTGTGAACCTCCAAACCATATCTAGGGTCATTTCTAAGAATCATCCACTTCTTCCATGCTCTCAAAATTTTGTTCTATAATAGAACGTAAAGATGCATGAGATGTATTAAATAACTTTTCTTTATTCATTGGTGGAGGACCATTGTTGAACTGTGAAAACTGATATCTAACAACCTTATTTCTTCATGATCTGTAGGGAGTTAGGAAGCCTTATTTGTTTGGATACCCTGAATCTACCACAGAATACTTGTCTCCAGGAGGCAATGAAAATTGGGGATCAACATCTTGCGCGATGAGAGCACTCTCGTGTCGTGACATGAACCTGGTGTTCGACTCTAAACATATGTGAATAACATATTCATATCACAAATTGCCATTACATTGAAGTTTGTTCTATCATGTGTACTCCAATACATGGCTTGCAATTCAGGCGTGACTTTAACACAAACATGAGTGTCATCCATTGTCACTATCGTCGATCCGCTAAAAATGGCCACTATCGTCGATCCTCATGGAGATGTTGTAGAATCATGCATGGTTCTTGTATTGTAGGTGTCGTTATGTAATCAAAGGCAAGAAACTCCGTAGCGCTCAACACTTCACCAAATTTTCCCTTTAGAGTCTCTTGGTTACGTCAGAATCGTAAACCACTTCATGTTTTCATTGAATTTTTCGTTGAATTTACGAACAAAATATGTTCATCTTGTTTGTCCTGGATCATTAAACATATAATAGCTAACACTTCCTTGTATAATTTAATCAACTTTTTTTTCTTCTTCTTCAGGAGTGTACCTCTGATCAAGTTTTTTTTACGAGTATAAATTATAAATATGTAGATAATATGAAAAATAATAATTAAATTAAATATATATTTTTTAAGTAATCAACTTAACTTATATATATTTAAACAATAAATAAGTTGATATAAAATTGAAAATTAAATTAAATTGGAATCACTACAAATTAGAATGATAATAATTAAAATAAAACACGAATCATTTTGAAATTACTCGTATATGTATTGGAGGATCCATGTTGTGTAGAAATCTAGGTGGAAGTGTATAATAAAGAATAGATAATCGAAAATAGATAGAATAAAGATAAATTGTATATTATTTTTATTGATTTGAATTGTACGAGGAGATACAAATATATAGAAGCTAAAGAGATAAACTAATTGTTGCTTTTGAGATTACGTAAATGAGAAGGGATGCATGAAGGAGAGAGAAGGAGACTTAATTTTGTCTTTCATGCATAGAGGAAAGAGAAGTGCTTCAATAATAAGTTGAAGATAGATTAGAACTAAAAGAACTTCGAGATACTAACGGCTCAATAACTTCATTCCAATACTCTCCCTCAAACATGGCCAATATTCTCCCTCAGGCTAAAGAAGAGCTTGCCTAGAATAGACTTGGTTCACTAAAAACCTTACCAGAGAAACAAATGAGAAAAACTATGGTTAAGGAAAAAAGAGTGCAACGATCATATTACAGGCTAGAGAAGATCAATTTTTTTTTTGTTCACGAACTTTCTTACTTTATTTAAAAAGAATCAGCTATAAAGCTGATTTGGCAAGTATATCTGCATCGCAGTTATTTAAACGGGAATAAAAGAGAAACTAATAGATTGAAAAGCAGAAGTGAGCTCTCGAATGTCTTCTAGCAGTCCATAAATTTCACTATGAGTCTCCTTCGAATTCAACAACTAGATGAGCTGAAGTGAGTCCGAGTATAGATGAATAGCATCAAGATCCCGAGTCCTAAGGTCATATAACGCATCATTCATTGCCCAAGCCTCTGCAGTAAGAGCAGAAGAGACATGGGACCGAGAATTTGTCTGAGCAAATTCAATCAGTATGTCCTTAGCCTTGATGATCCAAGCAGTACCGCACCTCTTGGTTGTACTGTTCCAGACTGCATTTAGAAAGCAAGAATAACCATAAGTCACACTGTCCTCAGCTGTCAAAAATGAATAGGTTTTCTTCGCAGGAATAACAGTTGAGCAACTTCCCATGCCTTAGCAAATCCTATAGCCTTAACTACAATTTCTTCCGCCGAAAAGGCTCTTGCATTAAACTCCAAATTGTTTCTTGCTGTCCATAATCCCCAACAAATCCATGGGAACAGAGATGTAGTTATGCCCCTCGGAGGAAGGTTGATATATATGTTTGGATGCTGAAATAAATTCAAGCACTGAAGAAATATTCCAACTGGAATTTCTCGAACAGGAACAAAAATCCATACATCTGCTGCAAAAACACAATCTCAGAAGACATGTAAGACTGATTCTGGTTCCCTACACCTAGGGCAATCCGCACTTTAAACTATCTTCCTAGTCATCAAGTTTTCTCCCACCGGCAAAGAGTTCTTGCCAATTCTCCATAATAAATTTCAGATTTTTGGAAGAGTTTCACCTTTCCAAATCAATCCCCGCCTATTAAAATCTTTCTCAACTATCGTAACCGTTAAAGTGAATCGTAGCCCATAACCTGACCTCGTCGTATAGATACCATTCTTGACTGGGAGCCATGCTAGTGAGTCTTTTCTTCGTGATGTGCTAATCGGTAAACTCCGAATTTGATTCTCATGATGAGGAATAATATCTCTTACTTTCTCCCAATCCCACTGATTAGAGTTAGGGAACTTTAAATCAGCCACTCTTAAGCTTCTTTCGTGAAAAGGTTGGGGTCCAATAGCGCAAGTAGACGTCGATATAGAAAGCCACGAATCCTCCCATACTCGAATACTGCCTCCCTCCCCGACTCGCCATCCTAGGCCTAGCTTTAAGATCTCTCGACCCGCTAGAAAACTCCTCCACCCATGAGAAATGTTAGATGAGCTATTTACCTCCATAAACGTGAAACCATGACAATACTTTCCCAGCAAGTCTTTAGTAAAAAGCGAATCTGGTGCCTCTAATAATCTCCATCCTTGCTTCAAAATGCTTCATTAAATACTTCAAAACCGAGTTAAATGCTTCATTAAATGGCTAGTAAAGCGTCATTAAATGCTTCAAAATCTTTAAAATCCAGCCCATCGGCATTCTTAGGAATAATCATCCTATCCCAAGAAATCCAGCTCATTTCCCTAACATCTTTCTTATTATCCCACCAAAACCGAGTTAGGAGGGATTGAAGTTGTTGGCATATGGAGACCGACAACTTAAAACACGACATAGAATGAGTCGGCAAAGCTGAGAGAATAGCTTTCAACCAGACCTGTTTTCCAACAGGAGATAGGAAGTTTGACGTCCATGAGTGAGCTCTCTGCCTGACCCTATCCACAATCGAGGCAAATATCTCTATTTTTCTTCTCCCAAAGTTCTCCGGAAGTCCCAAATACTTTCCCATCCCTCCTTCCGAGTGTATGCCTAGCGTTTGCATCACTCTCGTCATTTTGGGTTCTGGCGTTTTTGAGGAGAACATTATGGAGGACTTCCGCAGATATATACACTGACCGGAAGCCTTCTCATACTTGTTGAGAATCAAATTCAAAGCTAAGCAATTAGCTTAGTTAGTCTTACAGAAGAACATAATATCATATGCAACCAACAAATGATTAACTCGAGGACTATGTAGTGCCACTCTTATGCCGGTTAGGATACCATTTTCCTATGCTTTCCGACATAGTCCCGAAAGGACCCCCATACATAGAATAAACAGATAACGTGAGAGGGGATCCCCTTGCCTAATTTCTCGTGTCGAAAGAACTCTCCCCTGGGGAACGCCATTAATAATGAAAGAATATGACACAGAGTTACACACTCCATTATCCAATTAGTTCATACAGGATGGAATCCTAGTTTTAGAAGCACTGCTTTTAAAAACCCCACTCAATTCTATCATGCGCTTTACTCATATGTGTTTTAACTGTCATAGAGCCATATACTCTAGCTTTTGAGGTGCGCAGATAATGCAAGGTTTCATGAGTAATGAGGAAATTATCTGCTATGGCTCGCCCTGGGACAAACGATGTTTGGTTCTCGGAGATAAGAGTCGGAAGGATAGGCTGCAATCTCTTTGTAAGGATTTTTGCAATGAACTTATAGTAGACAATACAGAGAGCGATTGGTCTGTAATCAGCCACTTTTCCGAGGAGATGAGCCCTTCGGAATTAACTTGATATTAGTTGCATTTTGTGACGCCGAAAAAGTCCTTGAAGAGAGGAAATGATGTATTTCTTTAACAAGGTCCTGGCCTAAAGAACTCCAAAAAGCTTGGAAAAAGAAGTAGAAAAACTGTCCAGGCCCGGTGCTTTTTTAGGGTTTATAGCAAATAATGCTTCACGGATTTCCTCAGAAGAAGACAATGAAATCAGGAGATTGTTCATCTCTTGCGTGATGCGTAGTGTGAGAACTTCATTGACCACTTCAAAATCGCATGAAGATCAATTTGTGAAAATATCACAAAAATAATCTAAGAGTAACCTCGTAAAGTCATTCTCCTCATGAAAGGAATTTCCATTCGTGTCTTGTAGCACCGTTAGTCTATTTAAAGACTGACGTTTCCTCGTAACATTAAAGCAGTAGGCAGAATTATTATCTCCTCCTTGGACCCATAGAACCCGACTACGTTGCTGCCACAATCACTCCTCATCTCTGTAGATTTTCTCTAACTCCAACGATAAGTTTGCTATAAGAGTTTGCTGAGGAGTATCCGCTGAAAGAGCTTCTTCCAAATCCCTCTGCAAAGCTTCCATTCTCTGTCTAGAATTAAAGTTTTGCTCCTTAGTCCACTTAACAATGCATTCCTGACAAGCAACTGTCTTCTGCTCTATAGACTGATCTCCGCAGTTCCTCCAAGTATGTCCAATGAGTTGATGTATCTCCTCTTTCTCACATAGGCGCCTATCAAAGAAGAAGGTGCCTCTTCGCTTCATCCTTGAATCACCAATAAAAGTGATTAGAGGTCTATGATCAGACCCTTCAAAGCGTAGATACTCGGCTCTACCAGAAGGATAATCTTCCATCCAAGCATCATTATAAATATTCCTATCGAGACGAACTCAAACAAAATGATCATATATCATCTCGCGCCAAGATAGAGGATTACCAGCATGTTTTCAATCTCATAGCCCATTCTGAGAATTAAAAGATAGGAAATTAATAAAAGAGCCTTTTCAATGCGCACGTCCTCCTTTCTTTTCACTGTGATCAACAATATCATCAAAGTCACCAGTGAGGAGCCAAGCTCCATCCCTGTTTGAATTTAAGAAGGAAAGCTTATCCCAGATTTCTTTCCTCTTTGCAATCGATGGGTGTCCATACACAAAAGTAAAATAAAACTCTTTGACCTTGTACTTAACATGGGTATATATGAAGTTCGCACAAGACAAAAGAATCTTAAGATGTACATCTTGCTTCCAAAATAAGGCTAGGCCGCCACTCTGGCCTACTGGTGGTATTGTAAAATTGTTCCCATACCCCCATCCATTGGAAAACACGGAAAATAACATCATCAGAATTCTTTGTCTCCATGAAAAACGTCATGTGTGGAAATAAACTAAGTCTTATTTTCCTTAGACGTCGAACTGTCAAGGAGTTTCCAAAATCTTGATAGTTTCAACTGGCTGTTATCATTTGTCTCTTGGCGGTTTTAGGGAATCCACCAAACCCTTACAAATAGGAAGCACAAAGGCCTTATAAATCGTCTTAACAACATAAACATTCAAATCCTCAGAACGAGGAACATTAGCATAACGTGAGTCTCCATGGGCTGATCTATCCATGATGCTTGTTGGAGCTGGTCTCTTTCGTGGTGAGTGTAGTTTTACGTCCAAGTGAAGATCAATTAAGCCAAGCTTGCCGTGAATGAAGTTACACACCTTTGAATTTGCTGCCTTGGTGAAGATTTCCGCGAGTTGATCAACTCTTAGTGTAAATAGGAGAGATAATTCCAAGTTTAACATTCTCACGAATATGATGGCAATAAACTTCAATGTATTTGGTGCACTCTTGAAACACAGAATTAGAAGCAATGTGAATAGAAGCCTGATTATCACAATGCATAATGATAGACTGAGTGATCTTGACTTCGAGAACTAATAGTAATGCCTTAAGCCAAATGAGCTCATTCGTAGTGTTAGGCATAACACGATATTCTGCTTCAGCACTAGACCTTGACACCGCCTTTTGCTTCTACTTCTCTAAGTGACCAGATTCCCACCAACAAAGATGCAATATTCTCCTATCGATTTATTGTCCGTCTTGTCTCCAGCCCAATTCGCATCATAGTAGCCAAAATCTCATTGCGGTCTTTTTTTTTGCATCCAAATGCCCTTGCCCGGAGTTCTCTTTAGGTATTTGAGGATCTTTTCTACTATATTCTAGTGGTAGATAGTAGGAGCTTCCATATGTTGACTTACCTAGTTCACATCAAAACATAAAACAGGACGAGTAATTGTGAGATAAATAAGCTAACAATTATTTGGTATTTTCCAATGTTGTCATAAGGTTACCCCTCACAAGAGTCTTTGTACTTCTCTTCAATATGTGTCTTTTCTCGTTTGGCTCCAAGATTTTATTTTTTTTACTAAAAAGATCAAGTGTGTACTTCCTTTAAGATAGATATAGCTCTATATCAGAATAACATATTTCTATGCCAAGAAAGTACTTTAGTTCAAGTAGATACTTAATATCAAAACCAAATCTGAGGGAGGACTTGGTATTTTGAATACCATCTTTGTCATTGCTCGAAATAATGATATCATCAACTTAAATCAAGACAACGACAATACATGATTCCCCCTGAATTGTGGAAAACGAATGATCAACTTCTGACCTTTTAAATATGTTTCCAATGAGGGTTTTGCTTAGCTTGTGATACCAATCACGTGGTGATTGTTTTAGATTGTACATAATCTTTTGAAGTTTGAGAATCTTGCCTTCTTCAATATCAATACCAGGGGTGGCCTCATATAGACTTCTTCTTCAAGTTCTCCTCGAAGGAAAGCATTTTTCACGTCCATCTGCCACGAATCCCAACACGAACAATATGGAGTTTAGCAACAGGAGCAAACGTGTCTTTGTAATCCCTCCATCTGTTTGAGTAAATCCTTTCGCCACCAAACGAGCTTTGTGCCTCTGTATTTCACCATTGATGTGGTATTTGATTGTAAAAGCCCACCTGGAACCAACTAGTTTCTCTCCTTTGGGAAGATCAACAAAATTCCAAGTGTTATTCCTCTTCATGGCTTCATGTTCTTGGCTTACTGCTTCAGTGCATACTGCATTATCCTTTGCTTTTTCATAAGTCTGAGGTTTATCAACCTAGTAAATTTTGTTAGCAAGATTTACTAGCGAAAGAACAATAAACATGAATCTGATGTGCAACACTGTTAGCAAGATTATTATAGTAAATATTTGAATTAACCCAATTGGAAGGATGTTTCTTAATTATGGAGCTTCTTCGAAGTGGAGGAGGTGAATTATCTTCATGAATGGTTGTTTCCATGTTTTGGACATCATCACTTCCATAAGACTCTTCTTGAGTAATTTCTTGAGTGTCTGAGTCATCTGAAATACCATGGTCTTCTTGATTGTTAGAATCATCTAAGGATTCTTGAGGAAGAGCAGGAACTGTGGGGGCTGAATCCCTTGAGTTGATGCTTTAGGAAGCAGATTCCTCTGATCATCTGAAACATGGAAATAACAAACACAACCAAACACTTTTAGAAAATCAATAGAATCAAGAAATTTTAATATCTTATTATATATCATGAAAATTAACATAAGATATAATAAAATATAAAAATTTCAATATTAAAAATAAACACTTAATTGCATGATATATAATGTTATGTGATATTATACAATTAAAACATTATTTTATATGGTTTAGAAACATTATTTTGATATTAAAATATGATATCACAAACAATAAAATCAAGAATTATCATAGGAATTTAATATCATAGGATTAATGAATCTCAACCATACACAGTAATATTGATAAACCATATATTTAATATTCATAATTTTTATAATTAAATTAAAGTATATGGAACTAACGCCTCGGATTATGAATTCTATTTTAGCTTTTCTATTTTAACAATTATGTTACAGAAGAAAACACTCTGACTAAGATATATTAATTTTTTGTCCTTTATAACACAAATACCTACGTGTCCCAGTGGCTAATGTGTTTCTCCATCTAGGTTCGAGCCCTGCTCTTACCAAATGCTTTTAGTTTTATTTGTCACGTCAGCTGCACAGTGGCTAAACTAAAAATGTGGCTAAACAATGAGTCCAGAAAATCGTGTGTATACAGACTTAATGCATACTTTTCGGGGGTTACACCCCGTGGACCCAATCAATTGAAGGTTTTATTTTGTTTAGTACCTCATAGGTACAAATGTCTTTGAAACATTTAGTTGGGAGATCGTTGATGAGATAACAAGCCGTCAAAAACTGCATCAACCCATTAATGTTTTGAAACATTTTTGTCGAACATCAAAGTCTTTGCAACCTCCATAAGTTACGGTTCTTACGCTTAACAATACAATTTTGTTGAGGAGTATGAGAATAAGATGTCTAATGCACAATTTTTTTGTTGGATGTGAAGGCTTTGAACTCATTGCTAGTGTATTCGCCTCTATTATCAGTTCTTAAAATTTTGATTTTAGCATTATACAGAGTTTTAACGTAGTTATAAATGTTTGAGAAAGCCTAAAACACACCCTTTTGAAAGTGGAAGAGTTAGGTGTATATGGATTTTTCATCAATAAAAGTAACGAAATACACTACAAAAAATATGAGTATTGATAGCACTCGAGGATAGCACTATTTTGCTAAGTGTTGTTGTAGAGTGTGTGTTGGGATGGGGTATTCTACTACAACATTAAATCAACACTGTCCCGTATTTCACTAAACAAAAAACAAAAATAAGATTTGGAACCCGATTTTTGTTACCAATAAGCACCAATACACACAACTCATTTTTCTTAAAACCAAATAATGTATCCCCTCTTTAGCCCAATAATTTTTCCCCCCTTAGTCAGGTATTTTTCCCCCAAATTCTAAATCTGGCTTAGGAAGACAAACGATATCTCTCTCACATTCTCCACCCTCATCTTCACCTTCCTCCATAGCCCATTTTGCTATGTGTTTTCTCCTAATGGCTTTAAGCATAAAGGGCTTTGTGGAGAGAGTTAACAATGGCTTCAATCTTGACTTTGCAGGCAAAGAAAAGCGATTCTTCCACCTCGCGTAAACAGAAACCACCATTAACCCTAATTTGTCGAAACAGGTCTTTTGTGGAACTTCTGAAAACCCTAGATCTACAGATTTACCCATTCTCACAGGTAAAATTCGTTACTTGTCTTGTACGATTTTTTTATTTGTATTCTCGTTGGTTTGATTTTATGTATTGGATTTGATATTTTTTTTTTTTTCAGGGAGATTTTTGAAGATGGTGTCTGATGCTAGCAAGAAGAAGGCAGCTCAGAAGAAAGCTGATGCCGCCACTAAAAGAGGTGGTAAAGCTGCAGCCGCATCTAAATCCGCTGCCACTTCTTCCAATGGGGTTTATAGCTTGTCCAATGGTGTCGAATCTCTTCAAATTTCTGATCGGACTTGTACCAGAGTTCTCTGTTTCCATCATCAATCTAGGGAAATTTGAGTAAGTCCTTTTATCTCGATGCTTAATGTGTTTTTAATTATTGTGATTTCACTAGGAACAGCCGAACAGATTTGTTTAATTATTGATTCTATGACTCTAGCAATTTGTGATTATAAAAATTGAGATATTGTCAATCCTAATTTGTTTTCTTATTGAGGCTGTTGTTAGCTTTGATGAGGAGAGGTTGAGGTTGGAGAAGGAAGTTGAAGTTCTTATTGAGCAGGTTTGTGTATATCAACAATAACACTAGAGATGGTTAATTGAATTTTATTTTCGTGTTAAATTCTAAACATAGTTGTTTTACTATTTTTTTTCAGGATGATGGAGGCGGAGAGCGTCTTGATTCTATCTATGAGTAGTTAGAAGCCATGGATGGTGCAACTGCAGAGAAGCGTGCTGCTGAAATTTTGTTTGGTCTTGGTTTCGACAAGGAAATCCAACTAAGAAAACTAAAGATTTTATGGTGGTTGGAGTCTTTAATTGTCTGACTTGTTCTTTGTTGATGTCAACATGCTGTTGGAAATGTAAACTCCATCATTGGCCCTGCACTTCTCAGAAAGGTAAGTCTCTCCTAAATTTACTTCCAGTGCGTAATTGTTACTAAAGCTAATGTTCGTGGACTGTTGTGGTCAAATTGGTTGTGCAGAAGTAGCTTTCTAGAGATAAAACCGCCAAGGGCTTGCTCATGGAAGGCTTGAGCTGAAGAAGAAGGTAACTCATTTCCAGATATATTTTACTCTTTGAAAAGTTTTGGAACAAAGTCTCTTCTTTATGCTTTGCTTGGCTTTGTTTTGTTATTTGCTTCTTAAAGTTATGAGGAATTCAATGTGCTCTTCTTTTATATAGCTTGAGATGCTTATTGATCACTGAGTTGGGACTAAGAATTTAATAGTGGGAGACTAATTAGTTTTGTTCAAGAAAAAGAATTTTTCTCCATTTTTTATAACCGAGTCTTGAGAGAATTTGGCCCATACCTCTTCAACCACAAGATGCTTGTGTAGGGAAATTCACTTTTCCAACACTGAATTTTACTTAAAAAACATAATCAATTTGATCAAATTTGAGATATAGTACGTAGAGTTGTAGATTATTTTTGCATTATTCAGTTTTAGATGCGGGAAGACTTAGCACACTGCGAAAGGTTTGCATAAATTCTGAATGTTAGTTATAAAACTTGAACAAGTCTTTAATTGTTGATGCAATCTTTAAATATTAAAGACTTATTTGTATGAAGAGTCTTATTTTAGGATAGCATTCGTTTTTGGCCCATATTTAAACTGATTTTGATGTGTAGTGCATTTGCATCTATACATGCAGAAGTTTACTACTGATGCCCATATGGTTTTAATTTTATTTTGTTATGATCTTTAGGTGATGTGTGGTGGTGCAAGAAAATGGAAAGCTCCTGGACCGAAACCTAGTGTTCTTGGTTGGATATTGCCCAGATCCATTTGCAGGGAAGCAGAATGGAAACAAAGTTGACAGTGAAAAACTCTTTAGCAAGCATAAGGATGCTCAAGTAAGAAAATTTTGCTCCGGAAGCAATCTAAGCTCGAATTGTTTCTTTTGTAAAGTTGTTTTGGTATATGTCTAGTGTCCAAACTTTATTCCCCTGCATACTTGATGCAGGTTCTTAATTTAAAGTCAGTAAGAAGAAAGATAAGGACTCAACCATAAGAATAGGACGCACAAGAGTGAAGTGAAATAATTTATTTTACCGTTGTTTGCCTTGGTTATGATTTTGTAATGTTGTTTGTATAAAACATGTTTTGAGATATTAATGAAATTTATCTTCTAAAATTTCAATTCTATTTATTTTTATATAAATCCAATTTTTATATAGAAAATTAAATCACATTGAAAGCTATGACCATATATTTACTAGAACAAATGAAATGGCAAAAGTCTCGTGCCATAATAAAATATAAAACAACAATAATAGGCTGTTATTATAAACTGTATAATAGCTAAGATTTCGTGTTATTATAGATCACCATATAATAGCAAGACAAATACGCTATTGTAAGGGGAGGCCAAAGATAACTCATCATATCATGGCCAACATTAAAACGATGTTATATGCATATTATAACATTTTTACGACGCTAACAATGTGCATTTTTCTTGTAGTGATACTTGTATTGATACCTTGTTGCACAAGGAGCAGTTCGAACATCAGAATGAATGAGGTCAAAGCAATTCTCATAACTAGTATAAGAAGAGTTTGGAAAAACAGTTTTACAATACTTTCCTAAGTTACATGTTTCACACTTATCGTTCTCAAAATATACATTGGACAATATAATCTTGAGAGCTTTAGTGTGTAGATGTCCTAGTCTAGCATGTCATACTGCATTATTAGCAACATCAGAAACAGAAGTTGAGTTTAGATTGTCAAGAATATATATACCATTCTTTGTAGATCTTTCCTTGATAGTCTTTTTCGTCTTAATATCCTGAAACCGAAGATCATTAGGACTAAAAATAGCCAAGTAATCAAGGTCTTTTGTTGCTTTTTGGATTGATAAAATATTAGAAGTAAATTCAGATATATATATATATAAAGCCTTAAAATCTTTGTTGAATAATTTCATATTTCTAATTCCTTTAATATGCACTTTGTGACTATCTACAATAATCACATCTCCATTTGTAGGTTCAACATTATGAATTAGATTGGCATCACTAGTCATATGATGAGATGCACCAGAATAAACAATTAGAGGTTTGTGGTGTTTAAGAGTTAGTAAAGCGTTGCCATATTTTTTCAAGGATGCAATACTCTTGATAAGCTATTCGAGATCAGATTTCATGTCTATATTATCCTCAGCAGCCAATGCAAAACCTTATTAACATATGCAACTCTTACCTTTGACGGTCTAAGATGTAGATGAAGAATCCAACACTAGTCCTTGGTGTGACCTTTATTCTTGCAATGAACGCAAACAAACTTGTTATGTTATAGTCACCTCTTTGGGAAGCATATTGGTTTGCAAGAGCCAGCCCATTCTTCTACCCAAATATACCAACATACCCTTTTTCCTTTAGGATTTTCATACACACATCGTTCAGCCTAGGGAGATTGTTGGATCTGAGAATAAAATGTATAAGACCATTGAATGAAGAGAAAAGAAGCCCAAACACGTGGTCTTGTTCACACCTTTCATTGAGAGTTGCAGGATTTGTTGTTGGAGGATGAAGAGTCTCCAAATCTTCAAAGAGAGATCTAAATTCACCCAAGTAAACGATTTTTCCGACTATTGGAGAGAGTACAACGCCATCTGATATTTTTATGAAACCATTTTGGATCTTCAGAACTTGTAGTTTTGGAGATGGTTGAATCATTCCCTTCAACGTTTACCACGTTTTTGCCTATCTTGGTTCTTAGGAGATTTTATTTTGGATGTCAGCGATGTGGTTCCATAGAGCAGTTTAACTGACCAAACTAAATAATTATCCTCTTTAAGGATAACAAGGAGAGTTACTTGCTTTGAGTTTTCCATTCACAGAAAAAGAACGGAGAATATGAAATGAACTTTTGATGATTTAGAACGAAAATAAGGGATCTAAATCTCTGATACCATGTAGAAATTACGCAAAAATGTATAAAAAGAATAGAGAATCGAAAACAGTGAGAATAGAAAGAAACTATATATTATTTCTCTTGATCTGTATTGTAAAAAGAGATACCAATATATAAAAGGTAAAGAGATAAACTAGATGTTGAAGGAGATGCATGAAAGAGATGCATGAAGGAGAGAGAAGGGGACTTAATTTCGTCCTTCATGCATAGAGGAAATATAACTGCTTCAATAAATGAGTTGAAGAAAAATCTGAACTATGACAACTTCGAGATACTAACGGCTCTATAACTTCATTCCAACATGTCATCCATGTTGCTATTCCGTCTTGGTGCGGGAGGATTCATATTTGTATTCCTCGTTCGACCTCTTGACAACAAATCTATAATCACAAAAGATTATAAACAAATGAAAAGATTAATTAAAATATGAGACTATTATGAGAAAAATATTATTAACATAATAGTAAAACAAAATAAATTGTGAAAAAAAATAATTTTTACTTGTGAATTTGAATTATCTGTTTGCAAAAGATAAATCACCACTCTCTAAGGATTTGAATTTTTTTTTTCTCTAATCTCCCTCCAAATTTTTTTAATGATGTGAATTTTACATTTGTGGATGATCATATATATACACATTTTTGGAGAGTACAAAGAAACACAAATTAAACCGAGAAGCAAGTACTCGGATCCAACTAGTAGGAGAAGCACATTTTGGTATATTTTCACCATTGGTGTGAAGTTGGTATGGAGATTGAAAAGAGTATAATTAAAAGATCGGACCAATAATAGAATTGACACGGTATGTAGTCTTCGATTCAAGTGCGGAATAGTATTGAGTTTTGTAGTCCTGCATACGAGTCCAACTTGTTGAATGGTAAACTAAGTGCTAACTAGTCCAACTTTAATCCGGTCCTCACTGTTACGTACCAACCATTCAAATCCTTAATATTTGTTGATAAATAAAAGGAAAACAATTAAAATATGCTCATAAAAGGAAGTGAGTATATTGATCTGTAAAACCTACGTGTTTTCAAATTCAGGTAAAAATCCTGACCAAAGCTCCTCGTCATCTTTTTTCTAAAACAGGGTCTCAACTAAGATTTGCATGTGTGGATCCAGTAAATAAATTTTGACGTTTGTATTTTCGCGCTTGTTTTAAGAAAACATTTTTATGCTGGTTATTATCGCTCCATATTTTAACGGGCACCCGAGACATTGATGGATTACATTGGGTCGGGTCAAAAAATTTTGATTACAAATCTATAGATCTAAGCGTTTGTGATATGGATCAAAACTTTTTTTTTGATGATTTTACCCTTTATACGTTTCTTTTTTGATTTTTCTCATATATATATTTATGTAGTGGTATTTTCCGTAATATGTCACAGTTGGTTATTTTGCTAACAACATTGCTCAAGTAACATATAGATATTTGGAAACTCAATCCATAAATTTTTCGGATAAATAAACAATTTTGGAAAACCAAACTTGGTATGACATGGCTTGTACTCCAAGCTTCATATTTGGGAGGTATAGTAATTTTACCTTCTTTTTTTTGGACGTAGACCAAAAAAAAAAAGGAAGACAATGTTTAAAAAAATAAGAAATAATTAAATAAAGATAGTAAACGGAAAATCTTATAAAAAACCTTTAAAGTGGTATTGGTTCCACTGTAAACATTCAATGTTACAATAAACCTTTAAAGGTATCAACACTTTTACAATAAACTTTTAAAGTGGTATATTTGTTCGCGACCCCACAAAATTTAACAGATTTTCGTTAACTCTTTTGTTTTTTTTAATTAATAATCGTATACTGTATTAATTAGGATGACTCAAGTAAGCGGCATGAACATTCGAGTATTCGATTCGGTTCCGGATAGAAACCATTCAGTTTCGAATTTTAATTGGGTAAAGAAATTTAGTATCCATTCGAGTATTTTTAAAATTTTGGTTCGGTTCCGGGTATTTTCGGTTCGACTACATATAACCCAAAATATTAGAAAAAATAAAAATTGTTAAATTTAAATACAATTTACTGAAATTTAAACAAATAAAACTAAAAGCTTTAGATATATTGGTTATTTTGAGTATTTTTGTTATTTTAGTGTAATGTAACTTATATTTGTTTAGTTTATAATTGTAATTTTGGATAGTTGGAATTTAAATTTAACTTAACTGATATTTCTTTAGTTTATAATTGTAATTTTGGATAGTTGGAATCTAAATTTAACTTATTACAATATTTATATTTAGATTCCAACTACCCAAAATTATAAACTAAAAATATTAGTTATGTTACACTAATATAACTAAAATACTTAAAATAACTAATATATCCAAAGTTTTTAATTTTATTTGTCAAAATTTAAGTAAATTTTATTTAAATTTAATGATTTTTTCTAATATTTAGGGTTACCCAATACCAACCGAAAATATCCGAAACCGAACCGAAAATATTTGAATAGGTACTAAATTTCTTTACTCAAAACCGAACGATTTCTATCCGGAACTGAATTTAATACCCAAATATTCATACCGCTTAGAGTCATCCTAATTATATACAACTGTTAATTAAAAAAATTATAATTAACGGAGTTAACGGAAATCTGTTAAGTTTCGTGAGGTTCGCAACAAATATTGCAATTAAAAAGTTTATCGTAACAGTATTGGAATTCAGTGCACTTTAAAGGTTTTTAATGAGATTTTTCGATAGTAAACCACAAGCCCGACCGACCCGGTAGTCCAGTTAGGCCCAAACGACATCGTAGAACAGAGTAAGTGAAGGAAAAAGATATAGAGAGACATTGACATTATCATCATCCAACATGGCATCATCATCAATCCTCATCCCTCCGATTCTCTCCCGTCGTAACCTCCTCCTCTCCACCACCATCGCCACCGTATCTCCACCACCTAAACCTCCTTCCCCTGACATCACAATCACCGATCGCGTCTTCCTCGACTTCTCCCTCTGCCCCACCTACTTCCGCTCCGATCCCTCCGCCACACTCTCCTCCACCACACCTTGCTCCGATTCAACTCCTCTCGGCCGCGTCGTTCTCGGATTATACGGTCGTCACGTCCCTCTCACTGTCTCCACTTTCAAACTTATGTGTACTTCTTCTTCTACTTCTTACAAAAACACTCCTGTCCACAAAATCTTCCCTGGTCAGTATTTTCTCGCCGGAAGACAAGGAGGAGGACGGCGAGATACGGCGGAGGTTGGACCTCTTCTAAAAGATCTGCCTCGGAACACTGACGTTGTTAATTCTAAAGCTTTTTCGCTTCCTCATGCTCGTGCTGGTGTTGTCTCTCTTTGTTTATCTGAGAATGATGATGATGATGAAACTAGACTTGATCCTGATTATAGGAATGTTGAATTCTTAATCACCACTGGTCCTGGACCTTGTCCGCAGCTCGATGGTGGAAACATTGTATTCGGAACTGTACTTGAAGGTAGTTTTCTCATCTTTCTCCATTTCGCTCGATACTTGTAAAGCTAATGTTAAAGCGGACTTGTTAGAACGGAACCGTGTTTACCCACATTATATCATGTATGTAATCATTGTTCCCCGATTTGGCTCTGAACTGTTCTTTTTTTTTTTTTGGGTGATAGCTCTGACCTGTTCTTGTATGTTAACATTAATCTTTTTTTTTTATGGAAATCCTGTAATGTGCAAAATTGAGTTGTGATTTTGGAGTGTTTCTCTTGCAGGATTAGATGTAGTGACGAGTATAGCTTCGATTCCGACTTATAAGCCGTCGGAGAATATTCGACAGTTTAATGATTTTGCGGAGTTTCTTGGAGATGAAAGAGCTCAAAACGCAAGATCCTTGTGGAACAGACCTCTTAAGACAGTTTTCATTAGTGGTTGTGGAGAACTCAAGGTCACTAATCCTTCACTCTCTCCAAGTCTGCCTTAATTTGTATATACATGTGTGTCAAATTATGTTTATAAATCACCCTCTACAATCCTATGATTCTGCTTCTACTTTCTTGAACTCTCCCTTAGTATATATATATGTGTGGCAACCATTTTCATACAATTCTACTCGAGTTTTTTTGCTGCTTGCTAAAGATTAAGATATCAAAACTTTGAGGTTGTGGTTGTTTGACTTGTGCTTTGGAACTGACCTTCCAGTGGATTGTAATCATCTGCAGAGAAAGTAATTTAAGTTGGACAAGACCATTTTTTGCGATTTGAGTAGGGTCTGGATTTTCAAACCAGTATTTTCAAAGGTGAATTCCAATGAGTGTAGTGAAACGATTTCAGGTGCCTTTTAGTGAGTAAAGTATTATTGTGGGAATTTTACAGTTTGTTGCGTTCATGCCATGTATGATAAAGGATGATAAAGGGCATTGTGGACGGAAAGACGAGAGGGAGTGAAGTAGAATTGTGAGAGCTTCCAAATCAAACCATTAAATCGATGAAGTAGAATCTGTAATCTTTGTGAGACAAACTGAACCAAACTTGTTCGCTATGGGGGCAACATTCCTGTACCTCTAAGTAGAGGTTGCAGAGCTGACATGGTCTACTAGAACAAGTTTGCCAACTCATGAGTATGTCCCTTGTGCTTAGTAGAAGATTGAAAAGGTATTGCTAAGCTGTGGTGAGCGTAGCTTCACCACAAGACTGCAGGGAAGACACACAACAAAGTGGATCCAGGCGTGAGACGATGATTCTACACAATGCAAGATAAGAGGAGCTGAGTTTGCAAGGGAGTTCTGACTTATTAGAATAGTTACTACAATTAAGTTTTACCCGAGTTCCATGAGGGCAATCAAAAAGTTTTGAAAACCTCTGAAACTGATACAAATTGCTTTTTTCTTTTATTGAAAACCTCCGCTTATTCCAGATGGAGTTGTGAGGAGATTTTTCATCATATTTTAATTTCTCGAAAAATGCTTACGTTGAAGGGGTTTAATGCAATCTTAGTGGTGGTGAACATAGGGTAAGCGTGCTCATCTTCTTTGCTATGGATGATGTACTGACATTTTCAAGAGATTGTTCGGTTTACATGGCTTTCCTTGATCGATGGTTTCAAACCGCAATTGTCTTTTCTTAAGCCACTTGTAGATTGAATTGTTTCGGCTCTCCAATCTTTCGTCTAGTATCACATTTCACCCCTAATCTGGTTTTTAAACTCAAGTGTTGAATGTAATTGATAAATGAGTTTTGATAAATGTAATCTCCAAGCTTTTTTCAACTTAAGAAGTGGTCTTGTTTTTTTGGCATGCACTGAGATTTTGTAAATTTCATCGTACCATTGTTTCTTTTCAATATATCCTGACACGATGCACAAGCCACAGAGACAAGACTAGTCAGAGTTTCCAAATCCGACTGATACTTGATTCTTTCTCCCGAATCCGTCGCGAGGCCAGAGCCGATAACCCCATGGCTACAAAGTCGGCTGACCTAGGCACACGAATCTCCTCTCCGCCGTATCTCGCAATATCTCCACCGTTCATAATGGTTCATTATGAAATTTCTACAATTCTTCATATTTCTCGACAAATTGAAACAACATTGGCATTGGCATGCGCACGTCAAATAATAAATACTGTCCAACTATTATTACATCAACAACAATTTTTGTGGAATCAACTTTAATATTTACAATTTGCTAAAATATCAGATTATTTGCTAGATTGAAATGTGTGATTCAATCTTTAACGCAAAAGGTTGTGAACAGTAAATGAAGACTCCGTCGCGGCCTTGGCCGAATAAGGCGGCGAACGAGGCAGCCTAGCGGAGAAGTTGCGGAGCGGGAAGCGGTCGAGATTGTCGTCCTCGTCTCCTTTATCAAAGTTAAGCGCATAGCTCGACGGATCGTAATGAAAGTCTGTAGTATGACGACGGATGTGCTTCCCATGGCCACCAACACCGCCAACTCCACCACCCATCCGATGGATCAGACTCCGGCACTTTTCTTGTGACTTGGACAACGTCCGAGTGAGTCTTGGAGATTTGGTCTTACGTGGGCTTTGTGTAGATTTTTCGGTGGTGGGCGGAGACGTTGGAGATGAAGGCCGGTCCTCGGGGGTGTCGTGGTGGTGATTGGTCGTGCGAAAACATCCGGCGATGCAAAACCTAGATTTGAGTTTCTTTTTGAGAGACAAGTGACTCGTTGATTCGCTTCCCATTTCTACGAAACCAATGTGTTTGGAAATTTGTTTTTTCTTTGGAATCAAAACATTCAAAGAAAATCAAATCTATATTAGAGGGAAAAAAAAAGAAGTGATCGCGAGATATTTGGCTGATTTAATAAACTGTTAAACTAAAACTTCGGAGGAGAAGTTGAAAATTTACTATTTAAGGAATATTTTAATTTTCTAGTAAAAAAGAGTTTTAATTTTGTTTTAATTTGAAAATTAATTATTTTATGTCAACCATATTTATTAACAAAAAGATAGTACAAGGCTTACATACATTTTACATATGGGGCCGATTGGTAAGGACTTTTACTACAAGCTGTTACTGTAGACTTTTGGCTGCAGAGAATTTAGCTGTAACCACTGTGGCTGTAACTTTAAAATATTTGTAAAAGTCTGATTGGTAACAAAAAACTGTAAAAGCTCTGACTTTAAATATTTATAAAAGTTTGATTGGTAATAAAAATTGTAGAAGCTGTGACTTTTATTTTAAAATTATGATATTTTTAAATTATACCAATATAACAAAAAATAATTATTAATAATTACATTTAAGAAAAAAATTTACAAATCTTTAGAAATAAACTAATAGATAAATATTTTAAACGAATAAATTTACTTATATTTATTATTTCATGCCAAAATTTAATATACAAATCAGTAGCTCATGGTATTTATAATGTTAGTGATAGTATAAAAATAATATATTATTTTAGTTTTAATTTTTTAATTTCGTTTTACTTTTTTTTTGAATTAGTATGTTTATCGATTATTGATTTTTTATTGTTTTTGAATGATTCTTGATCCTATTATAAATAATTTTGTTTTTATTGTTTTGTGTAGAATTTTTCTATTAATTATTATTGTTTTATCTAATTCTTACTATTAATATACATCATTGTTAAAAAAAATAAAAAAATCCTACAGTCTTCTAAAAGCCATGTTTTTGTGGCTTTAAAAAAATAGAAGTAAAAGAAGTTAGAGAAAATTTAGGGACTGTTAGGACTTTAAAAATAAAAAATAAAGTAAAAGTGTGATTAGATGAAATTTGACTGTAGATACTTTTAGTTGTAGTAAAAGTCTTCACAGTTGCACACCAATCGGCCCCATGGTTTATTAGACATTCTAGCTATTTTTGCATCTAGATCAATACCATCTGATAAAAAGTTTCGTGGTACATATGCAAAATGGAATTGTCGATTAATGACCAAATTCAGAATATCTCCCACTGTTATAACAATGTTGCTCGGAACATCTTCCTCTTGGATATTTGATGCTTGTCTACCACAGTGTTTACAAAGTAGGTTAAAGACAACTTGGCAATCTCCAATGAATTTAACATTGTTGTAGCCAAATCTGATAGCTTCATGTATGGCCATTTTGATTGCCATCACTTCTGCTTCAACTGGAGTTTGTATTGCATCTATAGCTGAAGACCCTGACATGATGATTTCTCCTTTAGATGTATGCATTTTCCACGCAACACCTGGAAGAGCATCAACAGACATCCATGAAGCATCAACCATGCATACATATTGATCTAATCTTCCACATCATATGTCTAGAGGTCTGTTAGTATGATTCACCCAAGCGACTGGCATATATTCAAATAAATCCATATTATGTGCTTGCTTCCATTGCTGGAACATGGAAAGGGCAAATGTAATAGCATGCACTATACTCTCCCTTTTATTTTCAAAGATCAGTCTGTTTCTTGCTTTCCATATCTGTCATCCTACGAACGGTAGTATACCAAATTCCTTCTTTTTGACAATAGCATTTGCAAAGTAATACTTCATATTGGATTTGAGGTCTTGAGAAAGTAACTGAGCTCTTGAGATTGGTGAATTAGGAGTCATTGTCCATATTTCTCTAGAGACTCTACAATGAAAGAGCATGTGATTTATGTCCTCCTCCTGCTTACCACACAGATAAGGCTTTCCTATCTGAAGTCCTCTTCTCCTTAACTGTGCATTAACCGGGAGACTTATTATGAATGACTCTCCACCAAAACATACGAATTTTAGGAGGTGCATTTAAAAGCCAAACTTTTTTAAACAGATAATATGTATGTGTATGTACAAGATTGTATTTTGTGTGATTATGTGTATATACACAATAATATTTTGTGTGTTTATGTGTACATACACATTTAAATATTTGTACACATATAATTTTTTTTTTGCATCATGACATTCAAAACACATGTTTTTCAATCATCTTTGTATTGAATATCGAACTTATATATACACATCACTACCCCATGTACTTCTATCACTACGTTATATACGTCCACAACAATATCGAACAATATCATGACATTACAGGTTCTGCACGAGTGAGATCTATGATCTTATCAGAGATCAAAAGCCGAATGTTTCCTGGTCTAAGGAGGTATGGTTCGCAGGAGGAGTTCCCCGATATAAATTCGTCACTTGGTTAATGGTCCTAAACCAATGAACAACAAGAGACAGGCTTCTCCAATGGGGAATCCAAACTGACCCATCTTGCCTCCTCTGCAATCTCAGTCATGAATCCCGTTCTCATCTATTTTTTGATTGTAGCTTCTCCTGGGCTATTTGGGCAAAACTCTCTCAGAAATGCAACTTCCAATCACTTCGCAACTGGGATTCTATTCTAAGTCAGCTCCAAACTGTTACAAATCCGAAGTCACTACGTAAACTACTTCTAATCACTTGGCAAGCTACGATCTACTTCATCTGGACAGAGCGTAATAACAGATTTTATAAAAATTGTTTCAGATCTGTTGAAGTGGTTACTAAGGAAATTGATCACCTGATAAAAAACAGAATTGCAAGCATCCGTTTTTCCAATCCTCATCAAGCTTCTTTGATGTTGCAGCAATGGTTCTCTCACTGACCTCAGCAATCGATCCATCAGCTTTATCCTCTCTTCTATCTTGTTCGCTCCGTCACTTTGCGAGACATTCATCGTGGATTTAACTTTTTCTTCCTAATTATTGGGCTTTAATTTGCTTTGATTCAACTTTGCTTAGTTCGTTTTGTTGTGTTGGGTTGGGCTACTTAACTAACTGGGCTTTAATGGCTTTGTAACTTTTTTAATTCTCATGCTTTTAATAGTAAATCATTTATCAAAAAAAAAAAAACAATATCGAACTAACAACTATGTTTATGGACTGGGCAACTACGGAAAATAAAAAATTATAGACATATTTTTTATAAAAAAGAGTGGTTTATCAGTTATATTCTTTGATTTAATTGTCTTGTCCATTTTTTGAATTTTATGTTCAACAACCTTTATAAAAAAAGAAAAAATAAATATATAAAAAAAATTCAAAAACCCTAAAACAAAATGTTTATGCTAATGAGAGACACAAAAATGCATTTAAAACAATAGTTTTACATATACATACATATCATTTGTAAGTTTTTTACAAATCCATATCATATAAAACAAAATTGTTCCATCAATAACCTTATACTTCCATGGTTACTTCATAGATTTGAACTATAAATGATGAAAAACACTCAATAATTGTAGTTTGAAACATATAAATACATAAGTACATAGTAAATGTATTTTAATTACCTAATGTCATTGGCGCAACTAAAAGAAATTGTTAAAAAAATTGTTTTAAGTTCAAGAACAACTGATTAAGCTCCTTGATCAAGTAAAGTACAACTATGTTCATTTTTGTACAATTGAGTACAAGTGTACAACTATGAGCAAAATTTTGTAGTTAATTTTTTACACTGACGGTTTGATGATCAGATGAGTCTAACTTTAAATTCATTTTTTCATAATGTTGGCGCCAGATAGTCAAACGAGTCTTTTTTTTCTTAATTCAACTTTTAATTCGTTATTTCAGAGTCAATATTAATTTCTAATACATATGTAGTTGAACCTAAATGTACAAGTTGTACCAAAACACATGGTTTCGTATATACACCAGAAAGATAATTGTACCTAAATGTACAAGTTGTACCTACATAGCCTACTGGATAGTTTTCCAAGTTTCTAGAAATGCGATCACCACTTGATCTTAACACTAAACTAAATACAACAAATCAAAAATTACTCGAAATGAATTCACCAAAAATGGGATTAACCAAAAATCGCAATCAATCACCAAACAATTAAATTTCCATAGTCGCTTGCTAAGACTGTAAAATGAAAAACACTAGAGGTAATTGATAAAACGACAATTATCGTAAAATTAAAAGCAAAGAGCCAAATCAATTACAAAAACCATTGGAATTGAAGATACTAAATATTTAGTTTCAGCGAAATTGGTTGAAAAAAACACACAATGAAGAATGAGACTGAGTAGAGATACATCCTCCGAAGCCGCCGCCATTAACCCATGGAAACAACAAGGGTCATGCTTTCTTTAGTTTCCTCTTTGTCTTGGGAAATTAAAGGGAAAAATCTTCCTGGAGAAGACAAAATCCTGAGGCTGACGAGTGGAGAAGGAATACGTCTTCGCTGAGGCTGAAGAGTGGAGAAAGAGTACGTCTCCATATCGCCGATCGAGAAAACGATCGGAGTTGATCTAAACTCTTCATCACCGGAAACCCTAACTTATGCTTCTCGAGATTGGAGATTGAATTGAATTGTCAAATGGAGAGAAGAGGTGGATTTGATTTGATTTGGGTTTGAGAATTTTTGGAGCTAAAGAAGAGAAGAAACGACGAAAGAAGATGAAGAAGAACATAAAAAAGTAATTGTAGGGATTTTGTTGGGTTATCTAAATTAAAGTTGGTTTGGGTGGGCGATCCGGATATGGTGTGGTTGGATCTGTAAATGTATGGAATATTGAAGGGTTACATGTCTTTTACCTATTTTTTAGTTAAAAATAAATGAAATAGAAAAAAATAACGGGGGCATATGCGAATACTGTTTGTTGTTATAGGGCATATGAGAAGTTAGTCCCCCGTTTTGTTTGGATTCAGGAGCAATTTTTTCACTAGGAAATAAATGGTTATATGGTGAAAGGAGATTTTGACTTTGCCAATACGTGCAATTAAAACCCAAACGGGTGTATTTTTAGCAATTATATAACTTTGTGCAATTTTCGTAGAATAGCCAGAGAATAAGTTTGGTAACCATTTTTACTCAAAGTAAGATAGAGTTTTCACTGAATAGCCGCATGAGTTATTTATGATTAAAAGGCCCCTGCTTCTAACCAGATGGCACTATGCGTGTGTACGGTCTCATTAGCTTCTCGTCCGCTACGTTTAAAATGAATTGGATATCGTTGCTACAGTTAAAACGAAAATGGGGGAAAATATAATAAAAAATAAGATGTAAGAGGGATTTTAATGTTAAAGAAAGTTTTGACATGACCATTACCAATTCTAGTTAATTAGTAAAACAATCATCTTCTTTTGTATGGGAGGTATACATACATGGGGACTTATAGTGAGTGAAGTAAAAAACCAAAAAAAATTGAACGAAGGAGATGGTGAAGGACATGAATCTTGTTAGTTATCAAAAGCGAAGGATACATCTGGTAATATATCAACATGATTTAAAAAAAAAAAATTGGCTAGTACGTACACATTAATCTAGGTATAAGAGTTCATATCTCTATTAAGAAAAAAACATAAGTTGAGATTCTTTTTGTTTGTTTTAATTGCAAATTGTCAAAAGAATATAATTAATGTCTTAGTTGTAAAATGTTTATTTGGAAGTTCTATTTGTATTTGGAGTTATAAATGTTGATTTGAATAAAAATAAATGTGTTTCTTATGAATTTATGATGCATCTGTGTAATGGAGATTCTTGTATTTATTGTTCTTGGTGAGTCGAAATGTACAGAAAAAAGAATGAGAATTTGTAGCTGAGAAAGAAAAGTTTGGTAGGTGTGTATTCTTAAAACAAAACATGAAATACACGGAGCCGAGGTGTAAGTTATGTGAGTTGTTCAGCTTGAAGAGAACAAAGTTTAATCTCAAATCAGTTATTGGATGGCACCAGAAAAAATTAAGATTTGAGTAAAAATCATAGAGGTTCTTCCTTTCAAGATTTGATATCTTGGTATTTTGAAGTTTTATGTTCATAGTGTGTGATTCCTTAGAAATATAATTTCCAAGCTGTATCAAAGGCCTTATCATAGCCTTTGTGGTGATAACGATCCACCTTATATCCATCATCCATCCACTTGAATTTGTTGAGAGTGACCTTAGTACAATGACAGTTTCACCATCATTTATTACTTCGTTTCCATATTTCATCCACTTGGATTTGTTGAGAGTGACCTTAGTCCAGCGACAGTTTCACCATCCACCAGGCTTCTGGATCCATCCCTTTTGGTTCTTATATGAGAGTTTAAAAGTAGATAGCCAAAAGTTGGTGATACTCATTAAGACCAAAGATATAAGTTGAAGACGTCCCGTTATGGACAAATGTCGCGCTGCCCATCCTTGAACACGTTTGCGTAGTGGCATATAATCACTTGATGTCATTTTATTAGGTAGAAGGGGAAGTCCCAAATAACACATTTCATCAGGCTCGTGTTGAAGAATGTCTTGAAAAAAAAATACAGCCTTCGCTTTTATCTCTTCACTTTTCATCACAATACGACCATCACGACAATGGATCTCCCTAATTGAATTTTGGTCTTTCCAAATTTCAGCCGCTTTATGGAATATTTTGTTATTTTTATCGCCTATTTGAAGCCAGTGTTATTTCGATCTCTGTTTTAAGAAGTTCTCCTCCAGCCCTGACAGGATCCCCTCGCTTGTATGCCTCATGTTTTATCTCCATGTTATGAACAGATGGGGTTCGTAGATTCTGCTCTTGTTTGTCACATAAATCTTTCAATGCTTCATCAGCTTTCTTAGAAAGATTTCCCATCTTCTCCTTAGCAATTTCTCGGAGCAATGACTTCAGACATTTAAGTTTCTTTGAGAAACAATAAAGAGATTAAGTAGAAAAGTAAGTAGGCTGAGTATCTCGCCAATTCCCTTCCACCATAGGTAGAAAATCAACCAATTATGTCACATCATTTATAAAATCGAAAGGTTTCCGAGAATGATGATTCTCATTATCTAGATGAATGCGACACCGAAGATGATCTAAGCATCGACCCCCCCCCCCCCCCCCCCCCCCCCATACCCCCCCCCCCCCCCCCCCCCCCCCCCCCCCCCCCCCCCCCCCCCCCCCCCCCCCCCCCCCCCCCCCCCCCCCCCCCCCCCCCCCCCCCCCCCNCCCCCCCCCCCCCCCCCCCCCCCCCCCCCCCCTCGAAGACACTATAGGAGAGAGGAAAAGCAATATCCCAGATCATTCTTGAGAACTCTATCCAGCTTCTTTAGAACCAAGCCCTCCTCACGTTTGTTGCACCATGTGAAATGAGGACCATGAATTGTCATATCATCAAGAGAACACATCCAGACCAGAATCTGGAAATCTCTCATTCTTGGTGGAAGTTGAGGAGAATTTCCATAGTTCAAATGCTCTTCGCCTTCAAGAATTTCATTAAAGTCAGAAAAACACAACCATAGATTTGTTCTAATTATTGGAGAATCGTGATGTTCTCTCAAGTCACTCCAAATCTCCTTTCGCTCTACCATATAATTTTAAGCGTTAAAAAAAGAACAGAATAACTTATCTTCCCGATCTTCTAGTTTAACTGAACAAGTGACCAACTGACTACTTTTATAAAAATGGTGTTAGTCGCACCTTATTCTTCCAAACAACCCAAATGCGACCACCTTGGTGACATTCATAGTTTGTTAATACCGATCAACCATTGAGAATATTTACAACAGTTGAACTCGACCTCCCTTCACGAACTCTAGTCTCCAAAAAAGCACCAAATTGAAGTTCCCACTATTCACCCAACTTCTAAAAAACGGAATGTTTCTTTTTATTTGATTAAGCCCCGAACATTCCAAAAGAATCCGACATAATTATATTTTCTTTGGTTCAATCTTCCCATAAGTATTTCGATTATCTCTTTAGTACTTACAGTAGTTGAATTCGATCTGTGTTTGTTTGAGCCTTTAGCTTGACGTGTCAGAGGCTTACAAAGAGAAACTCCAAGCTGTTTTTCTTGCTTTCCTCCCTTGTCCAGCTGTGAAATCTTCCTCAGAACCATTAGAGATTGGTTGTGACTCTCTATCATTCACTACATCAAGAACGAGATCTTCCAATGCCGAATAACCTGAAGATTTTGTAGCTAAAACAGAGACACAGGAAGGGGACCCAATAGGCGCTTCCTCTACTACCTTAGGAGCCCTAGAGCTTCTTTCCCCCAGGGAAGCTTAGATCCAACCTTCAGAAACTGAGTGAGCCTCAGCTGGTTCCTTAGGTGTTTTAGAAACATCACCAACCAGAGTTTGAATGATGGATTCGGGTGATATTACCACAACACTTACCAAAGCCAAAGCAGTATTCGGAACAACCCCTTCAATTGATGGTAATTCTTCTGAGGATTCCTTATTCGATCAATTTGCACTAGTAGTTGATACCACCACCTCTATTTCAACTAATGGTGCCACCACCACATTGTTTTCTTCTGGAACCGATTTGTGAGCTTTCTTTAGGATGTAAACCCTCTTTTCCCTTCGCTTTGCAATGTAATATCTTTCTAAATGTCTCCATTTAGAACATATATTACACTTATAAGGCAGCCACAGGTATATGAACTCCACCACAACATCAATGCCCATTTTTGAGATTTGAATTGATAATGAACTGGTAAGTTGTAAGACCAGTCCCGCCGTGTAGGCCAAGACAACGTTTAATAAATCCGGTCTCGCCAAAATGCTTCCTTTAAAGTTCACCAACAAACACAAACTTGAACTACACCCTTTTAAACTTACAAACCTGGGGAAAAAGGCAAAAAATGGGAGTGAGTAATTAACTACTCAGTGAGAGGGTTAACACTGCCTAATAAAATACAGTAACGAGATCCCAAACACACTTAACAATCATTGAATAGTATAGAGTCAGATTCCACGTTCTTAGACATATATCCAACAACAAAACAATTTGTAACACCTGCATCACACAACTAACACCAACAAGCGCATGTACCAATTTTAAGATCAATCAATTATCACACAACTCATCAGATCTAGTACCAAACATAATTAATTCCTCACGTACTAATATCATTAGCATATTCGTCACGTTGGTATAGAATATAAATAAATAAATAAAAACAAATACATAGATAAATAAATAATTATTAATTACGCTAAACCGAAAAGGCTTCTTGCTAAACTAGATCCTTATTTGAAGTCAATTCCAAAACTAGACCCTTCTTCCCCTTTCTTTCAAAATACTTTAAAATACTCTCTCCATCTTCTTTTTTCACAAAAATACCTAGCTCAGATTTCTTCTGTGAAGTCTGGTGGCTGGGTTTGAAAATAATAACCCAAAGATTTTCACGTAATAACGAAAATGTCATCGTCTTCAATAGTTCCCAACCACCATTACCAAACCAAATTGAGCTCTAAATGCTTCAAACAACCGAATTAAGAGATGTTAATGCTCTAAAACTGAGTTAAAAGCTCCATTTTTGTCGATCTCCTCTCTCATTTCAACCATTTAACTCTATAATCTCGTTTTCAATATTTACCATCCATATTTCTTTCGATTTACTAAGATTCGGGCATAATAACGCCTGGGTTGCTTGGGTATTGGTGACGTGATCAATTCATAGATGAAGTCTCAATAGTCATCTGGGAGTTAGTTTTGCAATTGACCCTTTGGATCTCAGACTTCACGATGAAATCACAATGAAGTCTGAAGTTTTCCTTTGAAAACAAAAAACGGTGTTGAGACTTCACCGTCGAAATCTGCTTACAAGGGGTCTAGTTTTGCAATTGACCGTTAAGTCTGACTTTGTACAAAGACTTATCAGGCATGAAACCATTCTCAGGCTTATCCTATTATCATGTATGGAAGCAATACCAAGTTCATTTATTTATTATTATCACATATAATAATTTCATCATACATTATTATCATGCATCTTTTTCTCATATTATAGCATAACAATCAATAAACATATACCCAATCACATAGTTTCTAAGCCTATACATGCAATTCATGGAGAAAATGCTTAGAAAGTAGCTACTGTATTTTCACAAATCCAGCCCTCACCTTGGCCACTGTGATGATAACAACACACTTAATTCTCCTTTCTTCCCATTTAGAGAAACTTACTATCTTAGCTCCAACCACATACTCTTCAACTCCACCTTGTTTTTCTCCATCAAACAAGACCCATAAAGTCTCCTGCAAGGTTTCAGCTCAAACCGAGCTCGTTCTCCGATCAAACAATACAACTCATCAAAATAGTTCTATATCAGTCCATCTCAAAAACACATGAATAAAACCATAATTAACCGTTAGAATCATGATCCCACCGTTGATTCTCTAGCTAGTAGTCCCATTAAGAAGTCAACAAATGTTCAGCCAGATGAGACAAGGTTTCAACCTCCATACGTCACCTTCATTAACACATCTCGGAACTGTTTTCTTTCTACATTTTTAACAATTACTTAACCAGAAAGCAACACACATAACTTTTTGAATATAACTCTGATTCAAGCTGCGTCAATTCTTGTGGATTCTTGGCAATGTGCGCTTCCTAGAGACTCGTTATTTGTTAACTAATTCACTCTGGTTCGTTGGGAATCAGCCTTACAAAACCCCAACTTGAAACTGCTCTTTTTCCTTCATCTTCTTCCTTCTGTGCTTCTATTTTAGTTTGCACTATCTCCGATCTTCTTCATCTCCACTTCTCCCTAGTGTTATAAACCAGATGCTACTCTCCTAATGTTTATCCTTCGCGGTGATGGCCCTTTCTCCTCTGCGACGTCTCAACGTCCATCTCCGCCGATTCTTTTTTTCTTTGGTGCTCTCTCTCTCTTTCTCTCTCTTTCTCTTCTTATTTTTTCCTTCTTCTCTTTCACGATTTTCCCTTATCCTGGATTCACTTGCTTTCTCTCCCCACTAATCTTATGACAATACACTCACGGCAACAACAACAACAACAACTCAACAATGTGTTTGTCTTTTTGTTTTTATGAAGGAACGACAACAACAAGAAACTTTGCAAGGCATAGAGATGAAGGTGTGCATCTGTTATTAGGGTTTGGGTGTGCGTCTCTCTTTTGACGGCACAAAAGAAGTAGATATATTTGTATATATATGCACTCACATGACCAAATCCTCAATTTGTTTTAACAGTTGGGCTTTGTTGGCTACAACTGAATTGCTCCATGAATTTGGGATGTTACAATTCTCCTCCACTTGAAGTGAATTCGTCCCCGAATTTGGGAGCGGAGAGTTCTCAAACAAAACTTAATCACCTTTTGATTACGTCCAGCCTTAAAGAACACCCTGAGGACTTGTTGTGGCATAACCAACACCATATAACCATAAGATAATAACCCTTATAGCTTTATGTAGGTTCTTAGATTCCAAATATACTCACTGTCATGGGGTTCCTTCCCTTTTTTTTTGTGAGTTAAAGGAGATCCATCCCCTATTCTTGGTCACTTTAACATCACCACACGTTTCTGAGGGGTTCCGTCCCTCTTACCATACATGTCTCTGAGGTCGTTTCTTTCTTATACTTTTTGTTACCTTTCTTGGTTAACTTATCCTCTGGCTTTCCTTAGCTATCCTGACAAAGTAATTTATCATTTGACACTTCCTACCCACACCCTAAATCATACAAACATGGGGATCTTAAATTGCATAAACCGAAAATGGAAGATGCAATTAGGTCTCCCCAAAACAAAAAACCAAACATGCACATAAAATTCTCCCAATCGAATAAAATTTAATTAAATCAAAGCAATCAATCTTTAAGCAATTCACAAAATTAATCATTGAAATTCTTTTTTGTTTTCCTTAAAACTTTTTATGAAAATGATTTTAAAAATCTGACCCTCCAGGTCAGAATCGGAGTGGCCTTAACCCATGCTTAGATACCAAATTGTAACACTCGTTCTGCCATGTAGGCCAAGACAACGTGTTATAAATCCGGTCTCGCCAAAATTCTTCCTTTAAAGTTCACCAACAAACACAAACTTGAACTATACCCTCTTAAACTTACAAACCTGGGGGAAAAAGGCAAAAAATGGGAGTGAGTAATTAACTACTCAGTGAGAGGGTTAACACTGCCTAATAAAATACAGTAACGAGATCCCAAACACACTTAACAATCATTGCATAGCATAGAGTCAGATTCCACGTACTTAGACATATATCCAACAACAAAACAATTTGTAACACCTGCATCACACAACTAACACCAACAAGCGCATGTACCAATTTTAAGATCAATCAATTATCACACAACTCATCAGATCTAGTACCAAACATAATTAATTCCTCACGTACTAATATCATTAGCATATTCGATCGTCACGTTGGTATAAAATATAAATAAATAAATAAAAACAAATACATAGATAAATAAATAATTATTAATTACGCTAAACCGAAAGGGCTTCTTGCTAAAGTAGACCCTTATTTGAAGTCAATTCCAAAACTAGACCCTTCTTCCCCTTTCTTTCAAAATACTTTAAAATCATCTCCCCATTTTCTTTTTTCACAAAAATACCTAGCGCAGACTTCTTCTGTGAAGTCTGGTGGCTGGGTTTGAAAAATAATAACCCAAAGATTCTCACGTAATAACGAATATACCATCGTCTTCAATAGTTCCCAACCACCATTACCAAACCAAATTGAGCTCTAAATGCTTCAAACAACCGAATTAAGAGATGTTAATGCTATAAAACTGAGTTAAAAGCTCAATTTTTGTCGATCTCCTCTCTCATTTCAACCATTTAACTCTATAATCTCATTTTCAATATTTACCATCCATATTTCTTGCGATTTACTAAGATTCAGGCATAATAACGCCTGAGTTGCTTGGGTATAGGTGACGTGATCAGTTCTTGGCCGTTTAAGAAGCTAAAAACAAGCTCAAACCGAATATTGGTATTTTTGCTTCCTTTTCTTTGATATTCCAGAAGGCATAATTCATAGATGAAGTCTCAATAGTCAACTGGGAGTTAGTTTTGCAATTGACTCTTTGGGTCTCAGACTTCACGATGAAGTCTGAAGTTCTCCTTTGAAAACAAAAAAACGGTGTTGAGACTTCACCGTCGAAGTCTGCTTACAAGGGGTCTAGTTTTGCAACTGACCGTAAGTTTTACTTTGTACAAAGATTTCTCTTGTGATGTCTGCGAAAAAAGGAGGTTAGTTTTGCAATTGACCGGAACGAAGACTTTTTATCGAAACGAAGATTACGTAAAAAGGGGTTAGTTTTGCATTTGACTGAAATTCCAAAATATTGACTATTGGTAGACTTCTCGAATGAAGTCTACAACCATCGGTAACTCTGGAATTTAAAAAATCAAAAATTCTGGTCAATTGCAAAAGTAACCCTTTTTCTACATAGACTTCTCAGACGAAGTCTCATGTAAAAGTCAAACGTGGTCAATTGCAAAACTAGACCATATTTTATGGGTAAACTTCACGAAAGAAGTCTCTGAAGGCAACAAGACTTCATCGTGAAAGTCTAATTACGTAATAGACTTCACATGCATTGTTTCTTACCAAAGAGACTTCCTAGATGAAGTATACTGAAAAAGTCAAAATGGTCAATTGCAAAATTAGACCCCAAAATTGTACAGACTTCTCTGACGAAGTCTTCTTATGTAGTCGCGACTACCAAACAAACAACGCGTAGTCGCGGTCGCTGGTCGCACTCGCCAGCGACTGCCAAACGAACACAGCCTTAGTAGATTGATTCCAGCATCAATGTGTTGCAGTAAGAAAATAATTAGTTATGGTAAAGAAACCTTATAATTAACAATAAGAAAAACAGAAGTCTCCTTATGAAGTCTGAGAGTGAAGTCTCAAACCAAAGTCTGAGAATGAAGTCTTGAATTACTATCCAGAATGAAGTTTAGACTTCACTGTTAGACTTCAATCTAAGACTTCACCCTCAGACTTCACTCTCAGACTTCACTTAAAGACTTCACTCTCAGACTTATTATATGAAGTCTCACCAAGTCCCAAAGCCATTTTGTGGGAGACCGCAGCATGCGGTACCAGAATGTGCTTGAGTCTTTCTCGGAGTTCCTCTTTTCGTCTCTCTGCAAAATGAAGTCACACACACATTCAAAATCAAGTCACACACACATTCAAAATCAAGTCACATAAACTACGTTTAAAACTCTTCAAGAGTGCGACTTACGGGCAAGTCTCCAAGAAGGCAATCAGCCTGTTTTTTTGGTCCTATCGATAGAACCAAAAGGGCTATAACCATTTCCGCGTGCAACCGGCTTAGCCGAAAGTACAGTCTCCGTACCAAGGCGAACAACCTGCCTTTCTTTCATCTTTAGCTGATCACTCATTTTCTTAGCCATGAGCGATGTTGGTTTCTCCTTCAAGCTCTGTTTTGCTTTTTTTGCTTTATCAAACTCCATATCTACTTCTTTGGGTGTATCCAACATCACAACACTTGACTCACTGTCCTGGTTAACACTACTCAGCATAGTTGGAAGCAAACATCGTTTTATTTCAATTTCACATGGATAAGGCACACTAATAAACATCATTAAAATATAAATTTTACAAGTTTCTAAAAAATTTTACAAGGTTCATAATTTACATCATTTGTGTGACTGACTACTCATGGCAGCTACTCTTTTACTATTCCCCTCCTTCTTAGACTCCTCAATATCCTCCTTCTTACCAAGCTAGTTTATGTTATTTTTAGGAATCTTTGGGTTAAGGGGAGTAAGACTAACCCCATCGTCAGGTGCATTTGATTTGGCATCAGATTGAGCCTGCTTTTCCCGAGGATTTTCTTTCACTTCCTCGGGTTCTTTCTTCATAGCTCCGCTGGTGAACTTATCAAAAGCACAACTCAGATCGTCTACTTTGTCAGTGAGTAAGACAATCTTTGTTCCAAATTCAACCAACTGCCCCTTCAACTCTGCCTCACACGTATTGAATCGAGCGTCCAATGTATCCTTCAACGCATCACATAAGCGCTTCTCAAATTCTGCAGCAGAGGATAGACGAGCTTTCTTCAAAATACCCTCTTCAGGAGCTTCTAGCTCTCTCTTAATGCCATGATACGTGCCCTCATACGGCTCATCCTTCACCTTCATCTTCACCTTGTTTTCCTTGAAGTTTGAGGGCAACACACCCAAAGATGGTCAGTATTCTTTTTGCCACTGCCAAGGATTCATTGACAATTGTTCAAACATTGCTTTCACAATGTTGATAATTCTCTGATCCTCCTCATCATCATCCCACCGTGGGAACATCTCCTTGAATGCTTTCTCGACAAAGCTGCAGATGGTGGTCTACAAACATGCCAATGAATAGAGGAAGATCAGATAATATCATAACAGACTTCATGTGTAAAGTCTCTGATGACACCACATATAAGAGCTTTGATAACATACCTGCTTGAGGATGCCATTTCTGAGGTTCACCGAAGAAATCAAAATCTTGAAAACTACTCTTCCCCAAGGGTATGCAGCAAACTTGTCTAGATCCATCACCAGCCTACCAAGGTTTACATTGATGCTCTAATGGTGAGGTGTGCATCAATGCAGCTGGCAAGGATGGCTAGATAGCTCAACCTCACGCGATCTTCTGTAGCTTGGTCCACCCGCCACATCAACTCCAAGTTTTTTCCAAAACTCTCTCATCTCATCCGTGATCACAGCCTCAGGCTCCAGAGTCATAAGATCTTCCACATATTCGCAGTTGAGCCCAGTGATGTGTTCAAACTCATTTATAGAGAATCTGACTGGGACTTCACCAACTAGACTACAAATCTCATGCTTCTTGAAGCATACAAGTTGGAAACCGAGCATATAGTGGACTAGCCTCGATACCCATGCGATTTGTTGCTTGTGGTACATTAGGAAGACACCCAGAGGGGAAGTCTAAATCCTTTCCCATTCAGCTACAGTTCGTGCACGCTTGACAGCTTCAAGAAGCTTAGGTGTTCCGCTGTAGTAGCCTATAATTTTTTTCAGGTTGCGGCTCAGCGTCTTTGGTGAAATGCTTGGGTGGAAACTCTGGCATATGGTGAAAATCAGTCTTCAGTTCATATTCAATTATTTCGTGCGTTGATGTCATATTACAGACCTATGTCACAGAAAAAAAAAACGGGAAGTTAGATAACTGTGAAGTGTACAAGACTTCGTCGGTGAAGTCTTCATATAGACTTCCCTTATGAAGTATGTGTTGGAGACTTCCCTTATGAAGTCTCCAAGACTCTAGTAACTATAAACCCGAGATCAGAAAAGGGACAGACGAAGAGACTAAACTGAAATAGAATAAAGATTGAAGATGTGAATAGACGGTTGTGATTCCAACATCTGCAAATCAAATAAAAGATGGGATAGATACAAAAAAAAATGAAACAGTTCAGAGAAAGAGTAGAGAGAGGGTGTCGTCGCAGAGAGGGTGTCATCGTATGGTGATTTTCCAGCGAGAATTCCTAGTCCACAGCGACGGTTCGGTGAAAGAGTCGGGGTTTTGTCGAAGGCGACAGCGATGGCGAGCAAACCTAAAAAATAGAGTTTGGGGTTTTCCCGCAAGGAGGAAGGATATCGATAACTTACGACGGCGACGATCATAGGAGACGATATAGAGTGTCGGCGTTTAGAGATTTCCGGCGACGTTTGGTGATTCAGAGGAGAAAGAGAGCGATGAAGATTTTTTTAGTTTTTTAACCCAGATTAACTATTGCAATTTCTGTTTTATCTTGTTTAGTAAATGTAATTTTTTTTGTTTTTGCCTCCAAAATTTTTAACCCAAAAATCTTGAAAGTTTTCAAAATATTTTGAATTTTTTTGAAAGTTTTCGAAATCAGACTTCTACAACGAAGTCTGATAAGTCGGTTACTTCATTAAATTACTAACTAGATACACTGAATCATCTTGGGTCTTGAGTCCATTCATAATCACTTCGTCTTTGCCCTTTCCGATGTCTCAAAGCCATTATTGAACATACATAATGATTGAGTATGAGCATGAAGTCTGAGCATGAAGTCTCCCAGAGAAGTCTGCGCATGAAGTCTATAGTCTGTCATTTTCAGACTTCATTTGGAGACTTCGCATACAAACATCACTGAAGAAGTCTATAACCCTTAAAACAAAACATTAACGAACCAGAAACGATATATTTTTTTTTTTGAAAAGTCATGTCCAATCTTAACGAAGATACGTCCGTCTTTTTAGTTTCCCATCTATTAATAATTCCACCTCCATAGACGAAGCCGTTTCTTCACTGCTTTTATCTCTGCAACACAAAACTCACAACAAATAAAAAAACCCGATGGATGCTTACAACCTTCTAGCCGAAGCAAATGAAAGAGCCAATGGAAGCAAAACAGATTGGTGTTTTAAAGTTAAGATTCTCTGCGCCTACTCTTACTCCGTTCTCAATGAAGGTCCCTACTGGTCCTACGTATTAGTAAATGAAGAGGTAAGAGATATTTACTTAGGTTTTATGTTTTTACATCCAGACTTGCAGTCACATGGATCAACAATATTTTTGTGATGCCTTTTCTTATGCAGGGAACTAAAATGGAGTTGATGATTACTCCAATACATGTGCCAACGTTCTCTGGATTGGAGAAGTAAGAAGGGCACTGGATTGATATACAGTTTGTTTTTAACAGTTGGGCTTTGTGGGCTACAACTCAACTGGCCCATGAATTTGGGATGTTATAATTCTCCTCCACTTGAAGTGAATTCGTCCCCGAATTCTGGAGCGGAGAGTTCTCAAACAAAACCTAATCATCTTTTGATTACGTCGAGCCTTAAAGAACACCCCGAGGACTTGTTGTGGCATAACCAACACCATATAACCATAAGATAATAACCCTTATAACTTTATGTAGGTTCTTAGATTCCAAACCTACTCACTGTCATGGGGTTCCTTCCTTTTTTTTGGTGAGTTACAGGAGATCCATCCCCTATTCTTGGTCACTTTAACATCACCACACGTTTCTGAGGGGTTCTGTCCCTCTTACCTTACATGTCTCTGATGTCGTTTCTTTCTTATACTTTTTGTTACCTTTCTTGGTAACTTAGCCTCTGGATTTCCTTAACTATCCTGACAAACTAATTTATCACTTGACACTTCCTACCCACACCCTAAATCATACAAAACATGGGGATCTTGAATTACATTCACCAAAAACGGAAGATGCAATTAGGTCTCTCCAAAACAAAAAAAACCAAACATGCATATAAAATTCTCCCAATGAAAAAACTCAATTCAATCAAAGCAATCAATCTTTAAGCATGCAAACTCAATTCAATGTTGCTATAGGTATGCATGCAAATTTGTTAAACCATAATTTATATGCATGTAACTTTATTTAACTGAAGGAGAACACTTATGATGTAGATACTATGGGCATGATCTGCAGCACATGCCCCCTTCAAGAGAGTCCACATGGCCGTGCATATACAAAGAGTATGTTTCACATCAAAGATGCCATGTAAGTTTAAAGCAAACAATAATAACACCGTGACGAAACTCACATTATTGTAATTACAACCACCTTTTATTAATCATAATAGGGACAATATGTTAAAGTGTGTGGCAACTGGCAAACACGCTTATAACTTCTGGAATGGCTTTAGGACCAGGAGGGGTGGAGCGGTGATCATGGTGCTTAAATTAAGGAGGATAAATCAGTTCGCGCGTAAGTGTGTTATTCACTACAGTTTAACATATCGTAATTGATCTCGACAATACTAATCTAATTCACACAGGTGGTGATGATGACACTTGGCTGAAACTGAACAAGGCTTATCGGACATTTTGTTCAACCCAGCAATGGATGACTCGTGATGTTTAATATGATAGCTGCAAGACACAAGTCAATTGTCCATAGATAGAGAATTTATTTATCTAAATCTCTGTTTCAGAACATAAGTTTCAATTATTTTAAAACTTGTTTTGGATTAATTTGAATTTCAGACTTCTACAAAGAAGTCTACGCTAACAAAATATTACAGACTACAAAAAAGAAATCTACAAAAAGACTTCACCAAAAACACAAGAAGTATGAAAGCCCTAAACTCTAAAATTCGAATGTTTTTTTCACTTTTTGTTAACAAATACTAACATTTGACATCAAAATAGTATAATATATCCAAAATCTAACAACTATACGAAGAATCGCTATTTTATATCAAAAACATATCAAACTAAGTCTAACACTAAAGATATATACATGGATTCTTACAAATTGGCAACCTCTAACCTATTATGCCTCACATGGTTTACATCAAATGACTTAGTTTTATAAAATTTTATGAATTTTATTTTTAAACCTTTCGATTTGATTTAAAATAATTTATCTTTCAAAATTTTTAATCGAAATATATTTTAATCATTTTTAATTTAAATTTCACATTTAATTACGATTCTAGACTTCATGGTTGAAGTCTAGAACCGTAATTAAACTTTTGATTTAAATTAAGAAAATAATAAAAAATAATTTCAATACAATTTCTTCTACAGAAAATAAGATTATCCAAATATGAAATTTATAAATTAAAATTTCAGAAACTTTCATAAAGTTAAAGAATTTTTGATTATGTTCTAAAAAAACCATAAACAGTCACAGACTTCGCGAAAACTTTCCAAATTTTCGCTTTATTTGAATTTCAGACTTCTACAAAGAAGTCTACGCTAACAAAATGTTACAGATTATACACAAAGTCTACTGTGAGACTTCATCCGAGACCCGAGAAGTCTGTAAGCCCTAAACTCTAAAATTCGAATGTTTTTCACTTTTTGTTAACAAATACTAACATTTGACATCAAAATAGTACAATATATCCAAAATCTAACAACTATACAAAGGAACGCCATTTTATATCAAAAATATATCAAACTAAGTCTAACTCTAAAGATATATGCATGGATTCTTACTGATTGGCAACCTCTAACCTATTATGTCTCACATGGTTTACATCAAATGGCTTCATTTTATGAATTTTTTTTAAAACATTTCGCTTTTAATTTAAAATAATTTATCTTTCAAAATTTTTGATCGAAATATTTTTAATCATTTTTAATTTAAATTTCACATTTAGTTACGGTTCCAGACTTCCCTAGCGAAGTCTGCAACTGTTTTTGGTATTTTAGAGAATAATCAACCTTACATGCTTAAATTTTATGAAAGTTTTGGAAATTTTAATTTATAAAGTTCATATTTTGGATAATCTTAATTTCTTTAGAAGAAATTGCATTGAAATTATTTTTTATTTGTTTTCTAATTTAAATCTAAGGTTTAATTACGGTTCAGACTTCATGGATGTCATGGACGAAGTCTACTATGAGATTTCGTTCAAGAAATCTACACCGTGCGGAGATTAGAACTGTAAATGCGGTTTCTGTTTTTTTTTTTTTGCAAATAAGGGGGTTAATGTAATTTACATAACCTTAAGGTCTAGTTTTGCATTTGTTTCAATTTGGAGTCTAGTTTTGCATTCAAACTCAATTTGGTTCTAGTTTTAGCAATTCACCATCGATTTAACTTTTAAGTACGAGATCAATCTCAGACTCGTCCAATTACCATACACAAAACCAATCTCAGGCTCGTCCAATTATCAGGCATGAAACTATTCTCAGGCTCATCCTATTATCATCGATGGAACCAATCCCAAGTTCATTTAATTATTACTATCACGTATAATCATTTCATCATACATTATTATCATGCATCTTTTTCTCATATTATAGCATAACAATCAATAAACATATATCTAATCACATAGTTTCTAAGCCTATACATGAAATTCATTAAAAAAAATGCTTAGAAAGTCACTACAAGAAAACAGGCGATTTGCGACGGAAATTTTCCGTCGCAAAAACGCGGCGGCATTGCGATGAATTTGCGAGGAAACTGGTTTCCGTCGCAAATTCCTCGCAAATTTGCGAGGAACATATCCCTCGCGAATTGCGAGTTACTTGCGACGAAATAGCCTCCTATTTGCGATGAAGTTGCGGCGAAAACTTAAAATCGCAAATTTGCGAGGGAATTGCGAAGACTTTGCACGGATAACTTGTTTCCATCGCAATTTCCTCGCAAATTTGCGACGGATTTGCGATGGTTAGTAAAAATGGGTAGAAAAATAGGTGAAACACGTTTTAAATGTTGTACCTAATTATTGCGAGGGCAGGTTACCTCGCAAATACGTCGTAAATTAGACGCAATTCCATAGCAATTCTCTCGCAAAATTTTACAAAAAAACTATAAATACCGTAACGTGAGATCTCTCATTTCACAACAAAAAAAAACTAGCTTACAAAAAAAAAACCGAGAAAATACTAAAAAAAAAAAAATCGAGATATCGTTTTGTGAGAGCTTAGGAAGAATGGCGTCGCAGAATGAAGCATATGCATTACGAAGTTGGATGTATAATCGAAAAGATCCGGAGACAAGAGAAGTGACGAAAGAGTATCGTAACGGGTTGCGAGCATTCATCCACCAGGCCACTAACAACCCATATGCGAAGGGTGACGGTAACATATTCTGTCCATGTAAAACTTGCAAGAACACTCAATATTTGGATATTGATAATGTGAAGAGGCATCTATATAATAGAGGATTTATGCCGAACTATTATATCTGGTTTTCACATGGGGAGGGTTATATCTGGTGCCGGAAGTAGTAGTACAGGTGATGGTGTTGATCAACCGAATTATAATGATAATTATAATTATGGCCAAAATACGATTGAAGATTATGAAAGGGATCAACAGGGAAATAGGTTTCATGATATGGTTACTGATGCATTTCATGAATCTATTCCTGCATTTGCTGACAAGATGGTTATCGATGATTAAGTATGATCCAATATACATTTTGTAGTTGATTGCGATGTTAAAGATTTGGAGATGTCTCATTTGCCTCCAGTCCAAATCCAAGGTTGATAAGCAACACTTCCCCAAGATACAAGAACCCTGACTAGTATAAAAGTTATGGTAACAAGAACCGTAACTTAAAACAAAAGTTACAAAGTCCAATAACTCAAATAATTAATACTCCTACTACTTTATAGGAGTACTAATACAATGTTTAGCGCAAGTCTCCTTGCGAGCTTTCATGCTTTTGTCTCTTCCAACGGTTTCGAGGAAGAGCATGCATATCCTTGCATTTATTTTCAACTATTAGTACTAATAAACATTTCCTTAATTCCAAAAAGAATTCGAAAGGACAAATTTTCCTCGCAATTTGATTTCATAAGAATTACATATATATTCGAATTTGATTTCATAAGAATTTTTGGCTACATGTATTGAAAGTGTGTCGTGTGCTTAACTGATCTGAATTTTGATTGTGTAATTGTTTTCATGATGTAGGATGGGATTTGTTTTTTTACGAATTCAAGATCAAGAACCAATTAATACACATGCGAACACCTAATTAATCACATTTTACCAAATTTGCGACGGAATTGCGAGGGACACGTCTTGTTCAACGCAATTCCGTCGCAATATTGCGAGGGACTTGCGAGGGAAAAAAAAATAGACGCAATTCCCTCGCAACTAATTTCCCTCGCAATGTCGTCGCGAATTTGCGAAGGAATTGCGGCTCTAATCCTTTTATTGGTTTAACCGCGATCCGAATTTTTGTTAATCTTTTGAAATATTTCGGTTTGCGATGGAATTGCGATGGAAGATAAGTTTCCTCGCAAATCCATCGCAAATTGGTAACCGAACCCTATTTGCGAGGATTTGCGACGGAAGCGATGGATCGGGAAAAACAGAATAAAGTCGCGATTTCTTCTTCCTTTTCTTTTTCTTCTCTTTCTTTCTCTCCTCCCCGAAACCGCCGATCTCCGATTCGTCCTCTCCACCCGACGAGCCGCCGCGGATCTCCTCTCTCCTCTCTCAGTCGCCGATCTCTGCTCTCTCCTTCTCCAGCCGACCAATTCTTCCTTCAAACCAAGGTTAGGATGATTAGTTTAGTTTGATTTTGTTAGATTTTTGAGTTTGATTTTATTAGATTAGTTTAGTTTGATATTTGAGTTTGATTTTGTTAGATTAGTTTGTTAGATTAGTTTAGTTTATTTGTTAGATTAATTTGATTGAGTTTAGATTAGTTTAAATAATTAGTGAAATTGTTAGATTAGTTTAGTTTAAATATTTGTTAGATTAGTTTAATTTATTTTGTTAGATTATGCTTTGTTAGATTAGTTTAGTTTATTTGTTAGATTAGTTTGATTTTTTAGTTTAGATTAGTTTAAAAATTAGTAAAATTGTTAGATTATTTTGTATAAATATTTGTTTAGATTAGTTTAGTTTATTTTGTTAGATTAGGTTTGTTAGATTAGCTTAGTTTATTTGTTAGATTAGTTTGATTTTTGAGTTTAGATTAGTTTAATAATTAGTGAAATTGTTAGATTAGTTTAGTTTAAATATTTGTTAGATTAGTTTAGTTTATTTGGTTAGATTAGGTTTTGTTAGAATTTAGAAATTTATTAGATTTTAGGTTAAATTAATTTTAATTAATTTTTTAAATAATTAGTGAAATTGTAAATGGTAGTTTTATATTAAATTTAGATTAGTTTAGTTTTTCTTTAGTTAGTTTAATAAAATTTATAAAAGTAGTGAATTTATAAAATTTAGTTTATAATATTTAGTGAATTTATAAATTTTTAGTTTTTAGGTTTTGTAATTTTATAATTCATTTAGTAATTGATTTTTAAAATTATAAGTTTTAATATGATATCGTTGTAATTATTTACTAATTTTTTAAATTTTGTTTTTCAGATGTCTGGAGTTAATAACGAGTACTCTCGTTATCTCTCGAGGGGTGGCACGCCTCGAGGAGTGAACACGTCTCGGAGGAGTGCACGCCTGTTCCAGAAACTCCTCGGACGAGTTTCACTTCTCAGACGGAACATGACGACATCCCCGGGAGTCAGTACTATTCACCGCCTCCACCCGCATTCTCAGATCCCCCCCGGTGGAACACTATGATAACGACAATGATTGATCTTGTCGTTAAGGCGATCCTTGAGGCTCCCAGTTCATGACTTTCTTCCCCGCCTTGATCCAAGACGTCCTGATAATACGTATTGGTTAAGGTTTTTTTTTTTTAATTTTATTAATTTAATTTTAAGTTTTTTAAAACAAATAAAGTCATAATTATTTGTTTTTATTATTTTACACTTCAGGTTTGATCAAGACGGATGCCGTGCCCGTTCGGTCCGATCGATCTTTTGAAAGAGATTTCAAAGAGCCTCATGCCAATTGGAGGCAAACCCGGACCATGTCAGAAGACGGTGGTTTCAGACTTTTGCTGTAAGTTTTTTAATATTTAAAATTAATTATTTTATAAATTTATATCACTTATTGTTTGAATTTTTCATGATAATTTTTTTTTCTGTAGCAAACCTATCATTGGGAGTACAGTATTACGAGCAAGGTCCGAAAGGAGTTTGAGGCGAAGTTGAAGGAACGCATGGCCGACCAGGTGGGACGGTGAAGAAGAAGTGGAAGAAAGAAGGCGACCTTGCGATGCCTAGGTGGTTTTGATCCAACTGTTTTGGGCAGGCCTTGTGGCGTATTGGCAGGATCGGGCAGAGCGAGATCAAGAGCGCTAACAGTCGGGCGGCCCGGTAACGATGATCCTGATGGGGACGGGTATCCCAAGCATCGGTCTGGACAGCTTTCCTACCTTGCCTGCGGACGGAAAATCGTAAGTTTTTCATTTATTTTAATTAATTAAATTCTAATTATTAATTAAATTTTATTGTGATATTTATAAAAAAACAAATCAGGCAAAGGATTGCGGAGATTCGATCCCGGATTTGCTAGCTGTCCTCGAGGAGACAAAGAGGCGACCAGATGGAACTTTTGTCGACAAGAAGTCTGACAAGATCTACAACGACGTCACTTCCAAGATGCAAGAGTTGACTCAGCATTCTGAGGGCGATGAGAGCACATCTACTCCTTTGACTCCCGCCGTGAAGAACAAGATTTTTACCGAGGTATGAATATTGCTGTTTTATATTTATTTTTTACAATAATTTCAACTAATTAAACTTATTCTTAATTTTCAGGTCGCTCCCCGTAAAAAAAGGAGAATTTACGGAGTCGGTTCTCTGCAATCGCAGATCGACTCGTGTACTTCTTCTTCGGGAGCAGCAGTAGCGGAGTCCGCCGCCTACCTCCAGGGCATCATTGAATCCCAGGCCCAGCTGATCGTGACTCAGTCTGAGAAGATCTCGAGATTCGATCAGATGTTCAGCTATTTGGCGACAAAGGATCCGGTGCTAGCACAGATGTTTCAGGACCCTGGAGACACATCTACCAGTAGGACCGAGACCGGAACCGGAACAGGATCCGGTCCATCGGTTCAATTTTAGATTCCCTAATGTATGATACAATTTAGTTTCTTTTAATTTTAATGTTTGAACAATTATTTTTATAAAATTTTAATTTTGAAAAAAAAAATTTATTTATAATTTATAAATTTTTAATTATTAATTATTATTAATAATTAAAAATTTTAATTATTAAATAAATCGGATGCCGCCGCAATTCCCTCGCAATTTGCGACGGTTTTGCGAGGGAAATAAGAACCGTACACTCGCAATTCCCTCGCAATTTGCGACGGAATTGCGACCCAATTAGAAATAGATCCACGCAATTCCGTCGCAATGTTTCCTCGCAAATCCGAAGCAAGTGTTGCGACGCGTTTGCGGGTACAATTAGAAACGCATTTTGCTTCCAATTTGCGATGAATACTTTTGCGATGAACAACGCGTTCACGCACTTCCGTCGCAATTTTGCGACGATATTGCGGGGTTATTTTTGCGACGAGATAGCAACAACGATTTTCACTCGCAAATTTGCGAGGGATTTACGACGAAAATTGATTTGCGAGACAAGATTTGCGACGGAATGGTGCGTCTCGCAAATCCATCGTGAAAGGCCATTTGCGACGGAATTGCGAGGTATATGTCCATCGCAAATTTGCCTGTTTTCTTGTAGTGAGTAGCTACTAAATTTTCACAAATCCCGCCCTCACCTTGGCCACTGTGATCATAACAACACAGTCAATTCTCCTTTCTTCCCATTTAGAGAAACTTATTATCTTAGCTTCAACCACATACTCTTCAACTCCACCTTGTTTTTCTCCATCAAACAAGACCCATAAAGTCTCCTGCAAGGTTTCAGCTCAAACTGAGCTCGTTTCTCCGATCAAACAATACAATTCATCAGAATAGTTCTATATCAATCCATCTCAGAAACACATGAATAAAACCATAACTAACCATTAGAATCATGATTTCACCGTTGATTCTCTAGCTAGTAGTCCCATTAAGAACTCCACAAATTTTTGGCCATAACTTCTTGAATATAACTCTGATTGAAACTGCATCAGTTCCTGTGGATTCTTGGCAATGTGCGCTTTCTGGAGACTCTTTATTTGTGAACTAATTCACTCTGGTTCGTTGGGAATCAGCCTTACAAAACCCCAACTTGAAACTACTCTTTTTCCTTCATCTTCTTCCTTCTTGGCTTCTATTTTGGTTTGTACCATCTCTGATCTTCTTCATCTCCACTTCTCCCTAGTGTTATAAACCAGATGCTACTCTCCTAATGTTTATCCTTCGCGGTGATGGCCCTTTCTCCTCTGCGACGTCTCAACGTCCATCTCCGCCGATTCTTTTTTCCTGTGGTGCTCTCTCTCTCTTTCTCTTCTTATTTTTTCCTTCTTCTCTTTCACGATTTTCTCTTATCCTTGATTCCCTTGCTTTCTCTCCCCACCAATCTTATGACAATACACTCACGGCAACAACAACGACAACTCAACAACGTGTTTGTCTTATTCTTTTTATGAAGGAACGACAACAACAAGAAACTTTGCAAGGCATAAAGATCAAGGTGTGCATCTGTTATTAGGGTTAGGGTGTGCGTCTCTCTTTTGACGACACAAAAGAAGTAGATACTTACAACAATATTTGTATGTATATGCACTCACATGACCAAATCCTTGATTTGTTTTTAACAGTTGGGCTTTGTGGGCTACAACTCAATTGGCCCATGAATTTGGGATGTTATAATTCTCCTCCACTTGAAGTGAATTCGTCCCCGTATTCTGGAGCGAAGAGTTCTCAAACAAAACTTAATCATCTTTTGATTACGTCGACCCTTAAAGAACACCCCAAGGACTCATTGTGGCATAACCAACACCATATAAGATAATAACCCTTATAGCTTTATGTAGGTTCTTAGATTCCAAACCTACTCACAATCATGGGGTTCCTTCCCTTTTTTTTTGTGAGTTACAAGAGATCCATCCCCTATTCTTGGTCACTTTAACATCACCACACGCTTCTGAGGGGTTCCGTCCCTCTTACCTTACATGTCTCTGAGGTCGTTTCTTTCTTATACTTTTTGTTACCTTTCTTGGTTAACTTATCCTCTGGCTTTCCTTAGCTATCCTGACAAACTAATTTATCACTTGACACTTCCTACCCACACCCTAAATCATACAAAACACGGGGATCTTGAATTGCATTCACCGAAAACGGAAGATGCAATTAGGTCTCTCCAAAACAAAAAAAAACCAAACATGCATTTAAAATTCTCCCAACGAAAAAAACTCAATTCAATCTTTAAGCAATTCACAAAATCAATCATTGAAAATCTTGTTTTTTCTTTAAAACATTTTATGAAAATAGTTTTAAAAATCTGACCCTTTGGGTCAAAACCGGAGTGGCCTTAACCTAGGCTCTGTTACCAAATTGTAACACCCGTTCCACCATGTAGGCCAAGACAACATGTTATAAATCCGGCCTCGCCAAAATACTTCCTTTAAAGTTCACCAACAAACACAAACTTGAACTACACCCTCTAAAACTTACAAACCTGGGGGAAAAAGGCAAAAAAACGGGAGTGAGTAATTAACTACTCAGTGAGAGGGTCAACACTGCCCACTAAAATACAGTTAACAAAATCCGAAACACACACAACAGTCGTTGCATAGCATAGAGTCAGACTCCACGTTCTTAGACATATATCCAACAACAAAACAATTTGTAACACTTGCATCACTCAACTAACACTAGCAAGCGCATGTACCAATTTTAAGATCAATCAATCATCACACAACTCATCAGATCTAGTACCAAACATAATTAATTCCTCACGTACTAATATCATTAGCATATTCGTCCCGTTGGAATAGAATATAAATAAATAAATAAATAAATATAAATACATAGATAATAAATAATCATTAATTACGCTAAACCGAAATCCCATCGATTTAACCTTTAGGTACTAGATCAATCTCAGACTCTTCCAATTACCATACACAAAACCAATCTCAGACTCGTCGAATTATCAGGCATGAAACCATTCTCAGGCTCATCCTATTATCATGTATGGAACCAATCCCAAGTTCATTTAATTATTACTATCACATATAATCATTTTATCATACATTATTGTCATGTATCTTTTTCTCATATTACAGAATAATAATCAATAAACATATATCCAATCACATAGTTTCTAAGCCTATACATGCAATTCATGAAGAAAATGCTTTGAAAGTAGCTAGTGTATTTTCATAAATCCCACCCTCACCTTGGCCACTGTGATGATAACAACACACTTAATTCTCCTTTCTTTCTATTTAGAGAAACTTACTATCTTAGCTTCAACCACATACTCTTCAGCTCCACCTTGTTTTTCTCCATCAAACAAGACCCGTAAAGTCTCCTGCAAGGTTTCAGCTCAAACCGAGCTCGTTCTCCGATCAAACAATACAACTCATCAGAATAGTTCTATATCAGTCCATCTCAAAAACACATGAATAAAACCATAACTAACCGTTAGAATCATGATCCCACCGTTGATTCTCTAACTAGTAGTCCCATTAAGAATTCAACAAATGTAAGGCCAGATGAGACAAGGTTTCAACCTCCATACGTCACCTTCATTAACACATCTCGGAACTGTTTTCTTTCTACAATTTTAACAATTACTTAACCAGAAAGCAACGCACATAACTTCTTGAATATAACTCTGATTCAAGCTGCGTCAATTTCTGTGGATTCTTGGCAATGTGCGCTTCCTAGAGACTCGTTATTTGTTACTAATTCACTCTGGTTCGTTGGGAATCAGCCTTACAAAACCCCAACTTGAAACTGCTCTTTTTTCCTTCATCTTCTTCCTTCTGTGCTTCTATTTTAGTTTGCACCATCTCTGATCTTCTTCATCTCCACTTCTCCCTAGTTTTATAAACCAGATGCTACTCTCCTAATGTTTATCCTTCGCGGTGATGGCTCTTTCTCCTCTGCGACGTCTCAACGTCCATTTCCGCCGATTCTTTTTTCCTTTGGTGCTCTCTCTCTCTCTTTCTCTCTCTTTCTCTTCTTATTTTGTTCCTTCTTCTCTTTAACGATTTTCCCTTATCCTGGATTCATTTGTTTTCTCTCCCCACCAATCTTATGACAACACACTCACGGCAACAACGACGACAACTCAACAACGTGTTTGTCTTTTTCTTTTTATGAAGGAACGACAACAACAAGAAACTTTGCAAGGCATAGAGAATCTCTATTAGAGATCAAGGTGTGCATTTGTTATTAGGGTTTGGGTGTGCGTCTCTGTTTTTACGGTACAAAAAAAATATATAATTATAACAATATTTGTATATATATGCACTCACAAAGAAAGCAAAGAAGCCCTAATCGCCAAGGAATCACCCTCCTTAGCAAAACATACCGTTTTTGCGTCTTTTTATTTTCCGCAGTTTAGTGAAACGGAGAGAGAGAAGCTTTACGATTGAGATGATGGAGATTATAAGTAATCCATTAGAGCCATCCTCTATACGTCATACAAGAACATTTTGGAGAAGATGTGGTCGATGAGCTATTTGACCGTTTAGCTAGTTACCCAATTGATTTTAAAGAGTGTAAGAATCCTGAGACAATTTTATGTTGCTTAAGATATTTGCATAAAGAGTAATGTCATTCCTTTGCTTTGTAACAAGGGATATTTCCTTAAAAAATTATTAAGTTCTTCACAAAAACCACCAAGAAATTTTATAATAACTATTTAAACACAGTATGCTACGTACATAATACTCGGCTTTCTGAATCCAAGTATGATGACAATGTCCCATAGATAAGATATAGCAAAGTGCTGTGCTCAATGTGATCGTGAATCTTAAAAACTTATTTTCAAATCTATGTGGTCCCATTCTACAATATCTAGCTAGATCGTAGGGTTTTGTTCTAATATTAGAACCCTAGGCTTTCCTAAATTTTAAAATTACGTGTTGTTATTTAAGTCATGTAACTGTTTTAATTTCTGATGTGAGCCTCGATCGTTTTCTTCTTACATTATTTTCTACATTGATGAAAACTTGAGAGCTTCATGGTTTAGGGTTTTAAATTTTATTTGCTAATTTTTTAAAAACCGGATATGAATTTCGCGCTCCATCCTATAATACAATTTAGTGATCTTCTTTATTAGGGATTAATATCCTATATCGGAAGTTGGAAAGGATCCTGACTAGTATATAAGATATATGGGCCACTCCACTCATTGTCCAAATGGTTTTGAGTTGGAAGTCCATATAACTTAACATGGTATCAAACCCCGATTCACACAGTCCAACCCGATCTGACCCAAAGATGGTCCAATCATCGATCACACTCGAATGTTGTCGATCCAAGCCAAAACATATCGAGATCAATGGTCAAAGGAGTCATCAGCTCGAAGGGGCGTATTAGAGATTAATATCCCACATCGGGAGTTGGAAGGAATCCTGACTAATATATAAAAAACATGGTCAATCCACTCATTGCCGATTGGTTTTGAGTTGGAAGCCTATATAAAGTCTAACATTTTTCACCATAATAAAACTGGATAAAACACTTGTCTAAACCAATGGACCTGGATCCATCCCAAGACCAAATATTTGATCAGGATTCGGACTTACCTTATTATTTCATTAAACCTATATAGTTCTAGAGAACATAAACACTAATTCTCTCTCTAGACTCCATCGTCTTATCTTCGATCTGGTCTTATTCCGACCACTTTCCGGTCATTCATGGAGATCTTTTCCACCCCTAAAACACGTTTTCATGCATTAAGACCTGAGGCAAACTCTGTTCAAACAGCAGCTCATGAATTTATTCAATGCATTACCAGAAACCTGTGTTCTTTTCTCATAGAACTCTCGTCTAGTCTTAGAACACATATTGATGAGGTATATCTGTCTCGACTAACCATCCGACTAAAAGAATGAAACTCTTCATGCAACTATGATAGGAACATAACAAACCAAATTACAGCAAGAAATATACTATTCAATTCCAGTATTCATATATGTGTTGCACGTTGAGGGATGAACTGAACTAATCTCGCAGTAACATCGCATAACACATAAATATTAATCACAAATCTTGGTAGAATTCCTGGTCATGCCTTTTGTCAATCCAAGTCTTATCATCAATTAGGCATAGAAATGACAGTTTGTCTTTGCACACTTTATGTAAGGTTGTTTAGCCATTTACAATTATACAATATTTACGACAATTAGGCAAATAAATTACAGCTTCTCCTTTAAACTAGTTTCTCTCTTTATACAATACTAGGTAAGTATCCGCGCATACGCGCGAGTTTTGTTTCATCTATGTTTGCTTTAGGTTTTTGTTCACATATTGTTTTGAAACATAATGTGTTTTATTTAATTAACTTAAATTCTTTAATTGTGTGAAAATATTTGAAAGTGGGAGATAGATATATTAGCTAAGAAAAAGTACTCAGTCTTTCATAAACTATTTTAAAAAAAATTTCAATTAACTTTTATCAAATTTTATTTTACTTTTTAACGTATTATATTTTTTATTTGTCGTGCCCGGTTGCAGTTTTTAACCCGTGATTTCATCTATGAGAATAGTTACGTATTGTGATTTTGAAGTCTTATCCAAAAACGCAAGCCCTTTTTAGTTTGTACTTTTAGCATTTCGGAAAATATTAACTCTTAAACATAGTTTTGTCCAAAAACTATTAGCATCAAAGTTCTCTGTCTTCTAAGATTAATTCATGAGTTCTTTTGTAAAACATATAGCATCAACAAATTTATATCTTCTTGCTCTTTTTTTATATTCTAAGTAAATACTTAAAGTGTAAAAAAAAAAACAGATTTATACGATGAAAGCAAAACAAAATATTTTAAGAAAGACTACACAAGATATTTATATTGCTACCCTTGATCTTAAAAGTCTCTATTAACCAATATTTTAGCGCAGGTAAATGATGATCACATTTTTCATTTACTACAAAATGTGTGGTACTTCTTCCTAAGTATTTTTTATATATTTTCAAATGCTATGTAAGTAATTTAGAAAATAAAAAAATTTTAGAGTTATTTAAGTGTTGAATTGATAAACTCCAAAAATATCAAACAAATGGGTAGTGTAATTAGAAAGTTACAAAATTTAATAAGTTCAACGTAATTCCATATATGGATGAGAAAGATGTTAATTGTAGGAGGAAAGTTGAAGATACTTGACAAGAAAAAGGTAGGTGAAGAAAAAAAAAAAAAGTAAGGAGTGAATGAAAAAAATATTGAAGAACATGTGTCACATTTTCAGGTCGCCATGTGGCACAAAATTGGAGAGAGTTAGCCATCTTTTATATATACGATTGTACGCTCATCGTCATCATCATCGAGTACAGTTTCTTTTAGGTATAACTAGGCAAAAGAAAAGTGGATAGATTTCTTTATCAAACAAATCAAATTTTAACACTAATATCTCCTTTCATGTTCGTTATTCAGTTTGAATAACTAATTAATTCAGAAAATCAAACCACAAGCAGAAGAAGAAGACAACTACGTCGGCGATGGAGGTTTCTGATCGAAAGAAGACAACGATGTTCTTCTTTGTTCGTTGAATTTAGTGCAGAAAAAACTGAAGATAACACCAAGCCGATATTATAAACATGATGAAATACGACAAAATTGTATTTGGAATTCAATAATTGGGCTATAATTCCTGAACCGAGATTCAGAATCCGATAACCGGTCTACCATTTTCAAAATAGGGATTAATATTTTTTTAACCGGTCCTTCGTCCCTTAAGCATTCGGAATTTTGATTATAGTCAGTTACTCACAAACGCACTTTCTCTTCCTCTATCCTCCTAACAATAAATAATCGTCTTCTTCATCTATTTAGATAGATCCGTTTGATATTTGCTACTAAATCATCCTTCAATTGGTCTTTGATTTGTGGCCGGAGATGGACGCTAATTCTAGCAACGCTTTAATCCCAATCTGGTGAGAATTTACAGTGGTTTATGGTTACTTTATTTGAGGTTTTTATGTTTTGCCTTGTGATTTTGTTTTTTGTAATTTCAATGAAAAAACAATTCTTGATTGTGATTGTGAAGTTTCAATGAAATTATGGTACTTGATTGTGCCAAGTTCAAGGCTTTTTCAAAAATGGTTTATACTCGATTAGAGCTTGTAACTTGTTAATTTGATTTGGTGAGTCCTTTTTTATGCTTTGGCTGCTAAATATATGTACTTGAGATTTAAAATTTATATCTTGAAAAACTTAGTTATTGCTTTTTGTTAAAAAGTATAAATAAACGTGATAATGCATGTTTATGATCCTGTGAAATCGATTTGCACTAAGCTTCAAGATTTCATGAAACAACACAACTTCTCGACGATATAAAACTTTAGAGGGTAAGAAACTTTTCTTTTATGCCTTTATATCATCCTTCTTTTCACCTCAATTTTTCATGTAGTTTGTTTGCTTATGCACTGCAACAACGAAAAATCAATTTTTGATTGTGAAATTCAATGAAATTACAGTTCTTGATTAAGCCAAGTTCAAGATTTTTTCAAATGTTTTTGTTAGTTATGTGTATGAAAAACTAATTAGCTTCACTTTTAAGTTTGTGCTCTCAATCCACTTTATGTAAATAATGAATACTACTCTAAAAATTAATCATTTGTTTTTTTATTGAATTTTAAAATCTTGTTTAAAAAAATTCAAACATCAAATGTTTGTGCTTACATGAAAAATTAATAAACTAACTTATTTTTATCTAAATGTGTAAATGTTTGAACTTTAGGCCTAAGTACGAATGGTTGTAAAGAATATTTCTAGTATGCTCTTTTTGAAATTTTTTTCATCGTAGACCTTATCAGTAAATGTGAGCGACTCTTTAATATTAAACTAAAATTACTCCATTAGCTTGCTCTATAGGTTTTTCTCTTTATTGGTTTTCTTCTCTTGCATATTTTTTTCCATGATTCGATGTTAGCAAAGAACCAAGAAAACAATATTTGATAGTTATATTCCAACGCAATCACATCTTATAGTGTAGATAAAAATAGAAATTTATATCTATTTACGTCATTTTATTTTAAAACATGTTTTTTATTTGATAAACTTAACTAACACCATAAATTTGGTTATAGAGTGGGACTATAAATAATATTGAATCAAATCAAACACGAAAAATCAAGTGACAATTTAAAATTTATATATATGTCTTACTTGAACAATTCTTACAATTCGTAGTGACAATTTATGTGTCAATATAAAATGACGTGTATTATTTATTTTAAGGATTTTTTGCAAAACAAACTTTCAAATCGCCATTTTTTGTAATTTTACCCTCCATCTTTTAAAAATGCTGATAAATTATACGAAGTCAATAACAATACAAAATATTAACCTTATACGATCTTATAAATATTTTTGAGGTCGTATATATTTGATTTTCAAAATTTAAATGTCGATTTGGACTCTTAGTCGCGAGATCTTCGATTTGATATATTATTTATCAATATTTTATAAATTTTGACGGTGATGACGATAGCTTATATTGCATATTATTTTTATCTTCGTGGTATTGACGTAAAGTTTTTAAAATGAAGGGTGAAGTTACAAAATGGTGATTTAGAGATTTTTTTTTTTTTGCAGGAAAAACTTATTTAAATTTGATTAATTATACTTTACAAATGAGATATATGTATCTAATAAGAGAAAAAGTGATAAAATGATTGTAACACATCATGTGGTTAGTGGCTTGATTAAGAATATAACCAAATTCTAAGAGTACAAAATCATATTTTTGGTGGACGTAATTATGTCAAAAAAATTTCCAATAGAAACATAAATTCTTATATTAGGTGAATATACCTTATGGATATGGATATGTTTTGTTACCAATATGGTATATGTGCTACCACAAAGGTTCAACTAAATGAATATAATCAGTTAATTACTACCAATTTAAGTTCTCAAAAAAAAAATAGAAACCTTATTGATCATACAGTTACATATTTAACGTTAAAAATCAATAATTTGGTACGACGCTTAACTGAGGAAAATCTCAAAAAAAAATTAATATGCTCGATTCTCTTGGTTACCTACGTAAATTTTCGTAGGAAAAACTGAAAATCGGTAATATTGTTGAGCTCTCCAAAACATGATCTCTTTTATCGTAAATAATCTTAATCTAATATATGAAAAATGTATAAATTGAATCGGACCATGTTGATTATTGAGTTATATAAGTAAGTAAAAATATTTATGATGAAGGTCTAAAATATAAATAATATAAATTTACTAATTTAAAAGTAACTATAGATATAAAATTTACATTTGGATATTTGATAAATGATTTAATAATAATAAATAATTTTTCAATGTTTATCTTTTTTAATGATGTGTCAATTTCTTATGAAACAAAAAGGCTTATGTGTCATTGCTAGAGAGATTTATTTTGTTTTGATTGTATTGAATAATAAAAAAAAATAAAAACTTTTTCCATGTGGTCATATAAGCTAATGTGTATTAATTCAAATGTTTTAATTGGTGTTTTCTATGATTTGTCAAGAGGAGTCAATTTCTTATGAAAAAAAGTTGCTTATGTGTCATTGCTGGAGAGATTTTTTTTTATATTGAATAAAAAATAAAAAATAAAAACTTTGTCCATGTGGTCACAGAAGATAATATGTATTAATTCAACTGTTTTAATTGGTTTTTTATGATATGTCAAGATGAGAAATCTTGAAAAAGCTGAGGTGTCAATCTCTAGAAAGACACAGGGGATTTTGTTGTATTGATTTATCTTTCTTCCCTACCTTTTAGTATTGATATTCGCTAATTCTTAAGCTCAACAAAAAACTCTAGATTAGATTATTTTATCATTTCACTGAAGTTGTTAAACTGGTATCAGAGGTTATGACCCTTGGATCGACAACCAATTGCTGAAGCTACCCAACTTCAAACCATGACCAAAACATTTTGCATATCAATGAGCCAAAAAAAAATCTCTGTCAAAGATTGGATTCCATTTGTTTGATGGCACAATGATAAGGGAGTGGATCTTCAAACGTGAGCAGTTTTTCATGTTGGATAACACACCACCAAGAGTTGAAGGTATGTCTATTTTCACTTCATCTAGAATGTAAAGCTCTTCAATGGCACCATACCTATATCAACAATAGATGTGGTGGCTATCCTCTATGGCCTGATTACATCATCACCAATCTGATCTATTTGGTGTGTTGTATGATGGTCCATTGCCAGAGCTTGTTGGTTTGAAACAGGAGAATGATTCCGTTGATGTATACGTTGATAAATTCGAATGTGTTCTCATCAGGTTGTCTCTCTGATGTGATCAAGGTTTGAATCCCAAAAAAAAAAAAAATTACATGTCTTTAACTAAATATTTAAAAAAAAAACAGATAGTATAATTGCATAATACAACATTTCAAAATATAAAGATAACATGTCGTAAAATACACACATAGCGCAGAAAATTACTTGATATAAAACTCAAAACCAAAAGATTCACTTTCCTTTAGTTGCCTAACTAATGGATTTCCTATCTTCTTTTGACTAATGAGAAAGAGATTCATGTTCAATGTGATTGCCCATGTAATTACCTAATATAAAGTTTACAAGTAAGAGATTCACTTTCTTATACTAATGGATTTCTTATCTTTTATTGACTAATGAATGAGAGACAAATGTTCATGCATAAATATCCAATAAAAAGACTAATGAATGAGAGACAAATGTTTTCATGTTCACACAATTATTGAAGGAGTCAAAACATATCCATTTCTGAACAAGAGTTTTTGACTTTGATCTCTCTTTCTGGTTTTGTTTTCTCCTATAATTCAACCCAACACTTTGACTCTGTCTGACACAACCACTCTGACCAGGTAGTCATTCATTTTCTCATCAAGTTCCAATTACAAAAATTAAAGTTTTGTTTTTTTCTTAATTTCTATGAACATGAATTATTTCAATTACTCAATCTTTCACTGAATTAGAGAAGAAGATTCATCCAAAAGAAATACCAAAAAAGTAAATGATTCGGATTCAATAAACCTTGTCAAAGATCCTTGTTGGTAAAGTATTTGGTATTGTTGCCTTGCAATTGGTTACTGGATATTAGGTGTTTGAGTTTACATAAATTTGATGTTCTAGTACTGTTCCATTTTGATTCTTCTTTAAAATTAAGATGGGTTGTTTTATGTGAGCAATAAGAAAGACAGACAGATAGGATTTTTCCTTTATGCGCTATTGCTTTCTTGTATCTGAAAGTTTTGAAGTTTGGATACTATTTAGTGTGTTTCCAATTTCTCTGTATGTTTAAAAGTTATTTATTATCAAAAATCCATTCAACCTAATTTATTCAATGCTCTTTCTCAATTTGGTTATGTCAATTTATATTTACTTTTATAAAAAGTCTATGTTTGATTTGATTTTGTTTGCCAATGCAATTATGTGGGTATGGTATGTGGGCAGTTTGAAAAATATAGTAGGATATGAGTATCTTGGTGTGTTCTTTATGTGATATTTGTTTTAGATTTTTTAAGAAAATTTTTGAACTTTTCAAACCATTTAATTTATATCACATTTGGGAGTATTGAGTCTTGAAATGCATGTCCACATAGGTCACACGTGAACCGTTTGCTGAGAGTGGATTCGTGGATGTAGAATGGTCAATGCATGAGAGTAGATTCGTGGAGATCATATATTTGTTTCTGTTACTGGGAGATGGTAGATTCGCGTGTAATTCAAACGAAAGATAGGAAAACAAAATTATTTGATCACTTTGCTGCTTTAATAAGGATGTGAACAATTTAATATTTTCGGTAGTGTGAATCTAGCATGTTAACTTTCATTTTATTTCCCTTATGACATATTCTAAAATTTGCATGCTTTGTTTTGACAGGAGGTGGTTTAAATCTTTGGAAAAGTTTGGAGATACAAAAAATGAGAACTCATATTTCAGACATCGTGGCATGTCCTGAGGAACAAATTTTAACTCATGAGCAACCATACATGGATGGATTTTTCTTGGTGGTGGAAATCTAGATGATGAAGGAGATGCTTTATCAGGTATGAAATCAACATCGAATAATGTTAGCTTTAGAAGAATAGCTTCTTTTGTTCTAAGAAGGTTTGCGATTTTTAGGTGATGAAGAGAAAACATCTAGTCAGCCAAACTAGGAATGTATTGCTCTACAGTTTTTAGGCTTAAAGAACTTCATATTAATTATCATATATTGGCTGCGAAAAGCTCTTCCGTTTACAAGGTATCAATGTTCTTGATTAATCATCATCAGGTAACATGTGAACATATCTGAACGTGTTATTACTTTAATCCTTGGCTTTATATTTTTAACTTGACTTTTCTCATTAATTTTATGTGCCTTGTTGTATTCGATACAGCAAAGGTTTTCATGTGGTGAATTTATACATCAACTGGAACAACCACAATTTTCTTCTTCATGCTCGAGTCACAAAGAAAAATGTTGTCTAAGAGGGAAGCTGAAAAGGGTAAAAGGTAAGAGCACATCTATATTTTGACGTAGAATTATAGTGAGCAAATAACTTTATTCAAGGAACAAGTGAACATTGATTTTTTCGTAAAATCATTGACTAAATTTTCAACTTGACTAGTTATAGAATAACACATATAAAGATGGGGTTGAGGTTATGAGTTTGTAACTATTAATCTCACGCTTTGCGCATTAGGCACACTATGTTCTATCATCACGCAAGATTCTTCCGTAGATGGATATGAAATTACCGTTGAGATTGCAACAATTGATCTCACCATATTATACTTCACAACTAATAATGAAAATTGGAATGATGAAGAGGATGAAGATAGTGGTGGTGAAAATCACATCTATATATGGAGTTAGAGTAAATAATGGGCAATAATTATCTTTTAAGATAATACTAATATAACTAGACTCGCTACTTGTATTAAGAATCTTAAATAGGGAAAACAGCTTATTGTGTTCAGATTTAACACGTAAATCATTAATTACTTTTATAACAAAAATTATTAACAATAACATAATCTAGATCTAAGAAAACAACACTTTTACCAAAAATGGAAATTTGAAAAAATATAGGCACAATCAACGAAATTCAAAGGATTATCGAAAAAAACAATTTTTGTGGTTAACCTTGACTTACAAGACCGGATTTCATAACTTTTTTGATCCTAACCATAGTTAAATCAAGCTTGTCATGTAACCCTATTATTCACAAATACAAGTCATTGAGTTTGGTAAGGGAAAGCAGGAAAACATATTTAAAATCTAATTTTTTATCTACTTTTTCTTGTTTTGATGCTCTTAGCAATATTGAAATGAATTTCCTGTGAAATTTTGGTAATATATCTCTAAATCTTGGTTTAGTAGATCTCTCTACCCACAAAAAATATGTAACAACTTCAGTCAAGAACATCTTACCAAAAGGTCAAAGACACAAGAAACAAAAAGACTTCAAGTAAAGACGGAGTAAAATGACAGGATTAATTTATCTCCTGGTTCGCAGGACAAAGAGGCCTTCTTTGATCAGGTATTGCCTAACGCTATGCGCATAAGGCTCGCCAGGTTCCATCATCATGCAAAATTCTTCCATAAATGGATTTGGAACTATAGTTTTTGTTGCAATTACCAGTCTCACTAATTTATACTTTATAACATATAATCAAAAATGAAAACGATGAAGATGATGACGAGAGATTTTGTGAAAAGCACATATATATATATATATATATATATATATCAAGTTATAGCCATAACAAACAATAATTATCATTTAAGAGACTACCAATATACTCGATTAACTACCTAATTGAGAATCCAAAAGAGGAAAAACAATTAACTATGAAACTAATTTACAAGTTGGTAAATGTATACCTCTTTGAGCTTGTGAGGCTTGAATAAATAATAACTAGTCATGGGCGTATTCTGTGAAGTCACACGCCATGTAGAGAAAACATGATAACCAATCTTCGTGGCGCGTGGCTTTCACGCAAAACGTTCGCGACTGGTTATCTATTATTCAAGCCTTACAAGCCATAACGGCCGCGACTGGTAGTCTCTTAAATGGTAATTATTGTTTGGTATGGCTTTAGCTCTATATATATATATATATGTTTTTCACAAAATCTCTCTTCATCATCTTCACTATTTTCAATTTTAATTATCTGTTTTAAAGTATAAAACGGTGAGACCAGTAGTTGCAACATCAACTGTAGTTCCAAATCCATTTATAGAAGCATCTTGCATGATGATGGAACCTGGCGAGCCTTATGCGCATAGCTTTAGGCAAATACCTGATCAAAGAAGGCTTATTTGTCCTGTGAACCAGGAGGTAAATTAATCCATTCATTTTTCTCCGTCTTTGCTTAAGTCTTTTTGTTTCTTGTTTCTTTGACCTTTCGGTACGATGATCTAGACTGAAATTGTTACATCTTTGTTATGGGCAGAGAGATATACTAAACCAAGATTCAGAGATGTTTTGGGCTCACCACAGTTCTATAGGTAATTCATTTCAATATTGCTAAGAGCATCAAAACAGGAAAAAAAAAGATAGATAAAATAATTAAATTTTAAATATGTTTTCCGCTTTCCCTTACCTAAATCTCTAATTAGTATTGGTGAATAGTAGGGTTACATGAAAAGCTTGATTTACCTCTGAAAGGATCAAAAAAAGTTATGAAATCCTATCTGTAAGTCAAGGTTAATCACGAAATTGTCTTTTTCGATAATCCTTTGATTTTTGTTGATTATGCCTAGAGTTTTTTAAATTTTCATTTTGGTAAAATTGTTGTTTTCTTAGATCTAAATTATGTTATTGTTAATGATTTTACCGTTCAACTGATCATGTAATAAAGGTGACAAACAAGATATGTTATTGATTTTATTAAGAATTTTTTGTTGAGTGGGATACATGTCAATGTTATAGATGGTCAGCTCGGACAGTCTTCTTCTTTTGACTTAATCTTGTGAGATATTCATTAAGGAGGTAACGCTTCGTGCCTCGAGGCAAACATAATCATGCTCTCACAACACCATCCGGAGAGGTATATATGAGGCCTTAAGAAGTTCGGTTATTTATGATGAACTGACTGATCTTGTATCTTTTGAACAATGCTCTGTCAACCATCGAGTTAGATTTCTCACCTTTTGCAATCTTACCTGATGAAATCAACCAAAATTGTGTTTATTGTTTGCATAATGTGTGTTATTCATTGTTAGCGATAATATATTTGGTTAAAATGTTTTGTTCTGTTTAGGGTGTACCACAAGGTGCAGTGCATCAACAAGTGTTTCCACCTGCTAATGTGAAAGTGCCTAAAATGAAAGTTCATATTGATATAGACCAGGTTCAGTAGGTATATCAGTTTACGTTTTGATTGGTTTTACTTGAGAAAAAACAGTTTGATGCTATGCTTAGTTAATTATGTTTTTCATTTCTTGCATTTGTAGCAAATCCTGGAAAGTTGGCTTTTTCATGTAATATGTTGAATTCATATATGAAATATATATGTGTGCTAGAACATACTCCAAGTAAATGAAAATGTGAATATCAGACATAAACTTAACAATTTGTGCTAAAACACACAAAATCACGAACACCGTTAGTCAACCGTTAATTCATGCTTACATGACATCCACGTCGCAAAAAAAAAAAAAACCATGTTTTAACATTAGAAAGGGATTCAAACCGATTACCTCCGGGGCAGATATGAGATACATAACCAACTGAACCAAACTATTTTATCAGTAGATTTTTACATAATTATATATAGTTTAAACAATCTAAAACTTTTAATCAATTTTAAAACGCGAAAATAGTATCTTCAATGTTAACAACGTATACATGAGGTGAAATTGGTTTGGTTCTATGGTTCATTTAAGCTAATTTTGTGTCTTGTATTTTTTATATGATAATAGTTTGATTTTCTATATATTTGGGGTGAAATTGATTTTATTTTTTATTTTCTATATTTATTTTTTATTTAATATATTATAATTTAGTTTAGATTTTTAAAATTGTAAATACTATTTACTATTTTCGTGTTTTAAAATTGATTAAAAGTTTTGAATTGTTTAAACTATATATGATTATGTGCATGTAAAACTTTAATGATAAAATAGTTCGGTTCAGTTGGTTATGTATCTCATATTTGTTCGCGAGTTAAGGGGTTTGAATCCTTTCTAATGCTAAAACATGATTTTTTGCTTTTGCGAAATTTTTTTTTGCCATGTGGATGTCACGTAAGCATGAATTAACGGTTGACTAACGGTGTTAGTGATTTTGTATGTTTTAGCACAAATTTTTAAGTATATACGATATTCAAATTTTTATTTACTTGGAGTATGTTCTAGCATACTTATATATTTAATGTATGAATTCAACATATTGATATACTGCGTGTATGAAAGACCCGACTTTTACAATCAAACCACTAATCATTTTATGGAGACTGGAGATTTTGAGCTCGACCCTAAGCTCCAGGTAATCTTCTTTGAACTTCTACATACACAACAACAGTAGTATTACAGCATTATGTTTTTGGTTCCTTGCAGAGAAACTTAGTTGAAAGACAAGAAAACTGAAGAACACTTCACCCATAAACCATGCTTTTGAATATGACGCTTGTGAGAAAATTGTTGAAATGGATAGTTTTACCTTGAAATTTTAAAAAATCCTTATATGTATAATTTAACTTGTGACCTAAAAAAAATATTTTTTTAATATACAACTATCTGCAAGTGGATTGTTAGAGTACACCACCAGATTAAATAGCTTGCAATGAACTGCTTGCAACTTTTCATGTAAATGCAATCTAAAAACCTAAACCGTATAAAATTAAAAACATCAGGACACGGCTCACTAGAACATCTTGATATGCTAGATATATCTTATTTGCTACAATGTAGCAGCTGAGGGAAAATGAACAAGTACCATCACAATGAAAGTCTCCCTCTGGACTGTATAGCATTGAGAAGAAGAAATTCACAAATTTCGATCTTGCAGAATGCGTTACTCACAAAGTTTAGCTGGACAGCCATGAATATGCCTAGATCTGGCAATGCTCTTATGCGTGCCAGGTGACTTGAAAAGGGAGGCACCATGAAGAAATTTAAGCGCTGCTTGAGAGTTAACACTCATGCTCTCATGATTGAACCCAGCAACTCTGAAAAATGTGACTGTAAAGTCTCACTTTCAGTTTGGCAGATGTCTTATTCGTAACAGCGCAAACAACCAGTCCAGTTACATGACATAACCACCAGTTCAGAATATTTACGGATCCATCAAATTTTAGCTATTTCATTATCAAAGCTGTAACCGATCAAACAGATCCTTCAAGGTTGAAACGAAGGCCATAAAACAACAAGAGTCATTCCAAGGTAAGGTGAATCTGTAGCAGCCTAAGAAAATATGTGTCGCAAGACAATGATCATATTCTAATAAAAATAGAAATGTGTCCCCAAACTATGATCATATATTCTAACAAATGTAATTCAGTTCCTTCTTTGCTTCGTGTTCTTGGATTGGTTTCCCTTTTTCTTCCATTTCTTATTTGTAACAGCTCTATTTTTCTCTTCAATCTCCTTAACTTTACGCTTCCTGTAAAACCATAGCCAACACAAACACATTCGCTTAGCAAAGATTGCATGTGTGCTTGTAGCCACAGCATCCCAATTCTCAAACAAAAGTTTCTCTTATTTTAATAGATCACAACATATTTATACTAATGCCTATTACAGCTCTTTGACAGAAATGTCGCATTCTTGCAATCCATAAATATGAAAGAAACAATATACCCACCAAGACATATATATAAGGGCTAATCATGCTAATTCTACAATCAACATTGGTCGAATTCTGTTATTGAATCGAGGTTGAGGTGGATTTAACTTAACATTTTACAAACTAAAGATTTTTCAATCAGCCAGCCTAAAAAAGACATGCTCTTGTTTATGTCTTTTTTATGCTTATGATACAGAATCTAAGCATGTCCTACACTTATACGCCTATCACAGCTCTTGATAGAAACGTAGCATCCTTAGAATCCCATGGGTATGTTACAAATAGTGTAACCATCAGGACATCTACAACGGCTCCTCATACAACATCTACGGTAAACACAGGTCCAATTCCATAATCAAATCCAGTTTACTAAATTTTACTCAACGTATCACAAACTAAATTCAATCAACTACCTTAACAAAAGATGTATTTGTTCTTTTTATTGTACAGAATCTGAGCATCACTTAAACACTGTTTCTTAATAGATGATGATAGTAACTCTAACCTGTACTGAGAAGTTTTGGGATCTGACAACAACTCATCAGCAAGACTTGCTTTTCTATTCTTCTTTGTCAATCTTCCATAGAACTCTGTAGCTGGTTCAATTACTGTACCAATCTGTTTTTACACAAAGAAACAACAAAACTTGGTGGTTAAGACAGAGGCCACGAGCAAAGTTGTTGTCTTTCATCTCGTTTACCGTTCTGAAAACTTGCCTGGAAATATTTTTCAGCTAGTTTTGACCGCGACACACTTTTCTTGTAGTGTTGAGCAGGGTCCATTACAGTCCTCAACTACAGTAGACAAAAACAAATTTGAATGGTGCTAGGACATCGAAACCAAAAAATCAGAGAAGCAAAGAAGATTACCTTAAGCAACTGAAGATCTCTTTTCAACTCAGGAGTCATTGTAGGTGCAGGCATATCAAACCTATCCATAGACCATCTTATTTTCGTATCAAACAAGGAAGGGCAAATATATATATAATCTGAGTGAAGAAAAAGTTACCAGTTTGAACCAGTGGTGTCTTTGATTTGCTTTCTAATCATCTTGTTAACCTTCCTTGGATCATTAGGTGGAACACAAAGACCATCAACGAGCTCTGACTTAGATGTCCAAAGCGAATGGCTTTCGGCTCTTTTGCTTGAACTGGAACCTGTTTCTGAGTCTAAGGATAGGCCTGGAAGCTTTGGTTCCCATTTAAGACCGATCAATGGTTTTGTCTCCGCCATAACTCTATATTCTGTGACAAATTTTTCAGAATGAAGAAATCAATATAATTGCTAATAAATCAACCGATCAAGGCCGAGAATATCATAGTGATAAAGGGACAGAGAATGTTCACCTGGAAGTGTCAGCCGACAAAAACCCTAATTGTCTGAAACAGAGACGAGAAGATGATGAGCCTTGTACTAAAATTCTGGAAATTTCTCTTGATCGGCTACTTGTGAAAATTAGGTTTTCTCGGAGGAAGAAGAAAACTCCAACACGTGTTATTCACGTGACATTGATTGAACTCTGTACTTTTTAACCTTTTTGGGCTTTAGGATATATAAATTTTAAACTAGGCCCAAACAATTAATATATTTGCACATTTTCCCTAGTTTCAACACAAGTTGAAAAATTTAAGGTTCGTAAAGGTTCAATCTTATTTCTAACTTGAGACAGATTTTAGTGCAAATCTTAGATTCTGACTACACCACCGAGAGACAAAACATAAAATCAAACAAAAAGCAAGCTTCTTAATAGCCTACGGGGTGATTGATGTGATATTGTAAGATAAAATAACTAGAATGCAAGCAACATAAGAACAAACAATATATTGTACTGCATTTTCAAATAATCTAAATGGTTGTTTAGATGTATCTACTCCAAATTAGCTCTAAGTTAATCGTGAATAATCATATTAACGCTATCTTTCTGAATAACAATTAATCTGAATCTTCCACTTGTGCTACTCTGAATTTGTTTTTCCATAAGCAGATATTGAAGAAATATGGATGTGTGACCAAATAAATTTATGAAAGATCAAGCATATTTAAATCATTAATTTTCTTTAGTTAAATAAGTTATAACATATACTAGCACTGAAATACTTGTTACTCGAGAAGAAACTAAAAATCAATGCATTAGAAATCATGAGTGTTATACCTTAATCTTAATCGACGATATTAGAAATTTATGTAAGACATAAAAAAATAATTTGAAAAAACTTATAATATATGTGATATAGTTTACTTCACGTGAAAATGATGATGATGTCATATCTGTAGGATTTACCGAAAACTTGTACTGTGAGCAAGTAAAAGTTTCAGATGGTGTGTCTTGTTTTAACCAAAACTCTAACTGTTAGTAGTTATAATTTTTCTAATGATTTCCTTTAAACGATGTTTTAATAATTCATAATTTTCAGGGTAAATAATAGTCAGTTTGTAGTTTCTGGTCAATAACAATATGCAAGTCAATCCTTCATTTATGCAAGTCCATCAAAATAGTTGGAGGTAGTTTCTGATTAGTCAACATAGGAAAAAACAAAAATGGAAAAAAACAAAAAGGAAAGAATGAAGGTTGATGTGCAAAATATAAAATAAAATAAAAATAGCCTTGTAAAAGAAACAAAAAGAATCGTACAGCCTTGTAAAAGTCATGTTTGTGTGGCTTAAAAAGAAGTAAAAGGAGTTATATAAAATCAAGAGTGTTAAAACTATAGAAAAGAAAAATAAAGTAAAAGCATAATTGGATGAAATTTGGTTGTCAAGACTTTTAAATGTAGTTAAAGTCCTTATAGTATCACACCAATCACCCTCATAGTCACAGTGTTTATATCCAAATTCTCTACAGACAAAAGTCTATAGTAAAAATGTATAGTAAAAGTCTTTACTAATTGGCCCTTATAACTTTCACCATAAAATAGATTTTATCAATTGCGTAATATTAATTTAATAGTTCAAAAATATAATATGAGAGAACAAAATCGCTTTGGGAATTTTATATGTTGTTTTGGTACACTTATGACAGGTAAAGTAATACCAACCAAAACCCATATCAATTCCTTGTACGATGCACATTATCTTGAATTTACCCTCCTAATAACATAATTGGATAAAGATATTTTGGTTACAATACATGAAACTTACATTAACTAATATAGATTATACTTAAAGATGCAAATGTACCTCAGTGGACTCCAACAATTCAGGAATAGTTTTGCGAGTAAATCGGTTGAAATACTCAACTTTTTTCTCAGCATTTGATTCTTTTGGTTTACTTTCTTGGAAGAGTATCAACAGTTCATCCTTTGGTAGGCTATTCACAATAAAAACAGTACAACAAAAAAGTATTACATAAATTTAATTAAGGGTATATATTTAAAATGTAAATCAAAAGATATTTACTTGTTAACAAAGTTTTCAACACCGGGATAGGTTGGATTGATGACAATCAAAGATGTATCAAAACCATTTGTTATTGATTTTTCACCTATAATATTATATAGGCTGTTATTAAATAAAAACGTAAATATTTTCAGGAAATAATATAATTAACATTAGTAAAATTATTGTTGAATGTATTGATCTTAGCAAATCTAAGTAAACAGATAACATTGTTGTTTCTAGATTTCTCGCATGCATCCCACATTGTCAGCAAATCTTCTCTAAAGAGTACATGATAATCGATTGTCACTTTCAATATAGAAAAAAAGGAATTAGATCATTATAAAATGTATATATATTTTTTAGAAATATATAATGACCAAAATTACCTAGTGTCCCTCAATTCCACTTCCAGTCTCTTAGAAGTTTTGTTATTGACTTCGTGTGTTTTCATTGCACCAACACTAACGACATGTCCAATTATGTCTAATAGAAAAATATTGTTACAATCATTACCATAAATATTAATAAGAGTAAATATAAGTCAAAACACAAATTTGTATACCAATCAAAATGCAGTCGTTTAAACATCATCCGATGCCACATCTTCAAAACTTGCTAAATCAAGATAAAAAGTCATCTGATAATGAAGCACATCTAACAACGGTAGTTGTGTTAATCAGAGAGATTTTAAAAGAATGCTTTGTGGTCCTGAACTTTCCCATAGATTTGGTTAGAGTAAAATTCTCAATGATCCTCCATTCTCCAGAAACAATTACTTTCTGAAACTTGTTTACTTCATGTTTTTTAACGGTAGCATGAATTAGAGTACCCTAAAATAATAATATGATATGATTAGAAAACAGTCCTATTTAATAAACCATAAACAACACCAAATAAGAATATAAAGTATTATAAACAGTCACAGAAACTTCAGCCAAAATCATCTCTAAAGTTTCTCCAATGTATGAAGTGTATTACCTCCATGAATGTATAATTTTGACTTGAATTCTCCAACTGGTTTTGAATGGTTTTATGTTAGAAAGGCTAGTAAAACCACCGTTCACCGCCATAGATCCTTTCACGATGTATGTGAATGTTTTAGTTGACTCAATAAGTAGAAACAAACCATGTATTTATAGCACAAAATATTAGGTTAAATCTAGAGTTTTGGTTTGTGTTTCCTTATGTTAAATTTTTTAAAATGTCAATCTTTCATAGATTATGATAATATTTAGAGATTCGGTACATTAACATAATATGCATTAACTAAATTGATATTCGAAGATTTGATTAGTTGGATAAAGTAATATATAAATCTAATGATAGTTAGATATGGAAAGGATCGAAATATATGTTTTTCTAATGATGTTACGATTGTTCCGCAAGTTTAATATATATTGAAATATATATTTCCGAATTATCTTATTTGTTTACATTTTCAAGCCGCTGATCTCGGAGACTTGGAGTGATTGGAGTTGTTACCGGATTTTGATTTGTCACCGTAATCAGCTCAACAATAGGATCCGCGTCCATATATCCCCGATCTGAATAGCTATTCTACAACCAGATACAGTATTCCCGGATTTTTCCTTGTTTCGCGTTTTTTACCCGAAAATATGCCAACTCTAACCTTACTCAACTTTTCTTTTACAAACGTGGAATACCCTTTATACAATGGTCATTTCATGTAAATAAAAATTTTTTTTTGTCTTTTTACTTATTTGTGCTTCCCCTTTAATAGTATAGATAAAAAATCAGTAGGAGCGGGAGCGAAAGCTACATAGTTTTTGGGATGATACTTACAGTGGGTCTTCCTTCCGCGAACTACATCAAAACAAGTTAGAGCAAAACCTACTTTCTGTACTTAACCATGAATTTATCAATAACCCATACTCTTAATCCCGAAATCACACAAAAATTCTTGAAGTCAATAAACTTAACCCTTTTAACATTCAATTATAAAGTGTGTGCACTCTCTGAAAGGGGGTATCAAACACATTGTGGTCTTGGTAAGGAAGCATTTAAGATGACTCAAGTGTTTATAGCTTTATCCTAAAACTCTAAGATACAAATCTTTATGCATAATCACAGTGAGACACATATCAATTGATGCATACATAGCCTTCCTTTTACTAAGACTACTCAATATATCTTAAACCCCGATGAAATCCCAAAGAAATGCTAAGAAATTCCCTTGATACTTATTTCAATATAACTTTGACCTTTTCTAGTTCCTTCTTTTCCTTTCCTCATAAATTTGTTTTCTTTTCTTATATATAGGAAGGGTGGAACCGGTTCTGTCATATAAAATTAAGCATCAAAATGATATTCCCAACATTTTCTAGCATTCTCTAGAACCCCTAAAATCTGCTGACAAGACTTAATCGTATAGAAGCTTACTAATCATCCCAAAATCATACATCTAACGTCCCTAATCCTAGTGAAAGGTAGCTATATCGGTCTGTATACTTCATACATCTAACGTGAATGCACATATGGCGATGATCAAAATGATGCATGGGGTTTGAACAAAGGGTTAGGGTACAAGGTGTGGACTAGACTAAAGATGAGCCTAACTATTCGAAGGTCAGCAGAGTGGTAAAAACAAGGCATACTCCGAATATCTAATCCATAGCATAATTACGAAGCCCCTAAGTGAGATATATTAAGGTGTAAAAACAAGTTCGATGTCCCACTAGATAAGGCTAAGTTCAAATCATTCAAGTTATAAGGTGATAGAGAATTTCGTGAATATTGTATCTACTTGTGGTTTTTCCAAACTTATGTTCTGCATCTGAAATTTTCCTGAATAAGTTGTTGGAAGGTCATCTCATAGCAAGTCCTGTGAAAAACTCCTTGTTCCTTAGATTCACTGAGAATGACTCGATAAAGTTCTGAAAATTTTCACCAATATAACCAAGTAGTTGGTACATCTGTACCCTCCCCCTGACTTGAACTACACCGTCCCAACGTATAAAGAAGATAGAGGGCAAGTGAATATTTCATAGAAAATGAAAACTAGAAAAATATTCTCCTAATGAAAGAAAAAGTACAAAGATAGTAGGTTCCAGAAACAGTACCCAACTACAATTGTGCGTGCCTAAGTGTACGGTAACACTCTTTATGGTTGAGTGTTATCGTACACATGCAAATAAAATTTTCAACCTCTTAACCTGGCTGTGAATCGATATGTTGCAACTGTGCACTAATCAGTTTCTAACCTACCCACAACCAATCGGTAAAACCCGTGAACCAATCAGTTGACGAATCAAATAGTCACTCGTCGGAGCTGTCCTGCGAGCTAGGTATTGCGAGGTCAATTTTGGGGAAAGACTCTCTTTCATAATAAGCGAGATAGGGCTTCAGACGCCGTTAACAGTGAACTCATTTCCAGATTTTCCAATTAATACTATTGCGCCGTATGGTTTAACTTCCTTAATAACGAACAAACCTGACCACCGTGAGCAAAGCTTTCCAGGGAAAATCTTAAGGTGAGAGTTGAAAAGCAGTACTTTGTCACTAGCAGCAAATTGTTTTCGAACAAGCTTCTTGTCATGCCATGCATTTTTCCGCTCTTTGTAAATACGGTTGTTCTCATATGTATTCATTCAAAGTTTGTCGAGTTCATTCAATTGGATGAGTTGCCTCTTCCCTTCCGCTTTGAGGTTGAAGTTCATCTTTCATGTCGCCCAAAGCGAGTTGTACTCTAACTTGACGGATAGGTGACAAGAATTTTCGTATATTAAGTTGAATGTTGTTGTTCGGATGGGGGTTTTATACGTCGTTTGATATGCCCACAAAGCATAATCCAACTTAAGTGACCAGTCTTTCCTTTTCGAATTCACCGTTTTTTCCTATAAACTATAAATAAAACTCTAAAAGAAAGACATTAAAGTAAAACTATAGGAGAAGTATTTACAAGTTGTTTTTGGCTCCATGGCTTGATGATTTACAATTAAGGGTCGAGCCCTTGTTTTATAGTGCAAGGGAGGAAGAGAAAAATGGAAGAATAAAGAAATGGAAATCCTCCAAAATCACCAAAATGTAAATGATGCAACTGATTGGTTCTCATGGTCTTCACAACCGATCGGTGCAAAGTGCAACCGTTCGGTTTGCGCGTCTGAGTCTTTCTTCCTTTTGGCCCATTTGAAGTCCAATTAATCTTCTTGAAGTCTATTTGAAGCCCATTTTAGCTCTAAACCTCTCTTTTTCATCTTCAAGCCCATTTTCCTGCGAAAACACAAAAAACTCAAAAATTATCTTGTTCGTGGTAAAAAGGCACAAGATTAGTTGTAAAGAGGACTCTAAAAATCCATAAAAATAGGGCTCAATATTTTCGTTAACGAAGATGAGTATTTTTTAAGAAAATAAAAAAGAAAGATGATTGCTTAATCGTATAATTGTTATTTATTTGTCTTGAGACACATCAGGAAATAGTCTATGTTAGACAACTTTTTGTTTTTTTTTTTTTGGGTCTGAATAAAAAATAGGAAAACAAAAAGGTATCTAACCAAAAAAAAAGGAAACTAATCTGTTTGTTTTCTAATAAACACAAAATTTAAGGAAAAATAAGGGTTTCTAGAACTTTTAAAGCTTTCGTTAAGGTAACAAATTCGAGATTGTACTAGAATTTGAAACCACATAAACCTTTTCTAGCGATATTTTAAAAAAACATGTTAAAAAGAAATAGACAACACGGTATCTAAAACATATTGCCTCATATCAAACTTTTAATTGCATGGTTCACATTAGACTTTAATCGTTTGTGATATACTTTTTTTTTTTTTTATAACACAAGTGATCCGGGTCCCGAGGGACCGCTTTCTCCGACCATTGGGCCTCCGCATCATCTTATGCAAAAGACCGGAAGCTCCGACACTGAGGGTCAACACATCATCCCGCTTTACCAACTAATCATGGGACACATAGAGATTATGTGAATGCCTCGATTGCCAATCCGAATCGAACCCAGGTAGTGTAAGCCCTCATAGATGTTCCTTTACCAACTGGACCAACGCGGAGTGGTTTTGGATATACTTTATGCTTTCATACTATCTATTTATAAAAAAGAATACACAGTTCATAATTCCATCTGTTACTACGTGAGAGACAAATTGATTAAGCATGATAGAGATCATAATACAATTACCTTTAGTTTAAGCTTTCATGTACTACAACCTTGGATTCAAAAGAATTCTCCAAACTCTAAGAAACTTTCAACAACCATCTTTTCTCCACAACTTTGAAAATCAAGCAGAACTAAAAATAGATATCAAAATAGAGGCAAGGAAAGATTGGGTTGAAACTTGAAAGTAAGTGAGAAATGTAAAGTTATAAGTCAAAGGCCCCAAATTACAATGCATGGAATTATCTGTTAATAATTTTATGATTTCTATCATAAACTCATGGTAGTTTCTGAACAATAAGAGCAACAGCAGAAGCGTACCATTTGGATCCATGACTTATGATCTGAATTTGGAAATGGTTCTTCCATAACAAATCCATAAAATTTGAAGGTCTATGTTAATGGAATACAGAGAGTTTTATGAATTTCATATTTTGGTTGTCATGGGTGACCATAACCTTTTTATTTATAATATAAATAATTTCTAATTCGACTCTTCATTAAATTAGAAATTACTGAATGTATCAACACATAAATTTTCATAACACTTATGCCCCATAGTCTTTTGTTTTATACCAAAATGACCACATAGGTTTTGACTACTTTAAATAATGACCTAAACACATTGATTATACATGTGTGAGCCCAAAAAAAAATCCTACAATTTTCCATTGTGTCACATATGTATTAAGAAAAAGTGATAGAATTTATGAGCTCAAAATTATCATTATATATCAGAGCATAAACAATCTCGTCCATTGACTAACATAGGATCATAATGGTCTTTGTTATGATAAAATATAACTAAATCTTTCACGGTCACTGAAATAAGTATAGTCGAATGACATAGATTAGTTATGAAAACTGTGGCATGAAAATCACATGAAAAGTGATCAATACTTGTTGATTCTCAACTGGTCTTATTATTGGGATCCTTTAAATTTATTGTACAAAGAGTAAAACAATTTTTTTTATTTCTGATCTGAAAAGAAATGTCCATAAACAATTAAAAAACATAAAACCCAAAACCAAAATAAAAACTCCCACCAAACCAAGTAATCTTCAAACATTGAAATACCCATTCAAACAGTATGCTTAAGAAAGACCTTTGGTGGAATACCTTTTGTAAGAGGATCAGCTATCATGCAGTTCGTCCCTAAGTATTCTATAAAAATCTCTCCACTCTGTACCCTCTCTTGAACAACGAGGAAGTTAATGTCAATAAACTTGGACTTTTTCGCGCTGCTATTTTTGTTGGAGTACAAAACAGTTGATTTGTTGTCACAATATATCTTCAATGGTCTTTCAATTCCTTCAAGAATTCGCAGCCTAATGACAAAAATTCTTCAGCCAAAGTCTATGCTACAAAAACAGCTATAAATTCTATTGCCATTGTGGAGGAAGTTATGAGTGATTGTTTCACACTACGCCAAGAAAGAGCTCCACCATCCAATAGAAAATAAAACATGATGTAGACTTGCTACTATCTTGACATCTAGTAAAATCAAAATCAGAATATCCAGTGATATCTAACTTAGATGATCTCTGATATGTGAGCATATAGTCTTTTGTTTTCTTCAGATACCTCATGACCCTTTTGACTGCTTTACATTGTTGGAGTGATTGTTTCGCACTACGCCAAGAAAGAGCTCCACCAGCCAATAGAAGATGTTTCGCCAAGATGTTTCATTTCAAATTTACCCTTAAGGAATCTCTTGGTCTCATGTAACATGCTCATATCGTTAGTGTCTAGTAGTATGTTATAGACATAACCAACCAGAAAATGAACTTACTCCCACTGAACTTTTGATACACACAATCTTCGACTAAATTTCATCTCAAAACCAAATGATATAATTACCTCATAAATTTTGTGGTACCATTGACAAGAAGCTTGTTTTAGACCATAAATAGATTTATTTAACTTGCATAGCATCTTATTTGAATCATTCAATACAAAGTTTTCTGGTTGCTATATATAAATCGTCTCATCAATGTCTCCATTGAGAAACGATGTCCTGACATCCATCTGATGAAGCTCTAATTCATTGTGTGCAACAAGGGCAATGATTGTCCTAAAAAAATCCTTTGATGAGACTGGAGAAAAGGTTTATTTGTAATCAACCCCTTCTTACTGAGTATAGCCTTTAGCTACTAAACGAGCCTTATACATCTCCACATTACCACTCGAATCCTTTTGGTCTTAAATATCCATTTGCAAGCAATGGGTTTCTTTCCCTCTGGTAATTGGACAATGTCCCAAACCGTATTGTCTAGCATTGACAGATACTCTTCGTCAACAATTTTGACCCACTTCTCTGAATTGGAACTACCCATGGTCTCACGGAAGTTGATAGGATCATCTTCCAATTGGGTTTGATTTTCCTCATGTTCCATAAGAAGTACTATGTAATCATCCGGAATAGCACTCCTCCTTTCTCTAGTGGATTTCTGCAAAGATACTTGTTCTTGTTGCACCGGTTCTTGAGGATTTTGAATTTGACTTTCATCTTCGATATCATCGTCATCTTGAGTTTGAGGAAGAACTTCTATATCAACTTGAGGTTCTAAATTTGCTTTATTAAAAGCAACTATATGAATTGGTTTAGGAACTAAATCCGATTCTTCCTCAACGATGATATCTCTAACTTCATTTCTTCCCCAAAATTAAACATTTTCAAAAAAACATAGTTGGTCATGTCTCGAAAATGTTCTTTTGTGTGGGATCATAAAACTTATAACCCCAAGATCGCTCAAAATAACCAATAAAGTAACTGCTCACAGTTCTAGAGTCCAACTTTTTCTCAATGGCATGTAAGGCCTACCTTCAGTTGCCTTAGGTTGTACCCGAGATTAAGAATGTATGTTGGATTCTTTAGTGCCTCTCCCCTGAGTGATTCATGTAAGGTGAAATGATAGATCATACTCCTCACAATATCCTTAACAGTGCGGTTGCGTCTTTTGGACACACCATTCATGGTGGGAGACCCAGGCATGGTATACTGTGCGACAATTTAACACTCCTCTAGATACCTGACAAATGGTCCTCGACGTTGTTCACCTGAACAGTCATATCGACCGTAATATTCACCACCACGATCAGATTTAACAAACTTTATCCTCCGGTCGAGTTGATTCTCAACTTCAGCCTTAAATTTTTTGAACACGTTTAAAGACTCTAACTTTTCATGAATAAGAAACAAGTATGCATACTGAGAGTAATCGTCCATGAATGATATAACGTATTGTTGACCGTTCCATGATGTCGTAGGGAAAGGTCCAAAAATGTATGTATGTATCCACTCAAGAATTTATGTAGCTCTATATGCATCAATCTCTTATTCTTAATGTGTTTCCTTTAATGCAATCCACACAGGCTTCACAATTTTTGAAATCAACGAACTCAATATACCATTAGACACAAGCCGCTCAATTCTATTTCTAAGATGTGACCTAAGTGTCTATGCCACAAAGTTCCTGAACTTGCATTTTCAAACTTACGTTTTGTACCCTTTAATTCAACACTTAATCTTTCATCATGAGAAGCTACATTGTCAAGCATATAAAGATTGTGATTTTCCAAAAGTGTACTAGTTCCAATGAAAACTGAATTTAAAGACAAAGTAGCTTTTCCATGCTCAGTTAGATAAGAATAACAAGATTTGTCTAAAGAAGGAACATAAATTAAATTTCGTCTAAATGACGATGAAACAAAGTGTTTTTCAAATCCCAAAAACGGCCAGTACTAAAAAAAAATCTAAAATGCGCAATTGCCTCCACATCCACCAGATTTCCATTAGCCACGTAAATTTTTCTTTCAGCATCAGTTGGTTTTTGGTAGCTCAGACAACTCTGCAATGAAACGCTGATGTTAGTAGTTGCCCTGGAATCTAACCACCAAGTGTTTCTGGGTACTTCAACTATGTTAACTTTAGAACAAACCATAGTAAGGAACCTACCTTTCTTTCCACGCTAGGTGTGATAGTTTTGGCAGTCTTTCTTCATATGTCCAGCTTTCTTACAAAAGAATCGGGTACTTTTCAACCTTAGTCTGCTTCTTTTGAGTTGGACATTTAGAAGCATCATTCCTAACAACCTCTATTTTTTTTTTCTTTTGCCCTTACCCGTAGAGGTGTAAACCATATGGGCACTTTCAGTTTTTTTTTATGTTTTATCCTATCCTCCTATTCCACACAATATGAAATAAGCTCATTAGTAGATCATTTCTCCTTCTGTGTGTTGTAACTGGATTTCAATTGATTAAAACTAGGAGGAAGAGAGTTCAAGACAAAAAAATATATATGAGAAATTCTTCTGAAAGCTCAGTCTTGAGAGCCTTAAGTTTTGAAACAATGTTGGACATTTTTGAATGTACTCCCATATGTTTTCTTTGCCGTGATACCTCATGGTACTAAAGCGATACAGAAGCGTACTTATTTATGCTTTATCGCTTTTTGCAAAATGCAAGTCCATCTTAGCAAGCAACTATTTGAGATCTTTGATCTCCTCATCACCTCTAAAGGTTTTTGGAATGGTGTTCATAATGATCATGAAACCAATGCGATTAGAAAGCTCCCACTTCTCATAAACCACCATATCTACTCAGTAGTGCTGGTATCTGTAAGAGAAGTAGGTTGTTCCATCCTTAACGCAAGGTAAAGATCCGTACACCCAAGGACAATCTTAACCTTACTTTTCTAATCCTTGTAGTTGGAACTAGTAAGTGTTGGAATTGAACCAAAATTTGCAGATACTGTAGTGAAACTTGCTGGAAAAAGAAAAGAGAACAATCTTTAATTAGTAACCAAATATAATCAGTAAATAAATTTTTAAAAAAAGATTGTACAACTTATCTAAAGATACAAAGTGCAACATTAATAACAAGTCTTTGGACAATATTATTAACTGCTAGTGATACTCTTATTGTAAACATCAAACACTAGCAATAATGCATAATACAAAACATAATTAAATGAAACAAAAAAAACGTTTCATCTATTCTTCTTTTGTTTCGTTCAACCCTAGCTGGTAGAGATTTTTTTCCTTTTTTCCTTTTTTTCAGATTTGATATTGATTAATTTGCTCAAAAGTTTTAGAAAAAAATTATTTAGTTTCGAAAAAATTATCACCATAAAAGCACAAAATTTAGATTAGATTTCCTTTAAATTTAAACATGTTTTTATCTAGAATAAATACCAAAAATTAAACTAGATCACCACATGCTTATTAATCAAATCGTATAACCAATTCAACCACATATCCCAAAAGACAGATTTAACAACTAAACTTTATCAAAAAATCAGATTCAACAATACAATTTTCATCATATTATTAAATCCGAAATTCAACAAATTAACCTTATTATCAATCAGAAACTTAACATGATGGCTCTTATACCAATTGTTAATAAATTATGATTTCTCAAATCATAAACTCATATGCTAGTTTCTGAACAATAAGAGCAATAGCAGAAGCGTACCTTTTGGATCTATGACTTATGATCTGAATTTGGGAATAGTTCTTACACAACGATCCTAGAATAGCTGAAGGTCTCTGTTGATGAGATACAGAGAATTTTTATGAATTTCATATTAGAATTGCAATGGGGACCATAACCTTTTTATTTATAATAGAAATAATTTCTACTTATATCTTTCATCAAATTAGAAATTATTGAATGTATCAACACATAAATTTTCATAACACTCATACTCCATAGTCTTTTATTTTATACCAAAGTGACCACATAAGTTTTGACTACTTTAAATAATGACCCTAACAGTTTTGTTATACATGTGTGACCCCAGAATAATTCTTACATTATCTTATAAAGCACAAATCACTTGACCAATAGAAATATTCCACCCGGATTTTGTGTTCATACTTTTATAAAAGAAAACAAATTGATTAAACAGCAAAACAGTTGAAAAAAGTAAAGAAAACAAGTATCAAATATATTTATGATAAATTAAAAATTAAATCCTAAATCCTCCATTGATCCTCTTCTTCTCCTATTTCTCTACTTCACCTCTAATTAGGCCTCGACGGCAAAGAAAATAAGGGAGTTGGATAGGGGAAAACGGCCAAAATCAACCCGAATAATTTGCAGAATAAAATTTCATTCCCAAATTACCATACAATGCATTTTTCTACCCGAATCATCATAAATTTCAAATTTTATACATGAATTACTACACATAAGCGAAAACCAACTTTGACTTAGACCATGTTACTCAACCGTTAAGTTTTGATGACTAAAACACTACTGTGCGTTTGAAATGGTAATTTATTGGTTCAAAACGTCGTCGTTTTGGTCGTGGTGCATACGTAGACTCAAAACAACACCGTTTTAACCATTTTAATATTTTAAACAATATATTTAATAAAAATGATTTTAGTTAATAAAAATTCTAAAAAATAAAAAAAAAACGAGGTCGTTTTGAGTCTACGTGTGTATCATGAACAAAATTTCGTCGTTTTGAAGCAATAAATTATCATTCCAAACGTACAATGACGTCTTAGTCATCAAAACTTAACAGTTGACTAATATTGTCTAAGTCAAAGTTGGTTTCCGCTAATGTGTAGTAATTCGGATATAAAAGTTGAAATTAATAACGGTTTGGGTTGAAAAATACATTGTATCATAATTTGGCTATGAAATTTCATTTTTCAAATTGTTCAGGTTGATTTTGGTTGTTTTTCCGAGATGGATAGCTAGCCGAATACGGCAGCAACATCGATGGAAACATTGTTCCGCCGTCAAGTCAAAGATATTAAGATGAGATCTAATGAAAATAAGGTATATTTTAAAAATCTTCTATATTTTTTAAAATTGCATGGGGTTAAAAGCTTTTACACCAGGTTTGGGATTCGATTCAAACAATGCATTTTTAAAAGATTAATGGTACAAAACTAATCAAAAGTCTTAGAGTGTTGTAGACTGAGCCGTCCGTCGTGGTTTCGAGTGTTACAAGGTAAAATTGTTTGTCGTTCGTATGACACATATATATAAGAATTGTTAGTACGAGATCCGAGTGTTACTGGGATAGTTGTATTTCATATAGTTGTTTGTAGAGTCATTCATCATAAATGCATGTGTTGCATGTAGTTGAATTTGATAGATTAGAATGATCATTGTGTGTAATAAACTAATATTAAAATATCTTTTTTACAATGATAATGTAGGAGAAGCCAAAAAAAAAAGAAATAAAAAATAAAAAGGATAATTTTGACTGGTAACACATGTTATCAAAAGTGAGTTGCAGTAGATGTTACTGATGTAACTTACAGTAAAACTTATGTGGTACAAATGGCAGTTTGATGTAGTGAGTTTGTTGTAGAAATATGAATTAACATTTTTCTTAAAATAATTGATTGGTAACATTTATGATGTACTAATCGAAGTATATATTATAAAAATATATTAAATATAATATTAATAGCAATAACATTTGAAAAAAATAAAAAAAAAATAAAAAATAGATTAAATAAAATCATACTATCTTTAAAAAAAAGTATATGAGTCGAGAGTAGAAGTAAGAAATACCATACTATGTTTTTTCAAGTGTGCTTATATTGATAATGAGATGTAGACACCTTTTTATAGGTAAACTTTTGTGTACGGTAAAAAGAATATAATAAACAAAATTAAGTAAAATCATCAATTAATGATATAGTAGGAATAACTTTGTTTGAAAGAGTCAAATAGAAACTAGAAAATTAATAAAACGCCTTTCACCTATTTGTTTAGGAATTAGGATCGATGCTTTAGCAATATTTTATTTATAACTAGGGGAGGTCTCACCCATGCATGAGTTTAAATTAATATAGTAAATTATGCAACATTATGTAATTAAATATATATCAAAATGATTGATAGATGTAGTTGTTTTTTGCACATTCAGCTTTTATCTCGTCATATCTTATTTATAGGTTTCATGTGTTTGTCCCATTAAAAACCTAAAAACCAAATTCTAAACTACAGTAAGTATGATTCTTTTAAATAATCAAATTAAGTATTAATTGATTTTAGAAATGGGAACCTAATGTCTTTGTATATGTATTTTTAGAAATGAGAATATCAAGTGATACAATAGATAAATAGTGGGTAGACGCATGTCAATAAACATTTTTTATATTTGTTACCTCAAAATTAAATGTAAGAATACTAAAAAGCAAAATCTGAGTAAATAACCATAACCCTTATGAATATATTAGAACTAAGTTAGTTGAAAAAATGTCACTGAAAACATATACAGGCTAAAAAAAAAAAAGAATGTAGATATGAATAATAAAACAAAACAATGTATTAAACAAACAAACAAAAAATCCTAAACAAAATTATCCTTGATAGGAAAAAAATTGATCTAAAATTTGGAGTTAAATTTGGTTTCAAAATTAAAAAAAAAACATATTCTTTTTAGATTTAGAATAAACTTACATGAATCCAATCAAAATATGAAATTTAGCTAAATAAAAATGAACCAAATAAAATATTTATCTTATGGTTAATTTGAATGAGCTAATAAAATGCAATCGCATTGCCTCATTTTCATACATTTGTTTATTTAGACATTCAAATCCAAATAAAAATAGATTTGATGAAAATTGTTATGATGAAAATAAAAAATAAATAAATAAATAAAAATTTTAATATAATTTGGTTAAGTCATTTTAAAGACTCATATAGATCGTCCAATAACCAAGTCATATCTTGCTCTTTCACAACATTAAAATAATAAAGTGGAAAATATAGAGATTTTACATTGTAAAAAGGAAAAAAAAACTAACATGTCTAATGTGAAGAATCATGATAGTTTAATGTTGAATCTATTGCGGCATTAGTATCAACACCACTAACAAATATGGTAACCAAAAGAAAAAAATGGTTCGTAGATATTTAGTTAATGAAATTAGGTAGGTGAAATTAGGTAAATATGTCACATACCTAAAAAACTCTAATTTTTGGGGGCTAAACATAAATCACTTTAGACAAATTAAAATACAAATTGATGGTCTTACATTCGTCATTGACTCTATGCTTCCAACTACCTCACTTATAGAGAAAAGAAGATAAATCTGAAAAAGAAAAAATAAATTAACATTAGTACTGTGATAATTAAAATTGTCATTAAAAATTTGAAGAATCATTAATATGTGGAGAGTTACATTCTTAAAATACATGTTGAAAAGATGTAAAATAAATGTTGAGAATATGTAACAACTTGGTGGTTATTGGATGATGGAAGATGAGAGAATAGTTATATATATTTATATATACTAAAAATAAGAGGATTTACATTTCCATCAAAAATGTGAAAGTTACGAATAATCAACTTAAAATGTTGAAAATATGTAACAACTTGGTGGTTGTAGGATGATGTAAGATGAGAGAATAATTCTATATACTAAAAATATGAGAGTTACAAATAATCAAAAGCGGAGTTACAACTTGGTCTAACTATGTGTCATAATCAATACAATTAAATTGTGTTTATTGTGATGTTTTATTTTCTAAAATAAATGACAATAGTTAATATTTCTAAAATAAATGTTGAAAACATGTAACAACTTGTCCTAGCTAAGAATTTATGATGTGTAATTAAAATTTATTGTATATTTATATATTTTTTAATTAGAAAATATTGAAGTGCATAGTCTTACATTTGTTAGGGGCTAGATGCTTCTAACAAACTACATCATTTGTATAGAAGAGGAAATCAACATGAATAAAAAAACAAATTGAAATTTGTCTAATTGATTCATTAGTTATTGCAAATTGTATTAATGTGTTAAGTTATGGTAAATTAAGAGAAATTATTGTCGTTGTATATGTTTTTTTTAATGAGAATATCAAGTGGTACGATAAAGAAAAATTGAAAAGACACATGTTAAAAGCTTATAGTCAATTATGTTGTTTGAGTTTTTTTTCTTTCAAATGTATTAATGGGTTAAATTATGGTCAAATTGTATTAATTCATTTTAAATGTGTAATTAAGAGAAATTAATGTTTTATATATGTTTTTTAGAAATGAGAATATCAAAAGTAAAAAAGATAAATAGTGAAAATAAGAAATATGTGTGTTGTTATTTATAGGAAAAAATGTATTTTATATGTTACAAAATAAAGTTACAACTTATAATGGTTTAAATGGTTTTGAATGTCTTAATGTAATTAATGTAATGGTTGGATACATTAAACCTCATTTTGCTGCATTCATTTGAAAATTAGAAAATAAGATCTACATATTATTATTTTTGGTGAAGAAAAATAAAAATAAAAATAAAATAAGGTTTATCTATATTTTCTTTTTTATTTAGTTCTTTTTGCATACATAAATACCTTGTTTTCTGTAATATAGACACATGTTAAAAAGTTATAGTCAATTATGTTGTTTGAGTTTCTTTCAAATGTATTAATCGGTTAAGTTACGGTCTAATTGTATTAATTGATTTTAAATGTGTAATTAAAAGAAATTATTTTTTATATATGTTTTTTAGAAATGAGAATATCAAAAGGTAAAATAGAAAAATAGTGAAAATAAGATGACACATGTCAGCTTGTGGTTAAGCAAACCCTACTTTATTATATGTTGAATGAAATCAAAAGTATAATCATTTGAAAAAACAACTCTAACACATAGAATGTTTCATGATGTTGAATAAGTTTTTGAGTTAAAAAAATTTTTTCCAAGATGTGGGTCAGCCACACCTAATATTTCACCATCATAGTTAGAATCCAAAAGTTTGCATAGAACGGTGCTGGGAAGGTGCCTTTGCAATCTAGTGAGTGCTTCACGCGCTCTGTTAAACTTGTGAAAAGCTTTGAGCCTAACCATTGTAATAAAACCAAAATGCTAAGAAGAAACATATACTAAACAATATAAGATAGTCTAATAAATGAACTATGGGTAGAACAGAAAACATCACTTGTCAGGCTGACTCTGCAAATGAGAATGCATTATCCAACTCCTACAACAGCAAAATCGACATATTTAGAATAAATTAACCGACACTAAGAACGTATAAATGACGCCACCATATGTAGACAAGAACTTCAACACTAGGTTTTCCTCTATATATTACTTTAAAACGTGCAAAACCAGCTGCGGTCTCAAACAGTAATAGCATTTTCAGTCAGCACCAGAAAAAAACAACGAACGAAACTATACTTAGTTAAAATTTAGAACATGAAAGTCTCGTTGCACTGACAAAAGAGAGAGACGGTGAAAAAGTTTCAGTACCTCGCAGGGTTCTTATATATAATTAAGAACACTTTCACCAAATTTTTATTCAAACTTAAAAAACAAATTTCATAGGTGTAGAGAATGTTATTTAAAAGAATCGCATAGGTGTGAAGTATGGGTTCCATCAAACTCTTAATTAGGTTATTTTAATCTTTGAAGGTTGGCAAAAAAAATCTTTAAAAGAAAGTTGCACTACTCAAAATTTTCAAAATAGAGATGCATGTCTAGTTCTTAGATTTTTGTCTCTAACTCTAGTAAAAGGGCCGACTTTAGTATACTACCTCTACTATACCGCTTCTTCTGTAAACATCATAGACTTCTTCCCTCTTAATTTAGTAAACACCCTAAACTAATCTATTCTTTGTTAAACATCACGAATTTTAAATTTGCTTCTAACAGCAACATAACGATTATAAATCAGAATCAGATTTATTTGACCGATAATTGCGTTTAAGAAATCACGATTACAATCCAATTAACCAAAACCAAAACCAAATCCCTATATCCAAAATTCTTCTTCTTCTTCTGGGCCGACTTCTTCTTCTTCTTCTTCCTCTTCTTCTTCTCCTCCTCCTCCTCTCGATTTCTCTGCCTCCTCCTCCTCCTCCTCTCGATTTCTCTGCCTCCTCCTCCTCCTCCTCTCGATTTCTCTGCTCCAAAAAACGAAGACGACAGCCAAAATAAAACAAAATCAAACGAAGAGAAAGACACGAGAAGCTTGAGAAATGGAGCCAAAGGATCGATTTGGCTGGGTTTGGGAATGTTCCTCTTAGCTATTATGCGATGTTGCAGGCTAGGAGATTGCTTCAAGGGTGCGGTTTTGATGGATATAGGATTAAAGAAGAGAGCGGATGTGCAGTGATTTGCTGGCAAGATCGACCTCTATACTCAGTATCAGCTTGGAGATGCAGGAAGTGCAGGAAGTGAAAGAACATGAATGATATGTACACTTTGTGTTCTCTTTTGTTTATGAGCAGAGTCCCTTTCTTTTGTATACATAGGGACAATTTCTTAACTGTCATGTCAATTTCATTCTAAATGTCAATTTCTTTCTAAACCAAATCCCTATAACTAAATCTCAATTTCTTTACTGTCATGTCAACCAATCGCATCAATCCAAAATCACAAAGAACAGAGAAAGACAAAGGAAAGAAGTAAGTCACATTCATAGGGCAACAGAATGTTCATGGCTTTGTTTATGATTTCATGATCGCAAAACTCCAACTTCTTGCAGAGACAAAATTTGATTTTTTAAGCAGATGATCTTGTCATATGTATGTATGTAAATAATTGAAGAACACAAAAATGCAGCTCAAGATTTCTTCATGATCAGATAAAACTTTTGAAGATATGCATACGACTTACATCTGGATCGTTGCTGAATTCTTTCACAGCTCTGTCTCTGGCAATTAGACTCATTGTACCATCTAATCTTCTGAATTGGATTGTAATCGTGATTTCTAAACGTAATTATCGGTTAAATAAATCTAATTCTGATTTATAATCGTTATGTTGCTATTAGAAGCAAATTTAAAATTCGTGATGTTTAATAAAGAATAGATTAGTTTAGGGTGTTTACTAAAGAGGGAAGAAGTCTATGGGGTTTACCGAAGAAGCGGTATAGTAGAAGTAGTATACTAAAGTCGACCCCTAGTAAAACATCATATGAGTGCTTAAAAAGACCTTATTTATCATTAATACAGCATTAACAAACGTTTTATCAAAACTCATCATAAAACAAGTTCATACGTGTTGAGAATGCAAACAAAAAAAATCTCGTAGGTATTGAGTATGGGTTCGACCAAACTTTTATTTGAGTTATTTGAATCTTTAATAGAAAGTGGGACGATTTTACATATTCAGAATAGGGATGCATGTCTAGTTCTTGTAATCAACTGTTAGCATGTGTTCATATCAAATTTAATCCCAATAGTAAAAATGGATGTTTTTCCTCCGACTCTCGTAAAACATTTTATGAGTGCTCAAAAATACCTTATTTATCATTAAAAACACTTTCACTAACTTTTTGTTCAAACTTAAAAAAAAAATCATAGGTGTTGAGAATGCAAATAAAAAAATCTCACAGGTGTTAAGTATTGGTTCGATCAAGCTTTTAATAGGGGTTTTGAATCTTTTAATGAAAGTTGTATCACTTTAAATTTTTATAATAAGGATGCATGTCTAGTTCTTATAATCAACTGTTTGCATGAAATCATATCAGATTTTACCTATTGCGCAAAAAAATTGGACTTTTGTCTTTGACACTCGTAAAACTAGTTAAAAAGACCTAATTTCTCATCAATAACGCATTAACAAAAAATTTATTCAAACTAAAAGAAGCAAGTTTCACACGTGTTGAGAATGCAAACAAAAATTAACTCATACGTATTGGGTATAGGTTGAGCCAAACTTTTAGTAAGGTTATTTATATCATTTAAAGAAATTCACTTTAGATTTTCTTAATGGGGATGCATGTCTAGTTCTTCTAATCAAATGTTTGCATGGGATCATATTAGATTTGACCCCATCGAAACAAAAAATTGGACTTTTATCTCTAACTCTCCTACCGCATCATATGAGTGCTTAAAAAGGCCATATGTACCATTAAAAACACTTTCACGAACTTTTTTAACTGAAAAAATGGGTTTAATGCAAAAAAATCATCAAAGTCGCCATTTTTTCAACTTAACCCTCCAACTAAAAAAATGCAGGTCAATGCCGCCAAATCAAAAGTCATCCCCAATATAACTCTTTACCTTATATTGATTTTGCAAATCGTGTAATTATGTATATAGGTTATCAAACTACGTCGTTTTAACGATTTTAAGATAATAAAATATGGTGGAAAGGAGATTCGTACCCATGACATTTAACACAAATCAAAACAACTATAACCAACATTGACAGTTAAGTCAGCTTTTGTCATGTTTACCAACTTATAAATATATATATAGGACAAATCTCCTTCTTCACACCGGCAGAGATCTCCAACTTCACCTGCACATCGAAACGTTTCGCTTCGCTATGTCAAGAAGACACCATGATCCTTCATTTGTACTGGGATTTAGAGTTTTAGCCACAGAAGATGATACATATCAGGTAAAGAAGACGTCTTTTCTCTTTATGGGGATTTCCTCTGAGGGACAATCTGAGAACTTGTTGGATCTTGGTGGTGGTAATCTTAGATCTATGGATGATTTTAAAGAATTTAATTAATAACTTAATTAATAACCATGTCGTCGACCTATTTTTTTAAATCCTTTTGACCCAAACTCTTTGTTTTAAATATTTAATTTTTTATTTGTCCATCGTACGAATATTGTAACAAGGAAACCGCCGTCGCCGGATCTGGTAGTGTGCGTATCCATGAAATAGACGAAGACTTACTTTCAGATCTTATAACCCAATTTTATGTATATAAGATTCGCCCTCAATTTTTTGATACGATGGGTCTGATTTTCTTTGTTAAAGAAATTTTGGATGTTCATGGTCAAGTTTCTTCTTATGATTGATCTTTGACACCAATGCTTTCGAGTGATGTCTCGAATCCAATAGAATCACGAATCGAAATATAATTTTCATCGAGGGTTATAGTGCGGATGACTTTTGATTTGGCGGTATTGATCTGCATTTTTTTCAGTTAGAGCATTTTTTTCAGTTGGAGCGTTATGTTGCAAAAAATGACGACTTTGATGTTTTTTTGCATTAAACCCTAAAAATTAGATATTTAGATTACCTAAATGACAAATGATACTCAGAGATTAGAAAAATGTGATAACTATCCATAACGCTGTATTAAGAAGTTAAAGATGATGCTATATTACATTTGAACCGATAATGAAGTAGTCATAGTGTCTAAAATTATATCAAATTTTCTTAAATAGTTTAAACATAATACCAAAATTGTGTAAAACAATAGAAAAGACATCACTAAAATTATATACTATTAAATTATCTTATTTATATAATTATTAATTAATAATATTATTAGGACTATATTATTATAGAAAATTTTTATCTTGTTATTTCTTCCTATTAAATTTTACAGTCATCCAATTTAAAACCGAAAATTTTAGATCTTTATTAATTTATAGTGATTTATTAAATTATCACGTACTAGTTTGTAGAGATTTTACTGTGATAATCATAAAGTAGGGCTGGCAAATAATTGACTCAATAGTTTCGAGAAGGGGATAGTATGTGTCGGTCGGAGTATGCAACTCGGGAACCCATGTTACTTTCAAATGTGACCCAGACTCAACCTATGTAGAGCCCACTTACCAGCTACTGCGCTGGAAATATGCGAGACAGCTTTGTTCTTATTATTATTTTATTTATCTCTCTTATAATTTATAAGACCACTCTCCAATTGGTACCACAACACAAGTCTTCTATCACAGCCGCCGGATCCTCTGCCTGAAAATGGCTTTTTCCCGGGGTGTAGCCACCGCATTGGTTCTCATTTTCCAGCTCCATCTCTTGTTCTCTCTCTCCAATGCACATAACATAACCAAAATTTTGGGCAAAGAGCCTGATTTCTCCACTTTCAACCACTACCTCTCAGCTACTCATCTCGCCGATGAGATCAACCGCCGGCAAACGATCACCGTCTTGGCCGTTGATAACTCAGCAATGTCCTCAATCCTTTCCAAAGGCTACTCTCTCTACACAATCCGCAACATTCTCTCTCTCCACGTCTTGGTCGATTACTTCGGCGCCAAGAAACTACACCAGATCACCGACGGCTCTACCTCCACTGCCTCCATGTTTCAGTCCACCGGATCCGCAACGGGAACTTCTGGATACGTTAACATCACCGATATAAAAGGTGGCAAAGTCGCTTTTGGTGTCCAAGACGACGATAGTAAGCTCACAGCTCACTATGTTAAATCCGTCTTTGAAAAACCTTACAACATCTCTGTTCTTCACATCAGCCAAGTCTTAACCTCGCCGGAAGCAGAAGCTCCGACCGCGAGTCCCAGCGACCTCATACTCACCACAATCCTCGAGAAACAAGGATGCAAAGCTTTCTCCGACATCTTGAAATCAACTGGCGCCGACAAAACGTTCCAAGACACCGTAGACGGAGGCTTAACGGTTTTCTGTCCGTCCGACAGCGCGGTCGGTAAGTTCATGCCAAAATTCAAAGCCCTTTCTCCGGCGAACAAGACGGCGTTAGTGCTTTACCACGGTATGCCGGTTTACCAGTCGCTACAGATGCTTAGGTCAGGTAACGGCGCCGTTAACACGTTAGCGACGGAAGGTAACAACAAGTTCGATTTCACCGTTCAGAATGACGGAGAAGATGTGACGCTCGAGACGGATGTTGTGACGGCGAAGGTAATGGGGACGTTAAAGGATCAAGAGCCATTGATAATTTACAAGATTGATAAAGTGTTGTTGCCTAGAGAGATCTATAAAGCTGTTAAGACGGCAGCTCCAGCTCCTAAGTCAAGTAAGAAAAAGCCTAAGAACGCGGAGGCTAACGCCGATGGACCTAGCGCCGATGCTCCGTCAGATGATGACGGTGAGGTGGCGGATGATAAAAACGGCTCCGTTACGTCGATGATTACTCGAATGAGTACTGTCGTAACGGCGATTGTCGGGCTCTGTTTTGGAGTTTGGCTCATGTGATGTAACACGAGGCATTTGCCTCGGTTGGGAATCTTGTCTTTATTTTTGTTTTTTCTTGTTTGATCTTTTTTATATGTCGGTTTAATTTATTATACATATTCTTTTTTCACGTTAATATGTTTGTGTGGAGACTTGGAATAATTAATTGTTCCACTTGTGTTGGATCGGATTTGTTTTATGTTTATAAAATTTGTGATGATGATGATTCAAAATGAGTGATTGATACGTTGGAATCACGTGTAGCTTTGACAATAATGTCGGTGGGACTCGTAATAGTGTCGGTGGTACTCGTAATAGTGTGAGCTGTAAGATGCTTGTTGCATCCTTTGTGGTCGCCGTGGATTTGAACCAAGATGATGCTCCCTTATTATTTTTTAAATTTGAGTTTATATATTAAGCTATAAATGGAATCGAAGATTACAAAGTATGAGGAACTAAAGGAAGCAAACTCTCCTGAGCATAGTGAGCCTATATTAAAAACACCTCCTAGACAAGAAAGGAATCTATACAAAAGAATATTTATTAACCAAATAAACTACCCCTTTAAACCGAAGTGGAAACCCTTTTTATCCTCAAAAATTCTTGTGAGCCAAACTAGAGGCCCACTTGCCAAATAAATTAAGATCTTAGGTTCAATGTTACATTTTGAATTATAAGAATCGCTCCTCTATTTCATGTAATATTTTTTTTCTACAAACTTTTATTCCAAAATATACCAAAGAGATCTTTTAAAACATCTCACTGTGGTTTAAAAGACGGTTAAGCTTTCGATATTTTCACCACTCCCACCATGCTTTTGTCTTAAATTGCAAAAACAACTTTCACCACTTTGTGACTAGAGATGCTTTCCATAGCCCATAGTAAAATCCTTGCTTGACATCTTTTCAGGCTCAGAGTATTGATCCAGAAAGAGGATATATCATAAATATGTCCAACCTTTCAACTATCCAGAATATAAGTCTGGGTGAAAGGCAAGGGTGAAAAAAACTTCCATCCAATTGGGTCAAATGCAATGTAAGCTCATCTTGGTCTAAAAGAAATCTTGCAAGTGGTGCATGGGTTTTAACTTTTAAGGAATGAGCATGGAGTGGTTTTGCTACATAGTCATAAAATCCTTGCTTGGCATCTTTTTTATTGGATATGCCAGCAAAGGCTTTATGACTATGTAGCAAAACCACTCCATGCTCATTCCTTAAAAGTTAAAACCCATGCACCACTTGCAAGGTTTCTTTTAGAGCAAGATGAGCCTACATTGCATTTGACCCAATTAGATGGAAGTTTTTTTCACCCTTGCCTTTCACCCAGACTTGTATTCTGGATAGTTGAAGGGTTGGACACATTTATGATATGTCTTCTTTCTGGATCAATACTCTGAGCCTGAAACAACTCCACTACATCTTCTCTTATCTTTTCTACAGATTCTTTAGCAAAAAATTATTACCTTCAAATTAAGATATATGTGTTTATGTTCTTCCAAATTCTCCATACTATCCGAGGATATTTTAATTAAGATTAATAGGTCAATCTCTATTGTTTCTGTTTTCTCAAAGATGATGTATGTTTGAAGAAATATAACCATTCTAAAAACCATCTATGGGGAGGGATAGTGATGCAACAACATCTCTTTACTTACGTTTTATAATCGTTGGGCTTATTATTTATTGGGCTTTGTTTTACTTGCGTTTAATTAGTCGGCTAAGGAGAAGACTTCTTCTCTAAGATTAGGTTTTCTATTCGATTACTATAAGTACTCTTGTTATTGTTTTGGAGATGCAGCTTTTGATATTTTAATAAACGAGAACTTCTTCTCTTTTAAAGTCTTCAAACTCTTGTTTCTCTCTCAAGAAAGAAGCTTGAGCTCCAAGCTACAAGTCTTGTTTCACAATCTTTGATTAGTGAAGACTTCTTGTATTAAGTTCTGCCACAGTTGGTATCAGAGACTATAGATCCTAACCATGCCTCCGAAGAAGATTCTTCAACAGCAACATGAGGAACAATTGGATGCGATTCGAGAGATGTTGGGTGAGTTTCAATTAGGGATGTGTAACGTGTTACGTAATTCTACTGCAATGGGAGTCCAAACTTTGATCGAGGCACAACAACGATGTTAACATGTGCCTCGTCGTGAAGAACAGAGGGAAGAAGAAGATGGTGACGTTGAAGTCGAAGATGACAACCTGTTTGCAAGATTTGGTGACTGCCAACGTCATGATATAATCGCTCCTCCACGCGTCAATAATCGTCGATGGGATTCTGGCTTTAAGCTTTAATTGCCAGACTTTACCGGAGGGTTACAACATGAAGAATTCCTTAATTGGTTAAGCACCACCGAAGAGCTGTTGAATTTTAAGGAAGTTCTAGATGCGATGTGCGTTGCACTTGTAGCTACGGGATTCAAATGAAGGGCTTCCGCGTGGTGGCAACAAATCAAAGAAACTTGTGCTAGAGCAGGGAAAAATCACGTTAATTCATGGGATAAGATGCAGAAATTGATGCGCAAAGCTTTCCTCCCGTATAACTACTCGCGTACGATGTATACGAAGTTTCAAAATCTTCGCCAAGGAAGCAAATCGGTTGACGAATACGCTTCTAATTTTTTTGCTTTGTTAGCTCGTAACAAGCTTATGAAAACAGAGGAGCAGCTTGTGTCGAGATTTATTGGGGGTTTGTGACTCCAAATATAGAACAAGTTGCTGCAATTCAACCCACTTTCAGTGTCAGAAGCGCACCAAAGAGCTCTTCTCATTGAGCAGCAAACTAAGAGTTATGTTTCTACTTGGCGAACATCAATGGGAAACCTGCGAGGAGGAACAAATTTGGATGCTACAATGTCTCGTCCCTTGGATTAGTCATCCATATTTACTTCACGTCCACACGATTCTCCGGAAAACATGATGCAGCGTTCCACCAAAACTCCGGCCATCAAGTGTTTTGGTTGTGGAGAACAGGGGCATCGATAATCTAACTGCCCGCACCAAAGTTGTAGGGGATTTTTGGCTGAAGAAGAGCCGGTTTATGATGACGAGCCATATGATCATGGTGATTATGATGAGCAGGTCAATGGAGATACGGGTGTGTCTTTTGTTATTCGACGTAATTGTTTGGTTCCCCAAGTGGTGAATGAGTCTTGGTTACGCACAAACATATTTCGTACTACTTGTACAATTCGAGGCAAAGTTTGTCGTCTTATCATTGACTCTGGTAGCTGCACAAATGTGATTTCAGAGGAAGCTGTGGAGAAGTTAGCATTGTTTAAAGAAGTTCATTCTGCTCCGTATCGCCTTGCGTGGCTTAATTTGAAGACAGATATGCAAATCGCAAAGCGTTGTCGGGTGCCTTTTTCCATTGGTGCTAATTACAAAGATTTGATTTACTGTGACATCATGCCCATGGACGCTTGTCTTATTCTTCTTGGGCGTCCTTGGCAGTATGATCGACACGCCTCTCATGATGGGTTTCTCAACACTTATTACTTCTTTTATGAGGGCAAAAAGATCACGTTGTTGCCTATGAAGGATGTGGCGGATCATGTGTCATCAAGTGTGGATGACGACAAACATTATGTTCCTCCGCAAAGCACTAAACCTATTTTATTCTTATCAAAGTCCTAACTAGTGGAAGAAATTCAAACGGCTGACGCAGTTTTTGCCTTAGTTTTGAAACTAGTTTCACCTTTGCTTTCAATCGATGCTTCCCCAGAGTTTCATGTTGTCTTGACAGAATTTCGTGACATTTTTCCTGAGGATTTGCCCGCTGGTCTGCCTCCTCTTTGAGATATTCAACACTGTATTGATCTCGTGCCTAATGCGGTATTACCGAATATACCACATTATCGAATGAGTCCGTCCGAGCATGATGAGTTGCGACATCAAGTGGGGGATTTATTGGCTAAGAGATATGTACGCGAGAGTTTGAGTCCTAGCGCGGTACATGCACTCTTAATCCCAAAAAAAGATGGATCGTGGAGAATGTGTGTTGATAGTAGGACGATCAATAAAATCATGGTTCATTACCGTTTTCCGATTCCACGACTTGATGACTTGTTAGACCAAATTGGTACAGCTTTGATTTTTACAAAATTGGACTTGAAAAGCGGGTATCATCAAATTCGTCTATGCCCAGGGGATGAGTGGAAGACGGCATTCAAGACAAGAGAAGGGTTATTTGAGTGGCTTGTGATGCCATTTGGGTTATCGAATGCTCCTAGTACGTTCATGGGTGTCATGAACCAAGCGTTACGACCATTCATTGGCCGTTGTGTTGTTGTTTATTTTGACGATATTTTGATCTTTAGTTCTTCATTCACGGCTCATCTCTCTCATTTGCGCGAGGTTTTATGCGTTTTGCGATGAGACAAACTTTATGCGACGGCTAAGAAATGTGCTTTCGATGTGTCACATGTATTGTTTTTGGGTTATGTGGTATCTCAACATGGACTTGAGGTGGATCCGTTGAATGTTGCTGCAATAAAGTTGTGGCCGACACCACGTTCGATTACCGACGTGCAGAGTTTCTATGGCTTCGCTTCCTTCTACCGATGTTTTGTGTACCAGTTTAGTAGTCTAATGGACCCTATCATAGAGTGTATGAAAGCCAAGAAATTTTTTTGGATACCCGATGCAGCTCGTGCTTTTGAAGTAATCAAGGAGAAGCTATCTTTGGCACATGTTTTGGTGTTACCAAACTTTGACGTTGCTTTCGAACTCTATTGCGATGCATCGAAACTTGGTATTGGTGCAGTATTAAGTCAATTAGGCAAACATGTTGCTTATTTTAGCAAAAAGATTGCTGGTGCTAGAGGGTGATACAGTACGTATGACGTTGAGCTTTTTACTGTGGTTCAAGCTATTAAGCATTGGAGACATTACTTGTTTCATCATGAATTTTTTCTCTACACGGACCATGATGCGCTAAAACACATGGGCTCTCAAGATAAAGTATCTGCTAGACATGCTTTGTGGGTGATTATCTTCAACAGTTCAAGTTCTTGATTAAGCATAAAGTAGGTTCTCTCAATAAGGTAGTTGATGCGTTGAGCCGACGTCATACTCTTCTCTCAACGTTGCATGTCTCTGTTCCTGGATTTGTGATGCTTCCCGAGTTATATCCGTCGGACCCATTCTTTGGCAAGATTTGGAATGATGCTAATCAAGGCCTTGACGATGACTATTTTGTGCTTGATGGGTTTCTTTTTCGCAATAACAGGCTGTGTATTCCTACTTCTATTCTACGCCTTCAATTGATTAAAGAACTACACGGTGAAGAACATGTGGGTAGAAATCGAACATTACAACTTGTTGCATCATCATACTTTTGGCCGTCTTTGAGGCATGACGTGAAAAGGTATATTCTCCGATGTGGTGTTTGTCAAACATCCAAAGGGCATGCCACCAATGCGGGTCTTTATTTACCATTACCAATTCCTACACAACCGTGGACGGATATTAGCATGGATTTCGTGCTTGAGCTACCTCGTACTCAAAGAGGTAATGATTCGATTTTCGTAGTTGTGGACCGTTTTTCAGAAAAGGTGCATTTCATTCCATGTAAGAAGACCAGTTACGCGAATGCACATTGCAACACTATTTTCCAAGAAATATACAAGCTTCATGGCCTGCCTTTATTGATTGTTTCCGATCGTGACTCTAGATTTCTTAGTCACTTTTGGCGTTCCTTGTGGCGTCTTTTGCGTACAAGGTTAGACATGAGTTCCGCATATCACCTGAAAATGGATGGTCAAACGGAGGTCACAAACCGTGCTCTTGGTGATCTTTTAATCTGCCTAGTTGGTGACAATCTTCGATCATGGGATTCCTTGTTATGTCAGGCCTATTTAGTGAACAACCACGCACTTAATCGGAGTACATAGTTTTGTCCCTTCCGTATTGTTTATGGGATTGTGCCTCGTGGACCAGTTGATTTGACGATAGCTCTGGATCGTACTCGAGACCATGGTCGAGCGTGTGATATGGTTGAAGAGTTATCTTCTTTACACCACCAAATTAGGACTCACTTGGAGAAAGCAATGACGATGTATAAGTCACAGGTAGATGCTAAACGTCGTGAAGTACAGTTTTCAGTGGGTGATCAAGTGTGAGTAGTCCTACAAAGGATCGTTTTCCAGCACATTCTAACAACAAGCTCAAGGCTCGCAAGGTTGGTCCGTTGGAAATTGTTGAGATGATTAACAATAATGCTTATCGTCTTCGTCTTCCTCCACAGATGCATATATCAGATGTTTTTAATGTCTAGCACTTGGTGCCATATTTCCCTGAAGATGAAGACTCCACTTCGAGGTCGAATGCTTTTTCACCCCAGGAGACCTGATGCAGCATCATCTATTTGCTTACGTTTTATAATCGTTGGGCTTATTATTTATTAGGCTTTGTTTTACTTGCGTTTAACTAGTCGGCTAAGGAGAAGACTTCTTCTCTAAGATTAGGTTTTCTATTCGATTACTATAAGTACTTTTGTTATTGTTTTGGAGACGCAAATTTTGATATTTTAATAAACGAAAACTTCTTCTCTTTCAAAGTCTTCGAACTCTTGTTTTTCTCTCAAGAAGGAACCTTGAGCTCCAAGCTAGAAGTCTGTTTTCACAATCTTTGATTAGTGAAGACTTCTTGTATTACGTCCTGCAACAGATAGTCAGATTGGACCCAAACATGCCGAGAAAGGGAGCAAAGGAAAAGAATGTGATTTATAGATCCTCCCTTCTCTCCACAAATTTGGCAACTTTCATCTAAATTCATACCTATCCCATTTAAGGCCTTTGTGACAGAAAGCGCCCCACTAGCATTTTCCAAAGGAATATTTTGATTTCTAGAACAGTTTGTAACCTCCAAATCTCTTTCTTCAAATCAAGAATAGACAGTAGAATGTTGGCTTCATTCACCTAGAGTTTTAAGTTGTTCAGCTAATTATTAAGCAGACTTTATAGATAATTCACCACTTTTGTTATTTTGCCAGACATTGAAATCCACTTAGAAGACCACATGTTTCGTGGCTTTTACTCGACTGTCTTTTTGAAGGATATGTTTTTAAAACCAAGCTTTCGGGTTGGTTCTCAAGATGCTTATCTTAAAGAGGTAAGGAGGTTTGCATCTTTACTTTAGATCCACTAAAACATCTAAGGAGTCCTAGATAAATTTTAGCCCCACCCTCATTAAGAATTTCAAGACAAATTAGAATATTCCTTTTGACTTGCTCCTCAACTTTATCTCCAAAAGTAATTGAGGAATTAATTAGATTTATTGTCATGTCTAGTAGCAGCCCACTCATAAGATGTTCTGAATGACCAAACTTTGATTCCTTATGGCTTTGCTTATAAATATGCTATCATTAGTGAAATAATATGATGCACGATGATATGATACAAGTTAGAGCTAAAGTCAAAGTGCAAGGAAGTTGCGAGGGTGAGGTGACAAGAAGAGGGTCCATGCGACAAAGTGTTCTTAACAGGAAGTATGTGACTTACGAGGCCACATGACATATTTTGTTAACTTGTTCAAATAACATAACCATTGTTTAGGAAGACTGTTCATCTTTCTTATTATTTATCTTTTGTAAGGAGCTATGACTCTATTTCTCTTATCGTTCTTGTTTTGTAGGGATTCAATAACTCCCCAATTTTTTTCCTATTCATATCAATGAAAAACATAAAAGATGTAGTCTTAACTACCACCAAAACCTTGTCTTTGTTATTTTACAAACAATTCTCTTAGTTTTGAGCAGGGACCATATCACACAACTGGTCCTTCCCGATGAAATTGAAATCCTTCTAATTTTCTTTCAGTTTGGGCCTTTTTCAACAGATGAGTTAAACCTTCAATATAAAGTACAAAGAGAAAGGGTGATAAAGGGTCTCCTTGCCTCTAACCTCTTTGGAGGAGAAGATCATACCAAAAAGATTTATCGTTTATTAGAACAGAATATGTCACTATGCATGTACACACAAGTCATGATCCAAAAAATACACTGTTGATGAAATCCACTCCACTCCACTCCACACATAAGCTATGGACATATCTGACTTTACTACCATAAATTCGAAGGCAAATAAAGAGGAACCTTCAGATTGTGAACAAGTTTATGTGCCACTAGGTTGTTGTCAGTTATCAATTTTTCTTCACAAATGAAGACTGAGTGTCAGAAACAATTACCAAAAGTATAGGCTGAAGTCTCTTTGCTAAAATCTTGGATATGATTTTGTAAAGAACTGAACACAAAATTATTGGTCTTAAATTATCCATCTCTATTGGCGTAGTAAGTTTTTGGGATCAAAAAAATATGACTCTCAAAATTTACTTGACTGTCAACTATGTTCAAATATTATTGGAAACATTGCCGACATCCCATCAGCTCCTGTGGCACTTGAGGGTTTGATTGAGAAATGAGCTTTATTGATTTCCTCTGTTCGTACAGGCTCAATTAAACTTCCATTTATTTTCTCAGTGACCTTTGGACCAAAACTCTGAAACCATTCATGGAAACTAAAGGGATTTGAAGAGGTGAAGAGACTATGGGAATAAGCAGTTGCAACTTCACCCTTTGCACTTTCAAATTCTTGCATATTTCCATTATCACCTCTTCTTGTACCTCCTAGTTTTTCTCCATTGTGCATTATGTCATTGAAGTCACCCAACAAACACCATCTATCTCTTATTTCAATACCAATTCTAGTAATTCTCTCCCAAACAATAGACATTTTCCTTCTATCCATATCTCCATACACACATGACACAAAAAATTGGTGACTCCAAACTGTACTTGAGCATTAAATAAGTTCTTGTTTACAAATTTAAAATCTAACTTTACACTTCTTTTCTAAAACAAATATAAACCTCCACAATTTCCAAGAGGTTCCACCGTATATACATGATCATTATCCAACCAACCTTTGAGGTCCCCTATAATATCTCTTTTATGCATCGTTTTCATCAATAACATCTCAGGGAAGTGTTTTTTACGCATTTCCTTTAGGCAAGGAGTTGCCAAGTCTTGAGACCTTCCCAGTCGTTGACAAGTCTAGCTAATGATGCTCATTGGAGTTTAGGATATCTCCCTTTGGGATCACCTCTTGAGGGTTAAGTTTTGACAATTTAACAGTACTTGTACCCTCATTATTTTATTTCTTTTTCTCTTACAACCTCTTTTGAGACGCAAGCTAACTTCCATTTTCTCTCTCTTTCTCTAAGTTTAGAAAAAAAAGTATTGACTTTCTAGAAATTTTGGAGGATCTTTTCCTCGATTTTTTCCTTTGTCATTTTCTAAACAATCCTAAAAACCCTGCTTCAAAGAAGCTGGGTCCATACACCGTCGAATTGTTTTCAAATGGCTGGGAAAGGGGCATAAAATTTCCAAAACCTGCTAAGGAGGATGAAGTTTATGGCTCCACTTGCCACGTCTTATCTACTCCTGCTTTGCTTACCGCTGCCAATTGTTTAGGATCATTTTCTAGGGGAACATTAGCGCTTGCTGAAGAAGTAGAGCTTTCATAGTTGAAGATAGCACCTTTACCCTTATTGACATCTTGGTGAAAAAGGAAGATGCAACAATATCATAATAGACTTTTGAGCCAGAGGATCCTTTTCCACTTCTCCCACTGAAATCATAAATTTATTCCCAATAAGCCATCTTTATTCTTCACTTGAAACTCTTATATATTGTCTATTCTCGGTCTTCATGTTGCTGGATCAATACCTACTTGGACTTCTTTTAGAAAACCAAATAAAGGATCAGATTCTTTTAAGACTAGATCTTTCTTTACTCTTTCTATTGGCACACTAGCTATTCTAGCATTCGCCATTTCTTGTATTTTTTTTAATGAAAACTGGGAATAATTCTTTTTCATGAGTCATTTTCTGACATTCGTAGCCATCAAAGCCTTATCCATGGCAGAAGACATGGCTTCTCTAAGATAGTAAACCCACTAGATATGAGAACTGAAAACTTCTAACAATCACCCTCCAATTTCAAAATAGAATATCTCCAAGATGAAAGGGAAAGAAACGAGAATCAACATCATATAAAGAAAATCCACCAAAGCGAAAACTTTTGGAGATAAAAACTCAAGCACAAACCCTATATGACTTAGCAAATTAGCAAAGAAAGGGGATAAAAGCGGCATAAAGAGGGAGAAAACAACTAAAGGGATAGTGTTTTAATCCAATCAAAACTCTTTTCTAACCTAATGAAAGACACTAGTTCAGAAAGAGTCTTAAGCCCAAAAGAAGAAAGCATGGTGTTTTTTAATCTTGTCCATTTTTTGGAATTTGCCTTGTGATGATGCTATGTTATAAGTTATTACCATACTGATATGACATATTATTTTAACATCTAATAATATATTCATTAATTTTGTGTAGAAACAAACTTTTTTTTTCTGAATTACAGATAAAATCTAAGTAAGGACAAAGTTATAATAATAGATCAAATATTAGTAATTGTGCACTTTATTTGATAAAACTAGGTCTGAGAGTTAGGTTTATCGAGTAGGTTTGGGTCGGATATTTCAATTTTTTTGACTTTATAGGTTTTCGTAAAAAGAAAATTACTGAATTTTACTAAAAATTACAACGGTTTGATCCGTTTTGATCTCATATAATTAGCTAGGGTTTTGAGTTTTAAAACCAAAATAATTGAATTTTTGAGTTTTTATGCAAATCTCAGTTCTACTAGTTTTATTTCATAATTTTAGTTATCTGTTATTTTTTTCAGTTTTAAATGGGCCAAAACTAACAAATCCAATAACATATAGAGTCCAATGGCTAACCAACATAGAATAATAATTCTAGAGTAACTCTTTCCACTTTAAGCCAGTAGTGAGAAGTTTCCCACCAAACAGATAAAAATCTTTTAATTAAAAAAAGTTTTCCGCCCAATCTCTCGCCTCACTTTTAGACATTCCGGCAGTGGACACAATCTCCAAATCTTTATTAATGTTGTTGATGAATATTTCACAATCTCCATAATATTGGTAAATCCACGAATCCAACATTGTTGCATAGAAAATAAAAGTGTTTTTGCCTCAGCTTCCAAAGGAAACCCTGACTAAGGTAACAATGCAGAACCCCATCCTATTGGTTCCCCATGATCATTACGGATGACCGAGTCCCCTATCGTTTCAGTGTGTGCAAGACGGTTGATCTGATTGGTATAGTTCGACGTAAACAAAGGTTCTGGTTATTATCATGAGATGTGATCCATTCCTTGAAGTCCGTTGTTGCTTGTAACACTGTTTCCGAAGGACTATTCCTTATTTTATTGAATATAAAATAATTTCTCGCTTTCCAAATATGCTAAAGTATCCAAAAAAGATAAATATTGTTATGTTCTTTTGAATTATATAAATGAGAAGGAAGAGCCAAAATATTGGATATATTTTCCTCTAAATCATCGGAAAGTGATTGTAAAGACGACAACGGGATGTTCGAAAGTCTCCAAACCATAGTACCAAAAAGACATAAGAATAAACGATGGTTTATGTTTTCCTCTGAAAGACCAATACCATTGTTGTGGTCTAGGTGGGTTCTTTGGAACTATATTGTCTGTCAATGGGTGAATAGATCTACCATTTCCCACTTGGAACCTAGAACCTTTTTTAATAATCTCCAATCCCGTTAAAATCGATGCCCATTCATATGATTGGTATCTTTTTGGTTTGGCTTCAAATATTGACCCATCATTAAAATATCGTGCTTTCATTATCCGAGCATAGAGAGTAGTAGGATGTCGAATTATTCGCCAAGCTTGTTTCGCGAGAAGAGAATCATTGAATTTGGAAAGATCTCAAAAACGAAAACCGCCTTCTTTCTTTGAATATTGTAATTTCTTCTCAGCAACCCAAGGAGTGCCCTGTGAATCCGAACTCTTTTTCCACCAAAAGCTTAGTGCGTCAGTATTATATTATTTTATATTTATTTTGATTTTGTATTTTTTTTCAATAACGTTATATTCTTTAGATGACTCAAACAAACAAATTCGAGAAAATATTATCAACAAACGAAGTAAAACACCATTGTAACAATTATTTCATAATAATCTATCCGCTTTAGCATTACCTCGACTAGAAATTAAAGATATCAAAAAAGAAAAAGAAAAGCTCCATTTGTCTCTCTCAATTCCCTCCATGTATGTTAAAAAGTTAGGGAAGACACCATATTCGCCAGGTATGAGCAGTCTGTAATGAATACTACATCACGTTTAATCGCTTATGATTGCTAATTATGCATTTCATTGCCCAAAAAAGTACTTGCACTTCTGTATACAGAGAAGTCAGGCTCCGTCGAATGTTGGCAGCTCCCATTGTTAGCTTATTGTTAACGGGTAGTGTACAAAACTATCATATTCATGAAAAATTATCACTCTGTTTCCAAGAACCATCAATGAAACATTGGTACCCTAGAGAGTTTGTAACCTCTGACCCAACTATCGCAGACACCCGAGCTTTGCTACCAACCTCCAATTGAGCTAAAGTCCAAGCATGGGCCTCATTTTCTACTAATTGGAGAATCTCACGTGGATCTCTATCCACATATTCATGAATCTTTTCATTTAGGCTTTCCAAATGTACCACATTATCCAAAAAAAAACTTAAACTATGAGAATATGTTGGTGTTCGCTAAAACAAGCGATTAATGTTCACATAAAGTGATGTTGATGGGAAAACTCCTAGTCTCATTGGGAAATGTGATAGTGCCCATATCCGTAGAGCTGGAGGATACTAAAAAATAGTATGATTTATTGTTTTCTCTGGAGCTTCACATCTAATGAAACCTGGATCACAGTTAAAATCCATTTTCCTTAGCTTTGTTGTAACTGGCACACAACCTGTAATAACTTGTCAAATGAAGTGTCTCAGCTTCGGCACACATTGTACTTTCCAAATAAAAACCTGAAAGGAACGTATACTTGGGCCAAAACACCGAATTCGATTTTCTCTCTAATTCATCAATTGTTTTTGATTTTGTATGTTACAATAAATTTTATTTTATAGAAGCTTAAATATAATAAAATTTATTAAAATGTGGGCGTATGTTGTGAGGCCTAAGGCCCATGCCTTATTTAATATGCACTAAGCAGTCTTGTAACAAGAGACAAGATTTGGGGATGAGTTTCAATAGCAACAATTGGTGCGGTATACCAAATTACGTATGTTAACTTATAAAAAAAAAATGGGAAAGGATTGGATATATTGGGAGGGCTAAAAAGGGCCTTTTTCTCTCTAGGAAAGAAGCGTTCGCCCTAGCCGTTTTCTAACTTCATCAAGTTCGGAGGAGGCTGCTCCGGTGGCCGGCGCCGCTTGCCAATTCCATTAGCAGTCTCCTCCCCCCCCCCCACTGGTTCTCTCTAGCTTCGTTTCCTGGTTCGGTTTCTTCCTAGCTTCAGGCTGCGAGCTTCGTTTGTTGCTTTAATTAGAGGTTGTTAGACGACAATCGACGGTGGTTTTCCTTTGATGGGTTTTGGAACATGGCTCTGACCGCTTTGAGGACGGCACATCAGACCAAGGTCCATCCACTTTAGAGGAAGTCGCGACGGATCTGAAGATTTACTTCTGACAGTTTTTGTGATTTGGTTTCTCCAGCTCTTGATCTAGAACATCGGCAGACCGGCGGTTGCTTCTTGTCTCGGCGAGTCTCAACAGTTCAAGATGCCAGCGAATTAGGTTTGAGTATTTCCGGCGGGATGGCTTGACGGAATCGGACCAGACTACTTCCGGAAAAGCGCTTTGGTCCTCTCCTCTTCCTTAGGCGTGGGTCGCCAGTTAGCTCTCACCAGTCCTTCTGGCTTGTCTTTTGAACAGAGACCATCCGTTTGTGACTCACCGTGTTTTCTGCAAAGGTATGGATGTAGTCTTTTGCGGTTTGGTTTAGGTTTGCTGTTATTCTGGTTCAGGTTCTCCGATCTCAGTTAGGATCGTTTGGAGTTGTGTTTGTGGTCTTAGCTCTATTGAGAATTTGCCCAGTTTATTTTCGGTCACTTTCTTTGTTTGTGGAGGAGTTAGTACAACCTTCTCAATTTGATTGTCTCGCTTCGTGTCATAGTAACGCTAGAGAGATTTATTCATATTGATTAGGCTCGTTGTATTTTCGTCCAAGCTGGTTTTCAAGTAAGTTTGGTTGGTTGTGATCCTTTGACATGGAGGGAGTCTTAGGCCATGGACTACAATTGCTTCGTACGTCGTTTGGGGTTGTGACTACCGGGGAAAGAGCTTCCATCAAGCAAAAGTTAGCATCTCGAGGATCCCTGGCTTTTTTCACTTTGCTTGTCACTTATCCTTCTCCTCCTAGGATTTGAACTAGTTTTATCATTGTAGCTTTTTAGCTAATTTTATCATTGTAGCTTCTCCATGACCACGAAATTGTGAGTGTAGTTGCATTGATGCTGGTTGCTTCCATGCTTTTACTTTTTTTGGCATGGGACCAAGTTATAAGGTCATGCATTTTGTATGTCCTAAAACGATTATTGAATAATATTTACATTTTATCAGAAAAAGGGAAAATTGGTCATAAAAAACATCACTTTTGTCATTTTTTGAGGCATGTACTCTCGAATCTTTTTTAAAATTTTTAAAAACACGAATTTTAAATTGACTTCCGTTTTAATCACAAACTTTGCATGAGCCATAAGAGGAATGTCTAAGTCAACGTTAGACAGAGCCATTTGAATCATGTCGTTTTGGGGTTTTTTTTTTAAAACGCAAATCTGGGACTCGGATCCCTCACCTTTGAGACAAAACAATCACGGTTTAACCACTTGAGTCGTAGTGTTTTATTTGTAGTTTTATACAAACACACATATATAAAACTTTATATAAATATCAAAACTAAGAAACACAGTATATATATATATATATATATACTTATAATTATAACTTATAAGGTTATACCTAAAAATAAATATATAAAGTTATATATATACAAAAATACTCAAAATAAGCAAAATATCCCATATACATTATAACCTTTTAATTACAACTTTATAATTTAGTTCGTAACTATTTTCTCTCAAATGTGAGAGGTTTCGATCTCAGATTGGGTTTAAAAAAAAATCAAAACTGACTAAATTATAAATTTAAATATTAAAAAAAATTAAAAACATTGGATAAACTTTATAATTTAGTTTGTGACTGTTTTATCTCAAATTTGAGGGGTTCGAATCCCATATTGCGTTTTTGAAAAAAAAACCAAAACAGACTAAATGATAAAAATTTAAATATTGAAAACAAAATTAATTAAAAACATTGGATAAAATTTATAATTTAGTTTGTAACGGTTTTGTCTCAAATATGAGGGGTTCACATCTCAGATTGCGTTTAAAAAAAAATCAAGACGACATGATTATAAAGTTATAATTATAAGGTTATAATTATAAGGTTACAATGTATATGAGATATTTTTCTTATTTTGGGTATTTTTGTATATATATAACTTTATATATTTATTTTTAAGGTATAACTTTATAAGTTATAATTAGAAATTATATATATAATGTGTTTTTTTAGTTTTAATATTTAAATAAGGTTATACATATATATATGTGTGTTTGTATAAAACTAACAGTAAAACACTATAACTCAAATGGTTAAACCATGACTTTAAAAAAAAAAAAAAACTCAAAACGACGTGCTTTTTATGGCTGAGAAATGACAAAGGTGATTTTTTATGACCATTTCTCCAATAAAAAAACTATACTTTTAACACATTCTTGGATTCACACTGTATGTCTGTATGTACCAAAACAATAAACATACAGCTGAGAATTTAAAAACTGGTTAAGAGAAGATATTATAAAAGAATAAGTAGAGTCTGTCTATAAAAAGAACTTAAGCATTGGAGAATTCAAACATAACTGAAAATATATTAGAAAACAATGCCAAGTGTAATGCATTGCCTCAGAAAGATGGTACAAACATAAATACTGAGACGAAAATATATTAGAATCGTAATAAAACAGAACAGAGTTTCCTGTTTCGCACAAACTGGACATACAGATGTTGTGATTCAACAGCATTAGTGAGAAGGGGAGGCTTGGTCACGCTTTGCTTTAAAGCTATTGGCATGATCAGCATTGCAATAGATAAAGCTCTGCTTACCAGATGATGTGGTAGTTGGCACAATGGAGAATCCCACGTATTCTTCCTCACACTTCTTTTGGCAGATGTTAGCCATGATCTTGAACATCTCGTTCTTCTTGTTCCATTGTTGGTTTACATACTCTTCAATCGGCATCCACTGTAATACGATATACCAGTTCAGGTAAAATTGGAAATATGTGACAGTAACTTTAACATTTTCTTGGCTCATCAACACTTAAAGTTAGAAAAACATACCTTAGCTTCCAAGATTTCAGATTTTTGTTCAGTAATATCGTAGGAGCGCGGACTTAAGACACACAGGAAAAATATATCCGTTTTCTTTTTCAAGATTGCTTTGTGGCTTTGCCTGAGAGTAAAGAGTTGATCAATGAGGAACAGATATGCTAAGCGAGATCAAATGTGTCTACAGCAAGGAAACATAATTACCTGAAAGCCAATACTTCGACAAAATCTGCAATAATCTGAAGTGAAAAGCCAACAAAATATTAGAAACTCAAGTAAAATATCCTTCTAATTGAAATGCTTTATTTCTGAAAGCCAGAGACTTACACCAGTTTCTTCTTCCACTTCCCTAGCTATTCCAGTCCAAATATCCTCGCCCTGTGGAATTGGAACGTTTTAGTTAGAAGCAGAAAAAACAATCAAAACTTCATTTCCACCATTCTCCTCTTAGTTTCCAACTTGATATAACCAATAGTTTCAGAATGTTTGTGTCGTAAGGACTTATCTGAGTTATTGTTAAAACTTTATGGTTCTGTTACGAACGGAAGCTGTAAGAACTGCTTTTTTTATTCAAGTCACTAACAACTCTCAACTCTCAACCAAATTTTCTACTAAACCCTAGAAAATACTCGCCTAAACAATAAGCTGACACCCTTCATAAACCAAGCACTCACTAGCAATTCACTCGTTATTGTTCTCAGGGTAATAGGGTATAAGATCCTATGACCTCCATTCACCAAGATTGCATAAATCTCTTTTAGGATTAAATTCATTATGTCATTCATCAGCATTGTAAATATTTGATGGAACAACAAAGATCACAGAAAAAGCTGATGTAAATAACCTCGTTGATAACACCAGTAGGCAGCTTCCACACATCTTTTTCTCTGAAATACCCACTCCTTTCCTGAACAACAAGGACCTGCTCATCGAAGTGGTTCATCTCGATCAGTCAAAGTAAGGTTTTCATAAACACCATATAAAAAACGTAGATCTAGAGTATTAGCTACAAGTATATGAAAAGTGATTATTAATTGTTAAGTCCCTTGAGATTCGAAGAAGGGAATAGTTATTTACCTCTCTAGTATTTTTGTTGATGACCAAAGCACCGGCACCTACAACATGAGAAGCATTAGCTGGGATCGTATCAGGGGTGTCAGAGATCCAAGATACAAGCATCAAATAGTCAGGCTCAGCGTGGTGATATCTAAATCCTTCCTGAAAAATCACCAAACACAACAGACTTCATCTCATCCCAATAAACTCTTACTAAAGTCAAACCAAGTAATATTCCAATCAACATATAAACAACTTACACTAACTGCAGCCTCCACAAGATTAGCCAATCCAAGAGGCAGCTTTATCCAAATTCCCTTCTTCCCCTGCAAAAATCATAAACTCTGACTAAGTCTTCTTCAAACAAAAACTTGAGATTCTCCGTCTGATGAATTTTATCACAATCCTCTTAAGAGCTAATATTCCAGAAGAGTTTCAGTTATCAGTACAATCAATTCCACGAAAACAAAAACAATAAGGCTTGAATCTGTAGTGAACCATAAACTCTAATTATTCTTCTCCAAATAAAAACTTGAGAGTATCGATCTTGTGAATGTTTTCAATGCCCTTAAGAGCTCATATCTCAGAACCATTTCATTCATCAACACAATCATTCCAAAGAGGACCCTCGAAACAAAACATTATATGATGATTAAAAAAAACTTGACCAAGTCTCCTTGTAAACAAATTAGACTCTCTTTGATTGAAACGTTTCAATCATCAACACAATCAATTCCAAAGAGAAAAGTAGAGAGAAGAAACATAACAAAACTTGAAATCGGAGTTATATTGTTAATACCTCCTCTCTCCAATGCGAAAGCGAAGCCCTAAGAATTTCAGTAAAAACCTCAGCATCCATACGTTCCACCATGGTTACAGTAACACCATCGTAATTGTCAGGCTCACCTTCAAGTAAAGAGATCTGCTGAGCTCTAGTACCCATCACAATCACTCTTCTTATCAAAAACAGCTACACAAGAGAAAAAACAAAAAAAAGTTGACATTTTTAACAACCCATATCAAGAAATTTTGGATCCAAGATTTCAGAAAATCCAAAAAGTGCAATACTCACCTGTGTGTACCTTGGAAAGAAATGAATTGAAGAGATGATTCTTTGTAAGGGTCGATCTCAAGAAGACTTTATACACAGAAGATGAGCATTCTTTAATCATATAGTAAACAAAGACCTAAATTTTTAATAAGGAACAACGAATGTTTCGTTGCTTTGGGTTTATTTGACTTTATCTCATCGGCGTTGGAAGACTGAACGGAGTGGAAACCTCGACGAACTACTTGGGAACTTTCAGAAGAAACAGCACTCTTTTAAAAATTGGAAAATGGAATTTACGGACTAATTTCTGGTATATAGGAATTCCGCAAAATATACTTATTTTATTAAATGTAAGTGGAGGTGGAGGATTAAATATTTCCTTTATTATTTTATTAAAAATAGGATAACATTATCTTCGGATTATTCGGATTTGGTGGCGATGACGTTAAACATTGAGGATTGGTCACCTTTATTTCTGAATTGAGAAATTTAGTTTGTTTCAAAGACTCTTTTATATTTAGTAACTCAACTCATACCTCGTAGTGTTAATACACATGCAGATCATCTTGCAAAATATGCAAAAATATATGGTTTTGTTTTTCTCATGTAAGTCAGTCGGTTCCGATTAATTCTCACTTGACGAGAGTTATATCCTCGTAACTTAATATATGACGTTTGGATGGCAACAAAAAAAAGTGGAGGTGGAGGAGATGAAAAGAATAAAAATAAAAGATTGTGAGGGAGCTTATATGAAATAAATTTAGATTTGGTTGGATTTTGACGGAATTTACATATTTTTGACGGAATTTACATAAAAGTTAGTAACTCACAAGATTGCGACATTCGTCATATTTATCGATTTAAGATTTTGATACGTGTTAAAACTTTGACCTATTAGATTTAAACATTATGCTAACATAAATTCGGGAAATTTCAAATAAAAAAAATAAAATAAAAAGGTCAGAAAATATAAAATAATTATCAAAGAAATTATACAAAAAATAATTCTATAAAAAAGGATATATAAGTTATAAAATTCAATACATTTCAATCAGAGATAATCAATTATGGAAATTATAAAATTAATAATTACTAATTGTATAAAATTATTATAGAGAAATTAAAAAGAAAAAGGAAAAGATTATTATATAGGAAGAATTAGTCTTGTAAATTTTACCTCTATATAAACATGTTTCATATTTTCTAACAAAACAAAATAATTATTTCAATAACATCAACATTGATTCAACGTTATTCTATTGGTAAATAAGGAAATAAGACAATGTAGTTAAGCAATTGTACAATACTCGCTTGGTAAAGCGAAACTAAAATTAATTGTGCCAATTATTGATTTGTGTTTTTTTTTTTTATGGAGGGTTGTGTTCTTACGTTTTTATCGTCGAACTATAGTACATAGTACTAGAAAGTGGGATGCGAAAAATTTAAAATTGTGTTTGTAATATTACTTTTAAAATCCTTTTTAAATTGAAGTAAATGTTATGCATGATTTATAAAAGTTTAGAATGATGCAATGTTAATGTGTTTAATACTATTTTATTTTGGGGTCAAAAACTGTGTTTTATTGTGTTTAATACTATTCAAACTTTTTGTGTAAATAACAATATTAGGATAGACAATTTTTACATGAATAGTTAATGTTACGTGTATGTATTACAATTTATTATTACTATTCAAATTTTAATTGTTGCTAATCTTGAATGATGCAATGTTATTGTGTTTATTCTAATCTTATATGGTATATCAGCTAACTAAATATATAACAAAAGTTTTATATATAGTAGACATATTTTCACGAATGATTTTATTTTATTTTTTCAAAAGTTTACATAGTTTTTATGGGTTTGAAAATATTATATTATAACTCACGTATACGCGGGACCTAATCTAGTATAAGATAAAAGATGAACTGTGAGAGAAGAGATAATGTATTGAGACGGAGAGAAATGTTTTTTTCTTCACGACAAATCAGTTATATTGTATTATAAGAGTTTATATGATACATACAATCATTCCAATACAATCACTGAAACAAATAAAAGAAATTGAATACGATTTCGATGAAAATGTGGAAGTGACCATGCTTTTTAAACGGAAGTCTTACATGCAACAGACTAAATCTGTTAAGTCCTCTCTTCATACACTCGTAAAAGGCTAACATCTTATAAATGAGACACCTAAATGCTTTTTACATTACACTAATTAAACGAAAAAATTGTTATGTTGTTTGAAATGGTTTGGTAACATGATTCTTAAGACGCGGTACGTATTTTTGCCGGTTAGTGACCATGGTTTCTCCTTCATAGAAACTGAAGTTTCTGACCCAATTTGAAACCTGCGAGTGCCAATTCCTTCAAGCGAAAAGGTTAGTCCATTGATTAAGGGATCGAAAACCCAAATGACATCTCCATATAATTGGTGCGGAAGAAATTCATCGGTATAGAACCAGAGATTACATCGGTGAAAGAAACCACAAGAAACAAACCTTATACAAGAACAACCATCACGATTCAAAAGAATTGATATAACAGGGGACGAGAAACATTGCCGATCGGATAAATATGGGATCAACGAACAAAATTTATGAGTTACGACTGTCACGATGTGGCAAATAGCGTAGATTTGAGATTTTTGATTTGCCGTTATTTACCACTAGAAACAGGAAATTTTGCAGAAATTAAAGAAAATCAATAACATAAATGATTGTGGCCGAAGCCGGAAAGATCGGCGCCAGCCTAAAATGATGGAATTTTGGGAGTTTGACTTCAATCGCAGAACTTGGGATAGAACAATGGAGAGAAACAGTTTCTCTTCGTTAAAAGACGTGAGAGAAATATTATTATCGTTCATAGTTTTACAATGAACGTATGTTACTTTATGTAGAAGAAAAATAGACAAAAATTATTGTACGCAATAGTAATGTGAGGTCCATATCAATTTCTTTACGCCTATGTCGATATTATAACACTCTCCTTTGGAGACCAACATTACTAATATCGGTTGTGGTTTATCTTCAATCGCCTCATCAAAAATCTTTATAGGAAAATCCTTGGGAAAAACCATAATAAGGTAAAATAGTGCAATCACACAAGCTCCTTATCGAATGGATAGAAACAACGGTCTAGATCCCTTTGATTAGCATTCCAATGTTATGGACATGTTTTTTGAAGGTTAGAGTAGGTAATGACTTTGTGAAGAGATCCGCAACAATTTTAGATGATCGAACATATTTCACTTTAATTTCTTTATTCTTTTCAAGCTCTTGGGTATACGAAAAAAACTTCTGAGGGATGTGTTTGGGTCTAATAGATATCCCGCATCTACAAAACCAACCATTTGACCTTTTGAGTGTTTAGGGTAAAATAACGCTAAATCAATACTCTTAAAGGTAGCGAAAGACATGTTTTATCCCATTACAATGTTTTTGTGTAGGAGACGAGCTGAATCTTGCCAAAAAGTTTATAACAAATGATATATCAGATCGAGTGCAATTTGCAAGATACATAGAGGTTCCAATTGCACTTAGATACAATACTTCATGATCAAGTATCTCTTCATTTTCTTCATATGTTCGAAATAGATCATTTTCAACATTCAATGATCTAAAAACTATTGGTGTACAAAAAAGATTTGTTTTATCCATATTAAAGCGTTTTAATACTTTTTATATCTGATTGATCTATTTTTTTTAAAAAAATATATATTTTGCTAGCCATCAGTTGTACAAAATATAAATTAAATAATATAAAATAAAGTATGTTTATTGTTATGGGTGGGTAAACCAGCTACTTATTGAACATAAGAAAATACATTTTTTTATCTCTAGTTTTGTTTCTAACTTTTTCTCCTAAAAGTGTTAGAAAGTTTCCAAAGAATTTTCTTTCCAAAATGGTTTTGAATCCTCAGAGACTTTTGCAAGGAATGTGTTTTTGTACCATTGAAAATCAATATGTATTTTTACATTTAAGATTTGATAGGAGTTCAACATTTTTGTCTTTAAGAGCAAAAGGTTCTCTTATAACATGTAAAGTTATGGATATGACTAAGGTTGTTACTATTCCTGAGACTGTAAACCGAATCGATAATACCAAACCGAGCCGAATCAAGATTTTTGGTTTTAGGCTAGGATTCGGTTAGGAGAGCTAACCGATCAACAAGTTTAATATTAGTAATCAATTATCATGTCAGGTCTGTTCAGTTCGCCTAACCAAAAACTACAAACCAGATCGAAGGGGTTGCGAAAGAAGGAAGCAAAGGTTGTAACGAAGAGGTGGCAACGGAGGGAAGACAGCGAAGAATCGGCACTTGGGTGAAAGGAAGAACAAAGAGGAGAATAATTTCAAAGACGTAAAATAACATGACGTCCTCCTTGAACTGCCGCCGTCGTCGATAAGTCCCAAAAATAAAGAGTCTACGTGTAGATAAAAACCCTTAAACAAAGCCATTAACTTTATTGGGCCCTTAATTTTGGGCATTAATAACTGGGTCTAAAACTATAAACGAATCATTAATAATGAGTCTTGTGGGGAATTTATAAATGTTTAAATTGACTTTATCTTCAATCTCTCGAAAAGTTTATAGCCACTAAATTTTTTAAAATAAAAAACACATATCCGTGAATCAATACACTAACAAGGCTTGTGTCTTTCCATAGACCGACACATCAGCATTTTCAATCATCCTCCATCTGACACATCAACAAAAATTATTATCCAATCAGAACATTTTAATTAATACACATAATCTAGATTTATTATGATGTGCTACAAATTTATTGTGATGGGCTACAGATTTATTGTGATGGGCTACAAATTTTAAGGTATGAGCTTACTTTGTAAAATGCAAAAATAATTAGAAGGGCTACAGATTTTAAAGTATGGACTTACTTTGTAAAATGCAAAAATAATTAAATAATTATGATGGCTAAGATTTATTGTGATGGGCTACATATTTTAAAGTATAGACTTACTTTGTAAAATGCAAAAATAATTAGAAAAGCTACAAATTTTAAAGTATGAACTTACTTTGTAAAATAAAAAAATAATTAAAAAAATGACACTAGAAAAATGACATCTCAATTAAAACATGTAACCAATAAAAATATAATAATTAATACACATCATACTCAAATTTGACATATCAGTTTTTTACCTTTACTAAAATTTCATATATTTGTAATAGCTAGATTTGAGGTTAATTTAATATTTTAAAAATAATAATATAGTGTATTTATTAAAAGAACCAATTAATTTTAGTACAATTTAAACTAAGTCATATATAAATTCATACAATATAAGTGATTAATTTAATTTAGTTAGAGTTGAAGTCTATTTGATGTTTAAAAAAATAATATAGTGTACTCAATTTAACTATCCGGTTATTTGTACTACAAACCGTACCAAGAATATACAATATCTTTTAAAAAAATAAAAATTAATCATATATATAATTTAAACATTAAATCAATACAATATTTGAAAATAATTATTAAAAAATATTATTAGAAAATATACGCAATATAGAGCGAATTTTTATCTTCTTTTGAAAATCTATCTCAAGACATAAATCTATTAAAATCACGCTAAAATACTAATGTGAGCTAAAATTAGCATCTCAATCTCTTACATGCAAATATTAAAGTTCAAAATTCTGATGTGAGATTATTGGTGAGATACAATATTTCAACAAATTCAAAACTCCATAGGATACTCTTTGGAAACGAATCGAAGATGTTTTTTGGAAAGACCAAAAACTTATAGCAAAGATAGAAAAAACAACGACTCAGAGATCACACAATTAGATTGTTGTACGTAAGAGTTGGAGATTTTGTAATGATCGGCAATTGTATCTGAGCTACAGTGGGATCCAATATGTGAGTTAATTATGTAAATCAAAACTTTGTTAGAATTTTATATCATTGAAATTTTTTGGAATCTGCTCACCAAAGTTGTTGTAAAAAAGATTCAAGCTTTTTTGTTAGCACGGTTGATAAGAGAGTCAAGATAAATCTGGAGATATTGTTTCTTGAAATATTGTAGGAGTAAAAAATAATAATATTTGACTGTAGATTGAATTAACGATGTTGTTGTAAGAAAGACCAATGATTCAGAGTTTGTTGATCTTAAGAAAATATTATTTTGGTAAATTTTTAATGAAGTTATTGTAAGAGAATCATTGAAATATGATTATGGTATTTAGGGAAAAAAAATTTACAGATGATTCCGATTAAGCAGATGAAAATATTTTTAGGTGACTTAAGCTCAAGGGAAGAAGAAAAAAAGAGATTGAGTTGAGAACAAATAAATTTACAGAGATATCGAGAAGAGAGAGAATGAGATACAAGAGAGGTAAAAACATTGAAAAATAATTCAAAAGAGGCTTTAACCGGAAAAAATAATCATGGAGGTTTTTTGATTAGAAAAATAATAATTTGTAGTGTATTTGTTTATGTATTTTTTTAAAAACAAAAAAAATATTTTTTAAAAACAAAAAAAATATTTTTTAGTAAAATAAAATATATTAATTTATCAAATACAAAATAAATAATATGAATAAAATCTCGACGCTTAGCGCGGGTATATACCTAGTGATTTTTAAAAGTACACGTCTGAGATTCACGCTGAAATTCAAATCGGCAGGATTTTCTGTGACCCGAAAACCCCAAAGAACAAACTGAACCGAAGCAAGATTTTCTTCTTGTAAGTTCAACAAACTTTTCTACGATCCAAAAACCAGAAGATCCAAAAAACTGAACCGCTTGACCTGAGATACTCGTAGTTGCAGGCCTAGTTGTTACAACATCTTGCTAAGAATTTCCTAGATACTTTGAAAATAAAATATATATCTTTACTTATTGTAATTTACGTGTGACATAGGTCAATTGACATATATATTATCTAATAAATAATGAATGTTTAAGTTCAAAATAACAATATAAGTTATTTAAATTTAATTTAATTGGAGAAAAATTGTTTTGATTGTCGAATGCATTTCATTCATAAGTGAAAATACAAAAAACGGAGTTTATAGGAATGAATTTTTAATATTTAATGAGAATTTAAGTATAATATTTTATGTTTTTTTTTAAATTAAATTACTCATTTAAAATGAGTATGATATGATAAAAAAAATATTTATACAATGCTAGTTTTCCAAATCTTTTTTGAATTTTTCATTTATTTTCTTTACTAATTATGCTTTTTTTATATTTAAATTATTATTTAATATTGTGTAAAATGTCCCGGTTGTTAAAGTGTGATTGTTAAACTAACTAACCTCGAGAAATATGGCCTCTTTCAACTAATACCATAATTTTATTTTTAAGTAGTTAATGTACTCCATTAGATTATTTCGATAAGTCGTTTCGTCTTTGACTAGAGAGAAACCCAAACCCGGGGGCACACGAGCGAGCGAGGGAGAGAGATAATGGTGGTGGAAGAGAACCAGAATCAGATGTTGGATTCCATCGCCGGCGACTCAGCGATGACGGAAACTGTATTAGAAGACGAAGCAGAGGAGGAAACCACCACCAACACATGGAAAAACAACACCAAGGAATTACTCATTCTACATCTCTCCAAGAAGCTTTTCCATAGCGATCTCGATTTCCGAATTGAAGCCGCTAGAGAAATCCGGAAGCTGCTTAGAAAGTCTCCGGTTAAGTCTTCAGCAAGGTCAAAGCTCGCCGACGCCGGAGTTATTCCGCCGCTTATCACCATGCTCATCTCCCCTAACCTTGATGCTCGTCACGCTTCTCTCCTCGCTCTCCTTAATCTCGCCGTTAGAAATGAGCGGTAATCTCTCTTGGTGGTTTGTTTTAGGTTTAGTTGCCAAACACCAGAAACGGATTCTCTTGTCTTTGTGTTCTAGGTCTAATTTAGTATCAGATTCAATGCTCGATCTGAGACCTTAGGCAGTGATTAAGATGTTAGTTCTTGCTTAAGAAACTTCACCAATCTTGATTTTAGACTTTGATTCTGGAGTTTGCAGTTTCTGAAATGAGTCTAAGGCAACTTAGTGACCAAGTACTAGAGCAATGGTTTTTCTTATAAGCAGCCGTAAGAATGCTCTGAGAGTATCTATATTTCGTGACTTTAAATTTGTAGAAACCACGACGATATTGACTTTGATTCAGCTCACATCCAAATTCTCACTTCAGTACTGAATTTACACATTTGACACTGATTGGCAATGGCAGCCCCGTTTCTGAACCGTGATAGCTATCCGCGTGTAGTTTATGTGGTTATCCTTCTTATGTTCTGATCTTCTAAATCTAGCTCTAGCTTTACCTGAAGTTTACTGCTATTTTGATTACGATAGCAAATCTAGGATGTAATTTACCTACTTGATTCAGCACTTATTTTCTTCTGACCCACCCTTGTAATTTTTGTGGCAATAGAATTTGCATTTTATGTTCTTATAGAGGTCATCACCTAATTTTGACTTATCTTTGGTTGTGAATTCTGATCAGGAATAAGATTGAGATTGTGAAAGCCGGTGCTGTTCCTCCTCTCATACAGATTCTGAAGCTCCACAATGCTAGCTTGTGCGAATTGGCAACTGCAGCAATTCTAACACTCTCGGCTGCGCCAGCTAATAAGGCGGCAATTATAACTTCTGGAGTTCCACCACTTCTGGTTCAGATGCTTAGCTCTGGAACTGTTCAGGGGAAAGTAGATGCAGTCACAGCCCTTCATAATCTATCAGCTTGCAAAGAATACTCTGCTTCAATTCTAGATGCTAAAGCCGTGTCGCCGCTCATCCACCTCCTCAAAGACTGCAAAAAACATTCCAAGTTTGCTGAAAAAGCTACAGCCTTGGTTGAGATGATCCTTTCTAACTCTGAGGACGGGCGGGATGCCATCACCAGCTGTGAAGCTGGTATTCTGACTTTAGTAGAGACTGTAGAGAATGGTTCTCCACTCAGCATAGAACACGCTGTTGGAGCTTTGCTTTCTCTATGCCACAGTGACCGAGATAAGTACCGGAAACTCATACTGAAAGAAGGTGCAGTCCCGGGTCTCCTTAGTTCAACAGTAGATGGAACTTCAAAGTCCCGAGATAGAGCCAGAGTTCTCTTGGACCTACTGAGAGAGACCCCTCGTGAGAAAGAAATGGCTCCATTAATAATAGAGAAAATTGTCTATGGCATTGCAGTACAAGTTGATGGGGCAGAAAAAGCTGCTGAAACGGCTAAGAAACTGTTGCAGGACATGGTTCATAGAAGCATGGAGCTGAGCATGAAAGGCATCTAGCACACAGCGCAGCCAGCAACTACTCCTGATTTCTCGTCCAAATCAAATAGCTAACAATCATAGTGGTAATATTATTGATATCGTAGAAGCAAGAAGGTTGCATTACGAGACTTGTAGGGTTTCGGGTTCTGATCTGGTAAAATTTAAGAATCAGAGCCGGGTTTAGGTCTAGTCTTACCTCTCCGGAGTTGGAAGAAAAACCATTTGGTAAGTTTTAAAGGCTGAATTTTTCTTTCCCTTTTGTACATACTCTTGGCTCTGGGTCATGTGTATATCAGAACCCTTCATCATGCTTTTACACCAGCATTTCTTTGTATTAGAGTTTGGTTCTCTTGGTCTTTGTTTGCAAATTAGATTATATAAAATAAATGACGTCCTTGAGCTTTTAAAAGACGGGAGAAAAATAAATTTCCTATCAGACCAAGTATATAGAACTGGCTTCTTCTAACAACAACTATAGGGAAATGGGTCATTATTGACCAAAAATCCTATTTGATATTAATAATTTTGAATTATGTGAAGGTTTTGCAACAACGGTAGAGGTGTGGTTTTCTCTTAAAATTATTTTTGAAGGGACTTACAGATTTTAAAAATAGCTTGAGAAGGGGGTTTTTAGAATAATCTCCATTCTCTTGTTTCGAAAAACCTAGCTCCGAAGCTTTTTTGTAACTGCAAGATTTGACCCATAATCTGATTTGGAGATTGAAGATAAATTGAAGCATTTGTTATTTCTTCTTTTTTGACAATCTTTTGTAAATAAAATCTAAGGTATTGTTTCTGATATTTGGGGTTGTGTTTGTTGGAAGTTGGAACGCGATTTTACTGAGGTTGGTATCAAAATTGTTTATTTTCCTTTATCAATCTTCTTCGGAGGTATCGTACATGTTTTGGAGGAATTCTCGTGGCAAGAAATCTGAAATAGAATTTGGACCTTCTTTAATATATTTGAAATAAAATACTTAATATTGCTTGTCATTGGGCAAAAATCTGTTTTGAGGCAAGATTTTTAACATGTTTTTGTAAAACGTCTGTATCACTTTTTGCAATCAGTACTTAAGAATTTGTTTTCTATTCCGGAGATCACTTTAAAAATTTTGGAATACATAATATTACACTAAAAATTTCCTTTTTAATAGTAAAATAGTTCATTTGGGTATAATTCCAATGCGATGACGTAAACTATACTATACTTTTACGATAATTTCCATTCATTATTTAAGGATAGCCCCATATGATGCATTTGTTTCTATGATTTTCTTTAAAATATGGATATCTAGGACCTATTTTTAATTTTCTAGACTAATGGAGTATGCACCTTTGTCCAAGGATCTGGATTTTTCTTTAAACGAGTATATAATGATTTAGCCATCCTACTCATATTTGGACAGAAATCTATCACATAATTGATGAGACTTCCAAATTTTTTTTGTAATTGTGTCTTATCCAAAAAAAATAAAAATTCGCATATTCCAAAAATTCGCAAATTCACATTGTATGTTATCATACAATGTAATATGTAATGGCCTAGAAATAAGATCTTTGTTTGAAATAATAATAAAAGAATTGGAAACAATAAGATCATTTTTCTTGAAACACAATAAAATGTTTTGAGCTTTTTGAAAAATTCATTAAGACAATTTTAAAATATTAGTATATCATCAGTATAAACAATACAAATTTTTTAATAGATCGAAAATATGTCGTTTATGATTATTTGAAATTTCATATGTGCATTTTTTGAACCAAATAGCAATACATTCCACTGGTACTATAAAAAAAACCATAAATACCGTTTTATAATGGTGAGATTCGGATATTTGAATTTACCAAAATCTTGATTTAAAATAAAATATTAAATATGTGGGCAGAATAAAATCTTTGAATTAAGTATTTTTATTTTATTTTCGTATCGTATATCTAATCCATTTCGAGGTAGTATTCAATGGTTTGTAATTAATTACTAATCATGGGGTGTTTCTTTCACTTTCAGATTTTTTGTTTACATAAAAAGTACCACACCAAGTTGATCTTGACTTTGAAATTAAGCCTTTGGTTAAAAGATCATAAATTATCTACAATGATTTTCTAACTCAGAGTTCATTTGTATTGGATGAGTCTTTGTAGGAATTTGTTTCATTAAAATTTGTTTCTTATGGAAAATCAACAATGTGTTGTTTGCTATTTCAAGAAGCAGTTGGTAAATACGAACAAATTTGTTTTTCAAATAGTTAATTTAAATTTAGTATATTTTCTTTAATCTCTTTTGAATTCAAACCTTTATTTGTCTTTTGTGGTAGAAATTCTGATATCAAATTTTCTAAATGAAAAGTTTTGCTATGTAATAATGAGTTTATGAAATGCTCTTGTATTGAGCAATTTTTTATCAAACAAGGTTTTATGATTTTTCGATATAATCGTAATTACATTCTCAGCTGCTCAAATTCGTATGTTTTTTGTTTCTCTTGATTACACATACTCACTAAACGCTCATTCAATAAAGTAAACTACTGTCTTTTTAACTTTAATTTATCTCTCGTTTGTAATAAGATAAAAGAAACAATTGAAGACACACAAAATTTTACGAGTTTAGGCAATGTAGAATCCCTACATCGTCGGGGATTTTTACTCTAGAATATCTACTATTTTCATCCATTCTTAGGTATACATATGTTGTGGCTTTTCTTTACATCATCTTTTAATCTATGTTATAGTACTCACCACTATATACATCCTTCCAGTCTTGGTTCGTCATCACCATCCCGGATGTTGAATCTTGACCTTGAGGAGGAGGAAGAATCGGTGTACTTTGTTGTTGTTGTTGCCGTTGAGTAACGACACCTCATTCTTCCTCATTACTGAACAATTCATCGATGTCAAAGAACTTGTCATCTTCAGACATATCCAACAAGTCTTCTTCGATGTTGTCATTGCTCCAGGCGGTCATCACCATCTCGAATCTTGAAGTTTGAACTTGCCGAGTGTTACAAAAATTTGTTTACCCAATATTAATAACGCAAGTGTACAGTAACAAACACAATAGTAAAGATGGGGTCGAATCCACAAGAACCAAGAGAAATGCACTTTAAATATGATGGTTCAAAATAAGGTTAAGATGCAATGGTAATTTATTTGTTTTCTAGCAAAATAAATCAAATTAAAATAACTAAAATCAATCACATTAAAGATTGGGCATAGGGAATTCTTCAAAGATTCTAAACAAGCAAATACACAATTTTAAGAGATAGCATAAAGAACCGCTTTCTAACTCAAATATAACAATGAGCTATCGTACTTTCTCATAAAATAGCTACGCAAACAATGTAACTTCTAGCAATTAAATTCTCATTTATCAATAGAAATTCAAGCAAGCATTATGAATATGTTTGATATGTTCACAAAAGTCTTAACATCAACTCTCATTGGTAATGATATTTTTCGCACCTAGGCTAGATTCATTGATTCAATTGCAATTTTGATGCCTCAAAGAATATAACCAAGAGCATGGTGGATATCAAAAAAACATAGGAACACCAAGCCAACACCAAGTTTATCTGACATCTACAATATGCTTGATGAAGATGATAGTCAATGAATGAGATCTAAATCTGATCCAAATCCATCTGCTTTTGCAATTCAATCTTCTCAGCAAACTGAAACATCTCAAATAGTTATGACAGTTGGTGGATATCAAAAAAACATAGGAAAACCAAGAGCTATTTGTTCTCATTGTAATAAGATGGGACACACTGTGGATAAGTGTTATAAGGTACATGGCTATCCCCCATGTTTGAAACTAAAATGGGATCCTAAACACATATCTAATCCTCAGACTGTTCCAGTAGCTTATGCGAATTTGGCCATGACAGATTCTTCAAGAAATATCGATGATGTGGGAAATGATCTGTATAAAGACCAGATTCAACAAATCATATCTTTCTTTAGTTCTAAGCTGCAACCACAGAGTGCTATGGTTAATATGGTAGAGAATGCTACAGTGGTTGAGAAAGGATCTACTTCAGCTACCATCTGTTCTACATCTGGTATAATTCTTTCTTCTATATTCTGTTGCAGTAATGGCATAAATTAGTCATATTTTTACTCAACTTCACATGATATTACTGTTCAGAATGATTGGGTGATAGATACAGGTGCTACACACCATGTATCTCCTGACAAATCCTTATTTACTCAGTATCATTCTTTGAATAATACTCATGTTGATTTGCCTAATGGAATGGCATTAAAAATTGTTGGATTAGGCAACATTGTTCTGAATAAGAAGATCACTCTGAATAATGTTTTGTACATACCCCAGTTTAGATTTCACTTCCTAAGTGTCAGTGCTTTAACAACCAGTTTGCCTTGTGGAGTTTGGTTTGATGGCAAAGGTTGTGAAATTCAGGATCTTACCTGGGAACAAATGATTGGTAGAGGTAAACAACTCAACAAACTATACATATTAGATATTGGATCTCTTTCAGCTTATCCTCAATCATCAATATCAATTTCTACATGTTCTGTTGCGCGCTCTGAAAGTTTGGCACCAACGTCCTGGACACCCATGCCATAAGCGTCTAGAAGTCTTAGCTGATACTTTGTATATATCTTCAAAAAAACATATGGCTTCTAGTCAACATCATTGTAAGGCTTGTCATTTGGCCAAGCAAAAACAATTATCCTTAATACCTCTGAACAACATTGCAAATAAAGCTTTTTACTTGGTGCACATTGATACTTGGTGTCCATTTGCAGAAACTTCTTATGATGGCTAAACATACTTTCTTACCATTGTGGATGACTATTCCAGAGCAACTTGGTTATATTTGATGAAACATAAATCAGAAGCAATTACTGTGTTTCCTGAGTTCATCACTATGGTTGAGAAGCAACAGGAGGTAACAATCAAAAGAGTAAGGTCTGATAATGCTCTTGAATTCAATTTCACAAGACTCTACAAAGCTAAAAGGATTATTGCTTATCATTCATGTCCATAAATTCCTCAACAAAATTCAGTTGTGGAAAGAAAACATCAACACATTTTAAATGTTGCAAAGGCATTTATGTTTCAATCAAATTTCCCGATCTCTTACTGGAGCGATTGTGTGTTAACATCAGTTTTTATAATCAACAGAACACCCTCTCCTCTCATGTTCTATCCAACAAGACGCCTTATGATAAACTCAAAAAGATGGTTCCTGATTACACATCTTTAAGGGTATTTAGATGTTTGTGCTACTGCTCCACTTCTTCCAAGCTATTGACAAGTTTTCACCAAGGGCCAAGGCTTGTGTATTTTTAGGATATCCTAATAGCTACAAGGGATATAAGCTACTAGATCTAGAAACACATAATGTGCTTATATCTCAGAATGTGATTTTTCATGAACATATTTTCCCATTCAGTTCATCTACCACTCTTCAATACATTGATCAGTTGTTTAGCGATTTACATCACACTTAATCAAGTATTATCTGGCCAAGATACTTTAGAGCTGGTGAATGAAAGAATGCATGAAGTGCAGAATGACACTAATGACGATTTATCATTGGCGCAAACAGAACTTGGTTCATCTTCAGTTGATAAAGGAAAAAGGGTTATTTCTTCAAGGAAGAAAAAGCCTCCTAGACATCTTCAGGACTATCATTGTTACTCTATTCGTGGAACAACTCCATTTCATATTTTAGAGTTTGTAATTGATGATAGATTGTTTATTCTTTATCAGGCTTATATCAATGCCATTACCAAGGAGCATGAACCTACTTGTTATACAAAAGCCATGAAGTATGATGTGTGGAATGGAGCAATGAGAGAGAAAATCACCAATATGGAAGATACAAATAGATGGTATGTTTGTTCTTTATCTCCTGATAAAGAAGCTGTGGGATGTAAATGGGTGTACAAAGTCAATTAGTTAGCTAATGGAACTGTAGAAAGATACAGGGCACACTTTGCCAAATTATATAAAGGATACACACAAAAGAGGGACTGGATTTTATTGATACATGCACAGTTGCCAAATTATCATTTGTACTGTTGATGCTTGGGGTTGCTGCTGTACTTGGTTGGTCTCTTCATCAGTTAGACATTTCTAATGCGTTTTTAAACAGAGATTTAATGGAAGAAATCTACATGAATTTACCACCAGGTTATTCGCGAATTAAAGGGGAGAAACTCCCTGATAAATTGTATGCAGATTATTGAAATCAATATATGGTCTTAAACATGCATATCGTTAATGGTATATCAAATTTTCAGATATTTTATGAGAAATGGAATTTCCGAAAACCGGTCATGATCACACTTTGTTTACTAAGACTTCCGATCAAATGTTTTTGGTAGTTTTGGTTTATGTAAACGATATTATTGTGGCCAACAATAAAGATGAAGCTGCTGCTTTGGTTAAGACATAACTTCATTCACACTTCAAGTTACGTGATTTAGGTCTCATATAATACTTCCTTGGCTTGGAGATTGCTAGAACAAAGGAAGGAATTTCAGTTTGCCAAATAAAATATGCCTTGGAGTTATTGAATGAAACATGCATGTTAGGTTGCAAGTTGATTTGATGATAGTGAATTATATCAGAGATTAATAGGCAAGTTGATTTACATCACTATTACAAGACCTGATCTATGTTTTGCCGTTCAGAAATTAGCCAAATACACGACAGCTCCTCGTGTTCCACATTCTCAGGCTTTGCTCAAGGTGTTAAGATACATTAAAGGTACTGGCAGTCAAGGTCTATTCTTCTCAACCTTATCATCTTTACAGCTCAAAGGATTTGCTGATGCGGATTGGGGGGGCCTGCCGAGATACAAGACATTCTGTTAGTGGCAATTGTATATTTCTTGGTGATTCTCTGTTCTCTTGGAAATCCAAGAAGCAAAAGTTGGCCTCAGCTTCTTCCGCAGAAGCTGAATATCGGAGTTTGGCTTTAGCAACGCTCCAGATAGTGTGGTTGCGTAACCTGTTAAGACTTCAACATTAATCAATCCACACCATCAGTCTTGTTTTGTGACAATAATGCAGCAATTCACATTGCACATAATCCAGCATTTCACGAAAGGACAAAACATATTGAAATGGATTGTCATATTACTCGTGACAGGATTGAAGAAGGGAGTTTAAAGATGTTACATGTGCGAATGGATGTGTAGGTGGCTGACATTGTGACCAAGCCTTTGTATCCAAGTCAGCTTGAGGCACTTAAAAGCAAGATGAGTTTGATGAACATCTTTTCACCATCCTCATCTTGAGGGGGAGTATTAGAGTGTATATAGACATACTTGTAAACTGGGTACATAGATATACTTGTATAGCATTACACTTGTATATAAAGACTCATGTAACCAACTTTAACATTAATGAGAATGAGAGTTTATTTACTCACAATTTCTAATAGTTGCATTGCGGTTCCGGCGAGGATCTTTCTTTGCGTTTGTTTATTCAAGACATAACTTTGGAGCGTTAAGAATCAGAAAAAATAAAATAATTCGTAAGAGATTCCCTTAGTTGATGTCTCTATTTATGATGGTGCAATAAGACGGTGGACATATGGATATAATGATTTTTAGGTTTATCAAAATTATAAAAAAAATATATATATTTGAATATATTAGCTTTAGATTCTTTTTCGATATATTGAGATTTGAAAAGAGACAAATTTCATGTTTAACTACAAAACTTTAAAATTCTGGAATAAAAGCTACATTTTGGAATCACACACTATTGAATCAAGAGGCATGAATGAGGAAGGTTATATGGTTAAAGATGGAATTAGCTAAGCCATGAGGTTCGAGAGTTAGCATGCAACGTTGTTATTAGATTCAGATTTCTAGTCAAATTTTTTGTTATCTCAAACCATTCCTTATTTCACTAAAAATATGAATCTCCTAACAACTTCTTTGGCCATGTTCGTTTCCTCATTTCTCAAACTCATCCAAATGATTCATCTCAATGCTTCATCCAAACGATTCATTTGAATGGTGTTCGTTTCAGTTTTTGTATCTTCATTTGGATGAATCATCTAAATGAATGTTTGTTTGTTTGGTTATTTTTTTTGTAAATCTTCATTTCCATCTAAATGAGCTTAGATGAAAAAATGACTAAAATACTCATTCTTTCTTCTAATCCTATTTTTAAATCTTTATCTTAATTATATTAATATTAATTATTGATCTAAAATATATTACAATTAAATAATTTTAAAATTATTATTTTAACATTTATAAATTAATTTTAGTCATGTAGATTCATATCAATTTATAAATTAAGATTCAATTTGCAATAAAATTCATTAAACTTCATATTTCTAACCAATATAAAACAATGTAGCAATGTAATATGAAAAGTGATACATAAAGCCATACAAAGTTTAGCTATAACCCTAGTAATAATATCGTGAAACCATAACTTTAAAGCTCATTATGTGATCATAAACATTGTTCAATCTTGAGTAGTATCTTACTATTCATCTCGTCTTGACTTCCTCACTTGTGATCCTCCTTTGCTTTTAAACTGTAAGAACATAAAAATATACCAGTAAATTACAGGAACCAAGCTTGATTACTAGCAATATACCATTCAATGTTAAGAACTTGATTGAACTAAAAATCACTCACACCATCTCTAGACGTTACACACAACAAGAACAGAGCAAAGAAACAAATTTTAGCCAAATCCAGGAGTTAAGTCGATTAAACACTTCAACTTTAACATAGAACAGAGAGACCAATCAAAGAAAAGGTCAAAGACAATAACTTTATCCTCACATAAACCGCTGCACACGACGCCAGCCTCCACCTCGATTTGTCCTCACTAATTGTCTGTCAGTATCGACTTCCATCACTCCATACATTTCTTCTATAAGAGCATACATGTTTTTCTCCTCTTCAAGTACCAAATCCATGTCATCATTCTCAATTAAAAATCTAAATGTTTCCTGTAAAACCAGAATCTAAATGGCAGAATAGTCTAAATGTTTCATGCATAATAATATCAAACAAGTAGACGAATTATCAGAACTTATCAGAACTTGCTTCTCTTTGCAAACTGATCATATATAACATAAATAGATTTATAAACGTATGGAGTGATGATTTATAAAGAGACGAATAAACGATTTTTGTTGTGTAGTCATACCTTACTGTTTATCTCGTCTTGACTTCCTCACTTGTGATCCTCCTTTGCTTCTAGCCTGCAATTAATCTGCAAAATCAGAGTCAAGTGAGACATGAAAGACACTACAGTTCAAAACTTAATTTCATTCTCATTCACATAAAAAAAAAAACATTACAGTTCAGTCAAGTGAGACATGAAAGACACTACAGTTCACAAGAAAGATTAAAGACACTACAGTTCACAAGAAACATTAAAAAACACTACTGTTCATAAGAAACATCGAAAGAAACTATCTCGTTCTCATGCATCCCTGCTTTCACCAGTTGCAAACTCTAAGTAGAGAACCTTGTTCTCATCATCTTCATAAAATAAAAACGTTTGACGATTAGCAATATCTTGCTTAAGATGTTGAATTGCTGCTTTGTACAAGGGAGACCACATCCTTATAGCTGGCAGCGAGTGTAGAACCTCCATAGCTCGAAGCTGGCTACAACTAAACTCAGGGTGGCTTTCTATTAGTTGGTTCTTGTGAGAAAGAATCTTATCCCGTGACTGAACACTATCCCTGATCACTTCTGCCACAGCTTGTCCTGCTTGCTCAAACCTTGATCTTTTTTTACTAGCTCTCGACCTACTAGAAGATGAGGGACCATTGCCAATATTGGACGATGATGGACCATTGTCATTATTGCCCTGAGTAGGAGGGATTTGCGTTGATTCAGCATTAGCATCAACATCTTGAGTAGGAGGGATTTGCCTTGATACAAAACCAGCATCAGCATCAACATCTTGATCTAGATGCATTGTGTCTAAATGCTCTTCACCTTGTTGAGCAGTCCAGCCTTCTGCTCCACTTACATGAACCGTACTAAAGACTTTTTCCATCAAATCCATGTTTGCCACTGGTTTTTCTTTTAATTTCCTAGCTCCAGGCCATTACTACAGTCAACCAATGAGTTTAAGAAACACTAGAAGAAGCTTAAGAAGTCATCAAACCATAGAAAAATCATAAACAGAATATGTACCTTACACCGTTCGTTCCACCAATCATCGGACATTTTTATGAATCCATTTGGATAATAACCAAGTCCAGTTCTATTATGAGTCAGTCTCCTAAACGATTCATACTGCTTCTTACAAGTAGTGAACTTGATGCCAAATTTCTTCCAAGGATGTCTTTCCCCAAATGCCTTGTGGAACTTGTCGATAATTGTCTGTCTCCCAGCATCATTCACAATCTGTTTTCTTACAATTCCTTTCAATTTCTCTTCAATTCTTAGTTGAAGATAATAACGTGTTTGCTCATCACTCCACGCAAGGTTCTAATAAACATATGTGTTTGCTCATCACTCCACGCAAGGTTCTACCAAACCAAACTATCAAGTTTGAGAACAGAAAATGTTATACTGTAAACTAGATAGCACTTGAAACAGAATAATACATACATTACGTTTTTTATCAATGAGCTAAAAAATCAGAGTATAAACGAGTAAAAACTCATGAAAGCATAAGAGAGCTCTATAGAGTAAAAAGTAGCAAGCAACTTGGTCTAAATGCTCACATGTTTGATATTTCTATCAACACCTTTGCATTCTGCAACCACTTTATTATTTAGTTTTAAATATTCAACAAAAATGTGGTAATAGCTAGTATTATATAATTTGTTACTAGCTTAGCTTGATTTGATTAACTCAGATTACAAAGGAATGAGATACTGTCTAGATGACTAACCTTTATCAAATATGGAGATATTGCTTTGCTAAAATACAAAAAAAAAAGTGTTAAGCAGGTGAGTAAACAGCTCAAAACCAAATGTGGAAGTAACCAAGAAAATTGCAGTTATTAAGGGAAGTAACCAAGTGTAAAATCTCTAGATATTTGTAGAAGATCAGTACGTAACTCCACGAGTGGTCGTGATCCAATTTGTGGACGGATTTGAAAAGCAACTAAAATCAATCAAATAACACACGGACTTAGTTTTCCCTCTACACATACCAAAATACACTGTTTTGTCCAAAACGTTAGGAATATATATATATATATATATATATATATATATATATAGAAGCAGTGAGGCACTTAAGGTTGCATACAGAAACATTCACAATGAAAATTTCATAGCTGAAGTAACACACAAATTCCATGGCATAAGTCGTCTACTTTTTAATCATCAATGAGCCAAAAAATCAAATCCATCACTATTGAACACACATCATAAGCATTCCCAATTCTCAATTTTACCAAAGTCTAGCATCAAATCCATCACTATTGAACACACATCATGGCTATCAAAAAGAAGAATAGGAAAAAACACAACATCCATTGAATGTTTAACTGTAAACTAGATAACACTTAGAACATAGCAATGCATATGGTTTTTTCATCGATGAAACTATGGCGAAGATCTAGAGACCTTAAGAGAATCTATGCATCTAGCTATAGTAACATTGAATTTGTCTCATAAAACAAGAAACATCCACATAATCATTGACTCTATAACTAGATAGAACTTAATGCATAACAATCATCAATGAGCCAAAAACCAGATTCATCACCATTATAAACACACATCATAAATACTCCCAAATATAAGAACACTAGACAACTAGAGGATCTAACACAAGCTTCATTCATTGCCCAAATATAAAATGTCTTCAAAAACAATAGCTAAGCATGAACAAGACGCAGCTTAAATATTTCTGGTGAGCAAAGATACATTGAAGATCAATGGACATGGCATTGGAAACAACGACTACAAGAAGAGAATAGTAAAATCAAACCATGACTAGACATTCAAAGATGAACAAAAAGTAAATCAAATACATTGGTTAAGAAGCACACGATGGGGTACAAGCTTAACATCAACTATTTCAGATCGCAACATCAAACCAAGCACTCAACTACTTCATAATGAAAGCAACGAAGAAATTGCAGAAGACTCAAGACATGATCAGTCACAGACACAAAATCAAACATAGAAGTCATCAAAAGTGATCAAAATCGATTATTTTCAAAGCCAAAACCCATAATCAAGAACATGCTTATCATAGACGACAAGGGTCAAACCCAAACAAAAGCTCATCGTTAAAAAACCATCAAACTCAGCAACATCAAACTTAGTTCAACGCATCAGAATTTAGAAATCAATTTCATAAATCAAACTTAAGTAGCAAAATCCAAACTTCTAATGATACCCAATTCATGGAAACACAAAATTTTCTAGGAAATTTGTAAGAAAGGACACATAAGCAACAAAGAAGACCCATTTCTTTGAAGCAAATCATCAAACACTTAGCAATCATCATTTCAAATGTAAAGAGCAGCAAATAACTGAGTAGAAAAAGATAAAAGGAAAACGACGAAACCTTGGTAGGAGTGGGAACATGAGTAGGAGAAGGAGACAAGTAAGGGACTGTGTAGTTCGCCGGCGAGAGTAAGGCTTGTTCGTCGGCGAGAGTTAAGCGAGAGAGAATGAGAAGCGAGATAGAATGAGAAGCGAGAGAGAAGACATTAGGGTTATGGTATTTTGTAATTTTTTTGTTTAGATGAGGTTATTTTTGTCCTTTTAAATTTTCAACTGATCTTGGTCCATCTGATTGCTCCGATCTGAATCAGCTGAATTTTTTACATTTTTTCGGATGAGTTTAGAAAATTCATCTGACTGCTCCATCTAAATGAGTCGCTTAACGCAGTTAAACGAACATCATTCGACAGCTCCATCTGGATGGATCAGCCAGATGAGCAAACGAACAGACCCATTGTTCTTCAAAAATAAGAGAAAAAAGACCTGACCAATGCTACGACAACCGTGGAGAGCACATGCATGATCTAAGATGTCTCATTTTTAATTGATTTCTTTTGTCTAGACTTGTGCTGCTTCAGCATTGCTGGCCGATTCTTCCTGAATCTTACGTTAGAAAAATTCTTCCAAGTTCTCCAAATTGAGAGAGAATCTGGCGAAGTCGAACGTGATCCATGTGTGGTGGAATACGACTCAAGTAGCAAACCTGATGCGGACATCGAACCTCAAGGAGGATCCAACCCGGTGTCCGAAGTGAGGGAAGGCACCATGACTCGTTCCAAGCACAAACAACTTCGAAGGAGGTTCAACCTTGCCGTGCAAGATATTATGGACGTCATTGGGAAGGAACTAGCACCAAATGTCTACGACCATCCTCAAGTCAATCTGGGAATCCCACGTACCGATCGCGAGAAGCTACCGTACCGCCTCGAGGATCCACGTCCCGCTGTCGAAGATTCCACTACTGCTCCGAGGATTCGCGCTCCATCGTCAACACGTCTACGCATCACTCCGAGGAACCACGAACCAGCGTCGAGGACACTGCACCCATCACCGAGAAGTCTACGCAAGCCACCAAGGACTCCATGCAAGCTGCTGAGGAATCCACGACAGACGCCGAGGAACTACGACGCTACATCGAGGACACCACGCAATTCCACGAGGAAACCACGACAGTCTCCGACAGCGTCACTCGACTCCGCACGAACCAAGGTAAGTTCTATTCAATTTATACTATTTTTGCAGGTTCAACCAGCCCTTCCAACGGCTAAGTCCACAACTAAAACGACACCAAGACTCGCGTTCAACGTGCGCATTAGTAGTTTCTATTTTTAGCTTTATTAAAACGATGAGTTTATGTGTTTCTTTGTTTTCGCATTTTGTCTTTTGTTGTTGGGTTTTTATTTTCTTTTTGGGCCTTCGGACTAGCTGATAGGACTATTATAAAGTCCCCTTGCAGCCGTGTAACTGATTATTAACCCTACTATCAATAAAATATCGCATTTTCTTAACTAAGGAAAAACCCTAGTTGTTCTTGTTCTTGACGAGTGATTCTTCGAGACGAGATCTGTGCTGTATCAAAGTCTACCATCCCTCTGTGGTGCACTTCCTACCGCCAACGCTATCTCCTTATTCGATCCCACACGAGAGAAGCGAACGCTATCGTGTCCGATCTCCACCCACGTTCGAGATTCCTTAGGAAACGCCAGACCGTCCGTGGAATAAAGGATCCTGTTCGTGTTTTCGTAAACCTCACCACTGAGGCTTACATCATCTGGTATCACAGCGGTGTTCCATGCTCTCGCCGGTTGTCTCTATTCCTTTTGTTAACCTATTTTCGATTTGTGTTTTGCTTTCTTTCCTTTTCAAAAAAAAAAAAGATATTATATCTCTAGTGTTCGTTTGTTTGCTGCCTTCGTAGATCTGTTAGTTTGCTTGTTTTCTATTCAAAAAAAATAAATAATTATCATCGTTCTATTGTTCGTTTGTTAGATCTACCTCGTTCGCTCGTTCGTTTAGGTTGCTAGATCTATTGTTCACTTAGGATTTGGAACTGTTTGCTTATTCGTGTTCGTTTAGGTTGATAGTTTCATTGCTTTGTGTTCTTCGAGTATTAGATCTTAGTTTAATTAACGTTTAGAACTTGTCAAAAAAAAAAAAAATTGTTAACTTTCCTTTATCGAATTTTTCGAATATTGCCTTCGTTTTTGTCGATTTCTCGCAATTGTGTTTTGTATTTTACGAACGATTTGTTAAATCTTTCTTCCACAAGATACGTTTACGTTTTGTTGTTTTTGTCTAAGTACAGGGACAACAACTTCAAAGATATGGGAGAAGAAGCTGCCGTTCCACAAGATGCTCTCGTGCAAATGCTCAACGCCATCCGTGAAGAAATCCGAGGATTCGGTGAATGCCTCAGACTGCTTGAAGGACCCCAGCCTCTACCTCCACCACCACCACCAGTGGAAGGGAGACGTGTCCAAGCTCAATGAGTCATTCGGAACGAAGCTGACCACATTCCCGAGGACGACGAGGAAGAGCTACCACCCGATCCACTCCAACAGCAACACCAACAGAGAAATGATCTGCTACTCATGCGGAACCGTGGACGGATTGAGGTACCACGTGAGCAAAATTTGGATGTAAAACTAACTCCACCTACCTTTGCAGGGAAATCCAACCCCGAGGCCTACATGGATTGGGAACGGAGGATGGAGTACATCTTTGAATGCTATGTGTAAAATAAGACGCGTAAGGTCTCACTCGCCGCAGCTAAACTAACGGACAATGCATTGGCATGGTGGGACAGAACCGTAGCGGACCGAAGGAGGCAACGCTTTGGACCCATAACCGAATGGGGAGATATGAAATACCTCCTACGAATACGGTACGTTCCCGACTATTACCACCGTAATTTGCAAAAACGTTTTCGAAAATTGTCGCAGGGAACTAGGACTGTCGAGGATTACTTCGAAGAATTCGAGAAGTTCATGAATTCCTTGGAGTTGGAAGAATCCGAATAAGCCCTCATGGCTCAGTTCGTAGATGGCCTCAACGACCGTATCCAGCGCAAAGTCGAACGGACTAATTATAGTGGGATACATGAACTCCTCCACCTAGCGGTTCAAGTGGAGCACCAAATTCAGAAGAAGACGTCCCTAAGCACTAGGAACCGAAACAGAAACACACCATGGAGCTCCAACAACAACCGGTTCCCGAATAAGGGAGCCTCCGGAGGAGATGGTTCCAAACTCAAGGGCAAAGCGTTTGACACGCCCAAGGTCACCAAACCGGAACCAGGTAAGTTCCCTAATCAAAATCAATCCCATACTCGTGACATTACTTGTTTCAAGTGTCAAGGCGGGGGACACTATGCACGGGAGTGCCCGAACCAAAGGTTGATGATTCTCACCAACGACGGCGAGTACGAATCTGAAGATGAGCACGAAGGAGGTTTGGATGGAGACGATGAAGACGTTGAATATCCAGACCAAGGAGAGCTCCTAGTCATTCGCCGAACACTTAGTGTGTTTGTCAATCCATAGGAAAAGGTTCAACGTGAAAACATCTTCCACACGAGATGTACCGTTAAGGGCAAGGTATGTAACCTCATTATCGATGGAGGATCTTGTACTAATGTGGCTAGCAAGTAGATGGTGTACATGTTAGGCATACCAAGGACTAAGCACCCTAGGCCTTACAAGCTACGGTGGTTGAATGACGATACTGAGTTGAAAATCGCCGAACAAGTCACCATTCCTTTTAGTGTGGGAAGATACCACGATGAAGTGGTTTGTGATGTGGTGCCAATGAGAGCCGGTCACCTCCTTCTAGGGAGGTCGTGGCAATTCGACCGAGCCACCAACCACAACGAACGAACCAACCGCTACTCCTTTAGCTTCAAGGATCGTAAGTTCAATCTAGCGCCTTTAAGTCCTTCCGAAATTCATGAAATGCAAAAACACATGAACAAGGAAGAAGAGGTAAGAAACTCCAGCCTATTCATTACCTCTAACGAAGTTTGTAAAACCATGCGTGCCGAAGGCACCGTGTTACTAATGGTTTTCAAGGAGTGCTTAAGTGTAGGGACAGGTGAAGTGGAGTTGCCTCGAGAAATCCAGTCCATACTCGACAACTACAAGGACGTGTTCCCTGAGGAAATACCACCGGGGTTACCACCCATCCGTGGCATCGAGCACCAAATCGATATTGTGCCCGGGGCACCTATTCCGAACAAACCCGCTTACCGTATGAACCCCGAGGAAACTAAAGAATTGGAAAGGCAAGTACGTGACCTCATGGACAAAGGCTACATCTGTGAGAGCCTCAGCCCTTGTGCCGTTCCAATCCTCCTTGTTCCCAAAAAGGATGGGACATGGCGTATGTGCGTGGACTGCTGAGCCATCAACAATGTTACCATCAAGTACCGGCACCCAATTCCACGTTTGGACGACATGTTGGATGAACTAAGCGGAGCCACTATCTTCTCTAAGGTTGACCTTAGGAGTGGGTATCATCAAGTTCGAATGAAAGAAGGAGATGAGTGGAAGACCGCATTCAAAACCAAGCAAGGCCTTTACGAGTGGCTTGTCATGCCTTTCGGCTTAACCAACGCTCCAAGCACCTTCATGCGCCTTATGAACCAGGTTCTACGTAGCTTTATTGGCAAATTTGTGGTTGTCTATTTTGATGACATATTGATTTACAGCAAATGCTATGCAGACCACCTTAATCACTTGAACTTAGTCTTGCAAACGCTTCGGAAGGAAGGCCTATACGCCAACCTAAAGAAGTGCACCTTTTGTACTAACAAGTGTGTGTTCTTAGGTTTTGTAGTTAGTGCACAAGGTCTTCAAGTGGATGAGGAGAAGATACGAGCTATTCGAAAATGGCCTACACCCTCCACCATCGATCATGTTCGAAGTTTCCACGATCTCACAAGCTTTTATCGACGATTCGTTCGGGATTTCAGTATCGTGGCTGCACCAATGATCGCTGTTATCAAGCATTACACAACTGTTACGGATAAAATGACTGAGCTGAACAACATCACAACAATGCTTGTTTTCCTCCCAAATCATCTCTTCCATCTTTGGAGATGGGCGACATGTGTAAACGGACATTGTCTTACTCCACGATTGAGCAGATGAAGCTCCAATCACTAAAAGCCTATCTCCAACAGACTTGAATGCAACTCCCCAACCTAAGGCATCATTTGCTTTCACAAGCACAACTCCAAGATTTTGCCAATCATTTGCATTTATTTCATAAACCCATAGCTCGTTCAACCAAGTTTCCAGGAAGTAGAGGTTGTCGTTGACCACTGCAATAAGAGGTGGAGATTGGGGAGACATGAACGGCATACCTTTGAGCATGTCTGGTATCAACTTCCATGAATACGTCATCTCATCGTAACTTTCTCCACAAGTTAAATATACACCATTCTCATCTCGACCACCAAGAGCGTAAAACTTGCAGCGCAAAAACACCCAGAGCTGAATTTTCTTCGCTTATGCATTGCACTCATCGCTTTCCACATTTTTGTATCGGAATTGCATCTTTCAGGTATGTTCATAACTTTAGAAATCTTCTTTTCGCCTGTCTTAATTCCTCCTTCAAAAAAATCATCAACCCCACGGCTCGCAGAAGCATACATTATCCGCGGTGTGATCATTCTAGTATCTTTGATCCACTTATTTATCTCCATCTCGTATCGCCACACCACAATTCGTTGCAACTCCCTCCCAATGACTATCAAGTGCGTACCTGCACTAATTGTTTCTTTATCGCCATAAAATAAGCAATTGTTAGAAGGAATTTTTGGAAGTTGTCGGAAATTCTTGAAATCTTTATCCAACATTGTCCAACAAGTTTCACCGCTCGAAAACATAAGCACATATGGTTGCACAAGTCCACGTTCTCGTCTTACTCTAAAAATCTCACGACTTTGTAGCAATTGCGAAAGTTTCTTGTTGAGAAAATTTAGTTTCCAATATTGAAAACATGAAACACGGGCAAAGAACTCGACCTGAAGCTCGAACAAAAGCTTTGCAGCTTGAGCTTTAAAACTTGTGAGGTTCTCAACTGTTTTTACGATTTTTCCTTTTTGTTCTTCTTCTGAATCATAATAAGGTTTTATATTCATGTCAGAAATGTTGGGTTTAATGCTAATGATCAAACGCTTCCTCGGGTCAGATTGGCTGAGGCTTCCTTCAATTCTAGGAGCTTGATATTTTTGTAGCATCAATATTTCTTGTTTAATTTTAGCTTCGTCTTTTGACATCTTGTGCTGTAAATTCCAAATCACAAAAATAATATTAATAAATCATTACTTAATAACATAAAAATGAATGCATTATTATGAGATATTCTAATAATCCGCCTACAGGAAAGTATATATGGCAAAGATAATATTGGTGATGTATTTAGAATATGTATGAGATAATTATTTTTTTGTCCTTCATTTATTTTTTTGAGTTAAAAATATGGAAAATTGGGCAGGACAGGTTCGAACTTGTATCTCTTGGGCTGAATTAAAGTACATTAACTACTGCACTAACCAACATCTTATGTCTTTCCTTAAAATATTTAATAATATATAACAAAAACTAAATAATAGTCCGAAAATTCGGCCCCGCGTAAATCCCGCTTAATCCCCGATTTTCTCGCTAGGCGCTAGACCCAGCCTTGCCGCCCGACTAGCGCCTAGCGAGTATTTGAACAAGGTTATTAATCATCTTCCATAAAGCACTAGTGAGAAATATTAAAAAGAGAAATTCCTTCAAATACCACTAAATAAGTTTATTTTCCAAACATACCATAATAAATTTTATTTTCCAAAAATACCATTAAAAAGTTTTATTTCCAAAAATACCACAAAACTAAAAACTGAATTATAAAGGTTTATAATTTAAATATTTGGGTTTGGGTTTAGTATTTTGGGTTTAGGGTTTAGTATTTTGGGTTTAGGGTTTAGTTTTGAAGGTTTAAAGTTTGGTTTTAGTTTTGTGGTATTTTTGGAAATAAAACTTTTTGTGGTATTTTTGAAAAATAAAACTTGTTATGGTATTTTTGGAAAATAAACTTATTTTAGTGGTATTGATGAGAATTGTCCTATTAAAAACGTTCACGGTTTTGTTAGGTTCTTATTTAACTTTCTACCATAAAATACTAATGCATTTTAGAGTTTTGACTGGTTTGTTTGGTAATCTTTAATGAAAAGTAATGAATTTGACGGAAGAAAAAAAAAAGTTTGATTATGTTTTCTTGCAATTTACTTAATTTTAAAGAATTTCCATTTTCCAAATGTATTAACAATGAACTTGACAAATAAAAATAACTAGGTTAAAAGTTTTGAGAAGTAATTAGTAAAAATAACTAACTTGACAAAGATATCTAGATGTTTTTAGAAGAAGTTAGAAAAAGCAGATGGAACCATAGAAAACATGCTCCGATATGCACAGCCAAGTGGATGGTTCGTGGCACTCCTCGAAACCAAAATGGGTTTTGTTGGATCTTACAAATATGACTTTTCTAACTAGATCATCTGGACTAGTGCATTGTACGGGTTTACAGCCCAAATTATTAATCTCAATTTTATTTTATTTTGTTTTAATTAAAATTATAGAAACATTTTTTGTTTTAATATTAGTAAATGCACCAATTTTAACTATTTTGTCAATAGATTTATCACAGAAAAATGCAATTTAAAACACATTTGTAGTTATGTTACACTTTTTATTAAATTATCTAATCTAATGTCGGCCTATTTATGAAATTATATAATTTTTTTTGTTTATTATAAGTTGTTTTATTCATAAATTTTAATATGTTATATTATTGAATTTTTATATACATTAGAAAAGTGTGTCAACCTAAATTCAATGTGGGCCGATATAACGTTTCACTTTTGGGTGAGATTAAAAGCAATAAAAATTTCGGTTCCAATTATTTTTGTTTTTTAATTTAGTTTAGTGCATAAAACTAAAGACATAAATTATTATTTTCTGGGAAATGTTATTATTCCATTTCCAGATCTGCGTTAACTTAATAAATCCTTCGTCCCCACCGAAAGTGTTCTTTTTACTCATCACCCAAATTCCATAATTCATATAACCTCCTTCTCCATATCATTAAGGGATATTTGTTTATCCGAATATCATTAAGGGATATGGTTCGATTCTTTTACCCATTTGTCCGCTTTGTTTGATACTTTTTAGAAATCGGGATAGTATTTGAATTTAAACCCCGTCGCGATTTGCATGTGTGGCTATGAACTTTCGTACAAACTGTAAGTATCTTTTACCTTTTCCTGTTCTAGGGTTGGGTTTCTCTATCGCTTTGGTCAGATTAAATTATTCTGAATAGGAGAAAGGATACTTTTTGAAATTTGTAAGTGTTAATGAGAAATGAAGGTAATGCTGGAGGTATGATAGTAGCCAATGAGAAACAAAGGTAAAGCTGAAGGTATAAGTAGTTGTGATATCCAAAAGCTACTTTAAATTCTTGATAATTACTAGTACTTATATATAGAAGCTCTGACTTTCATTTTTTTCAAAAGATTAAATGTTGTTGAAAACTTCTTGATATACAATATTTTGTTTAACACTACTGTCATTGTGTTTTTTCCCAACTTTAAGAATCTGAAGTCCTGCAGTTGTAATGATTCTTGGTAATGCGGCATATAGTTTTCCGTGAGAAAAAGAATGGACTTTGCAAATATAAACCAACCTTGCAAAAGCTCATTGTTGTGTAGAGGTACAGCTGAAATTATTTCATCAAATTATTTATAATGACGGTCACTTATAATAATGAGTAATTAAACCCTTATTCCTTTTTTTGTCACTTCTACTATTATTTTATTAAAAAATCGAATAAATTGATACAAGGGCCGACTTGGCGAGAAAAATTACCTCAGAGTTATTAGAACGATGAATAAAAAGAGACAACAATAGAAGAAAAATAAAAAAATCTCTCTGATGTCCTTAAGGATCCCGTAGATATCATTGTGCGATTTCTCTGAATTGAAAAGTTGAACCAGAGTTAGACAGTCCGAATATATGAGAATATCGTCGTATGCTGCTTAAGTGCTTTAAAAGCTTCAAACAAAACCCAACGTTCTGCTGCTAATGCTGAAGGAACAAAGTCTATCGATGTGTTTTCTAAAACTTCATTGCTAGACATATTGGATCTTATTATCCACGCCAAACCACTTCGACTTGAATTACAGTCCCATGTAGCGTCTACAAAACAAGTAACTTGCTTCATCCCTTGATCAGTTACGCTCAGCATGTTGTTTGTAGGTCCGGTTTTCTTCATACTCTCCTGAGCCGAACTCCATATTTTAGCATCTATCACCGATTTTTATCTTAGTAGTAAAAAATAATATAAAAAAATAAATCTGTTAATATAAATTACAATGAACAAAAATTATTGATAGACAAAACTAAACAACTAATAGCACTATATATGATATTCGTTAAAATGTTAGATACAACATCAGATAATTTTTTGTATGTATACTAAAAAAACTAAATAATAATCTAATCATTTTGAAATGATTGTATATAACTTTTTAAATATATTAATAAGATGATTTACCGGATTATTATAATATTTTAAAGTTGAAATCCCGCGTATTGTGCAGGTATGATCCTATTATATTTAAATTAACAACACAAAAAGTAGAAACAATAACGTTTTACGTCTAAACCCAAGACGCAAACGCAAAATAGAGAAACATTCAGAACAAACAAGCATAAAACAAAAATTTAAGCTATGTTTTGGCGTCATGATCGCTGTAGCTTATTCTAAACATAAACGTGAAAAATGAAAAAACAAACCAAATTTGTTGCCAAGTTCGTCTTAGAAAAGAAACCTAAACAAGCATTACACAACTGTTACGGATAAAATGACCGAACTGAACAACATCACGACAATGCTTGTTTCTCCCCCCCCCCCCCCCCAAATCATCTCTTCCACCTTTAGAGATAGTCGACATGTGTAAATGGACATTTTGTTATTCTATGATTGAGCAGATGAAGCTCCAATCACTAAAAGCCTATCTCCAACTGACTTGAATGCAACTCCCCAACCTAAGGCATCATTTGCTTTCACACGCACAACTCCAAAATTTTGCCAAGCGTTTGCATTAATATTATAAACCAATAGCTCATTCAACCAAGTTTCCAGCAAGTAGAGGATGTCATTGACCACTGCAATAAGAGTTGGAGATTGAGGAGACATGAACGTCATTTCTTTTAGCATATATGGTATCAACTTCCATGAATCGGTCATCTCATCGTAACCTTCTCCACAAGTTAGATATACATCATTCTCATCCTGACCACCAAAAGCGTAAAAATTATGATGCAAAAAACATCCAGAGCTGAAGAAATATAAAGGTGGAGAAGAAGAGGAGAGAGAGAGAGAAAAGAGAGAAAGGTCAACTGATTTAACTGATAGATTAAAAGACAAAATAGTGGCTCAAGATCTGCACTCATTGCTTTCCACGTTTTTGTATACATTCACAACATGAGAAATCTAATTTTTGTTTTCTTATTTCCTCCTGCAAAAAGAGCATCAATCCCACGGCTTGTAGAAGCATACATTACCCGAGGTGTGAGCATTTTAATATCTTTGATCCACTTATTTATCTCAATCTTGTATCAGCACACCGCAATACGTTACACCTCCCTCCGGATAACTATCAAGTGCGTACCCGCACTAATCGTTTCCTTATCTCCATAAAAATAGGCAATAGTCAAAGAATTTCTGGAAGTTGTCATAAATTCTTGAAAATCTTTATCAAACATCGTCCCACAAGTTTCACCGCTCGAAAAAGTCAACATGTATGGTTTGCACAAGTCTGCGTTCTCGTCTCACTTTAAAAATCTCACGACTTTGCTGCAATTTTGAAAATTGCGTGTTGAGGAAATTTAATTTCCAATATTGAAAACATGAAATACGGGCAAAGATCTCGACCTCAAGCTCGAACAAAAGCTTCGCAGCTTGAGCTTTAAAATTTGTGAGGTTCTCAATTGTATTAACGATTTCTGCTTTTTCCGAATCATAATAAGGTTTTGTATTTAAGTCAGGAATGCTGGGTTTGATGCTAATCATCAAACACTTCCTCGGATTAGATTGGCTGAAGCTTTCTCCAATCCTAGGAACTTGATATTTTTGTAGCATCAACATTTCTCGGTTAATTTTAGCTTCGTCTTTTTACATGTGGTGCTGTAAATTCTAAATTTAATTTTTTTAAATACATCATTACTTAATCATATAAAAATGAATGCACTATTATATTTTAATAATTCTCTTATAGGAAAGTATATATGGCGAAGATAATACTGTTGATTAAGTATTTAGGATATGTATGAGATAATTAGTTCTTCTGTTAATTAGAAAGATATACAACATTTATATATCTTGAACGCTGTTAGAGAAGACGTTATTGGTCTACCACCCAAATACTGCTTTGATTAATTTATTTAGAGAAATGTGTTAGAACCAGTAATACTATTACTAGAAGAAACGTAAATCCTGATTTTAACTATCTTCAATAATACTCAAATGATCTTATCAACCATCTTCCATAAAGCACTAATAATAAATGTTTTATAAACGTTGACTATTGTTATATTCTTATTTAACTCTCTACCATAAAATAGTAATGCATTTTATAGTTTTGACTGATTTGTTTGGTAATTTTTAATGAAAAGTTATGGAGTTGACTGAAGAGAGTTTGACTATGTTTTCTTTTAATTTAGTTAATTTTAAAGTATTTACATGTTCCAAATGTATTAACAATGAAACTTGACAAATAAAAATAACTATGTTGACATTTTTGAGAAGTAACCAGTAAAAATAGCTAACTTGACAATGATATCTAAATGTTTTCCGAAGCAGTTAGAAGAAGCATATGGAACATTAGAGAACACGCTCCAATATGCGCTGCCAAGTGAATGGTTCGTGGCACCCCTCATAATCATAACGGGTTTAGTTGGATCTTACAAATATGACACTTCAAACTAGATATGGATCCATGCATTTGCACGAGTTTACGTTTATTTTTATTTTGTAAATTTAATTAAAGTTATAGAAACATTTTTTTTGTTTTAATATTAGTAAATGCATCAATTTTAATTATTTTGTAAATAGATTTATTACAGAGAACATGCAAATTAAAACATTATTTGTTGTTATGTTATACTTATTATTAAATCATCTAATATAAATGCCAGCCTATAAAATTATATAAATACTTTGTTTATTATAAGTTATTATATTTATGAATTTTCATATGTTATATTATTGAATTCTTACATCCATTTGAAAAATGTGTGTTACTGGGCCGATTTATCGTTTAATTTTTGGGTGAGATTAAAAAAATATAACTTTTGACCAGTTATTTTTATTCGTTAAATTAGTTTAGTACATAAAATAAAACTAAGGGTCGACTATCTTATTCCTCTTGAAAACTATCATATAACCACATATCTCTCTCGAACTATGTCTTCGTTCAAAATCCCCGCAAAACCAAAATTCCAAATCTATATATCCCCGAATTAAAAGTTTTAAACTCTAGTACTCCCAAAACAATAATTACAGACTTTAATCCACATGACCCGTGATTCAGTTGGTTTACTGTTACCCTAATGTTTACCAAAAAATCGATAACCACCTTAAACTATACTAAAACGGATTTTACTAATTAAACCGATTTTAACGAAATCTGATCTAAATTTCGACCCGACCCGATTTCTTTTCTTCTACACCCGATTTCAACTAATGAAATTCTTCTTCTTCAAATACAGGCTTTACAAAATTTATATCGTGAGAAAAATCAGTCTAAAACGGATGACGAATATTCAATTTGAATCTACTAAACCCCCAAAATCGAAACCCTAAGTGAGGATTATTATCCAATTTCTTCACAACCTCAAAAGCGATAAACAGATTCAGATTCTTACTCAAGTAGCGTGTGGAAATGAGCAATGGCGTCCGGGGTGGATAATCTTCTCCATCGCTCGATGTTCTAATTTAGATCGACTTCAGATCCGTCAAAACTGCTGGCTAGAGAAATTTTGAGATCTAAAAGCTATATACTTCAAGTTCTTGATAATTATTAATGGTTTGACTTTCATTTCTTATCAAATGTTGTTGATGAAAACTTCTTGATATACAATATTTTGTTGAACACTACATTCGTTGTGTTTTTCCCCATTTTTAAGAATCCAAAGTCCTGAAGTTGTAATGATTTTTGATAATGCGATGTATAATTGTCCGTGAGAAAAGAATGGAATTTACAAATGGACCTTGCAAAAACTCATTGTTCATCAAGTATGAGAAACTACATTTCTATAGCTCATTGTTCTTTTTTAAATCTCTCACTTCCCAGTTTCTGGTAAGATGTATTACCGTTCGACGATACAAATGTTTTTTGTTTGATTGATCTAGTGTTATATAATCTATGTTGTTATTTTGAACTTTTGTGCTCCTAATCTTTTGGGTGATAGCTATTTTGAATGTTAGAATAAAAGAAATTGAAATTAGAGGAAAATTTAAAATCATAAGAAACTAAAAGATCTTGATATATGCATGCTCGATCAAGAATAATATGTCTTCAATACGTCCATTTGAAAAAGATATGATTCCGTTTTGAGTCACTTGTTTATATAAACAGACGTATAGACTTGGAATTTTAAAAATAAAATATATCTAAAGAAACAAAATGCTATAGAATGGTCGTGCAACTTTACTATAATATATGAGACAAATTCATAAGAAATATTTATATTTAAAAAAGAAGTTTTACCAATATAATGAAGTTGAAACAAAGTTGATATTTTTGAACTTATTATTTTGTTTTGTGAGAAATATGAGATACTCTATTTATTTATATAGAGGTGAATATTTACAATCCTTTTTTCTTTTTGGATTAATTGTTAATTGTTTAATTTTCTAGATTATGGAAGTATATATATATATATATACATTTTTTTTATGAAGGTAAATGTAATTATTTTCCTTTTTAGATTTAGTAATTTTTTTTTTGTCAACATTAGAACTGGATCACAATAGGTCGATACAGTTGCCAACACCCCATAAGAAGAATACTGATCCACTAACCAAATTACTCTCACATTATAGAGAACATCAGGTTTGAACCCGGATTTGGAGTAATGGCAACAGAGGTGGAGAAACCACTAATCCACTTGTTCTTTACTAGTAATCTTTCTTTATAATAATCTTTTCCTTTTTCTTCTTAACTTCTATATAATAATTTATTTAAAATATTAGTAATGATTTATTATATAATTTCCTTAATTTATAATCTCTAATCAAATTGTATAATTTCCTTAATTATAAAATTATTTTTTCTCCTTTTTAAAACACCCTTTTTCAATTATTAATTTATCGTTAATTTTTTTTTGTAATTAATTTACATTTTAGTGACTTTTTTTTCTAAAAGTCACTATAATATATTTTTGGATTCGAAATTTTTCTTAAGTTAAAATAATGTCTAAATCTAATTGATTGAAGTTTTTTCTCATATGTCAAAATGTTATCGATAAACTTAACATGTGTTACGATAACTTATCAATTTTGAAAATCGAATTTTGTATAATAAGAAAGATGAGATATGTTAAATTATGTTGATTTTTTTATATTATAAAAATAGTGATGTTTAGTAAATATTTGTTTTTGGGATATAAAAGATAGAGGAAAAAAATTCCAGGGAGTATCTAATCTACATTTAACCTCTCATTTAGACGTTCGATCTAAAGTAACGTCCTTTGGCCATTGTCAATGACAACGACGCAAGTAGAGTCGCTCCACATCCACACGTGTACATATGTCGTTTTAAGACATTAAAAATAAAAAACACAGAGTACAGAAAATTGCAAAATCTCTTCGATTCCTCCGCTTCATAACTCTTGGTTCCTGTCTCAAATCTCTGAGAATGACATTGATCGAATCTTGAAAGACAAAAAGATGTTAGGAAGATCTGCATTTTCCAGAACCGGAGGCTTCCGACCAGAGAATCTAGGACAAAACGCAGTGAGCTTAATTGGAAGCATAGGTTTCTCTTTATTCGTCATCGGAGTCGTAGTTTTCACCATTATCGCAGCTACATATGAACCAGAAGATCCACTTTTTCACCCATCTGACAAAATCACAACTTTCCTCACATCCAATTCAAACGCAACTCTTAAATCCGATGACAGTGTTGTTAGAACCGGTGAAGATTTCATGGCGGCGAACCAAACCGTGTTCGGTGGATTCATCAACATAGCTGATGTTGATACCTCTGAGAATGATTCTGATGTGAATCAGTTGGATTGTGATACTAACATACCAATTGATTGTAAAGATCCTGAAGTTTTCCACTTGTTGATGAAAGCTACTATAGAGAAGTTTAAAGACATTCACTTTTATAAGTTTGGTAAACCTGCAGCTGTGGAAGGTACTAGTTCTTGTGATATGGCTTGGCGTTATAGGCCTAAGGATGGTAAAACGGTTGCATTTTATAAGGATTATCGTAGGTTTGTGATTGAAAAGTCTGAGAATTGTAGTGTTAGTGTTATAGGGATTGGTGAGTATCATTCGGGTGTCAATGCTAGGAAACAGAAGAGGAGTTTGAAACCAGGGTTTCAGAAATCGAGTGGTAAGGTTGATGATTTCTCATTGCCTGTGGTTGGTGAAGCAGTGAATGATTCACTTCCTGTGGTTGAGTCTGAAAATGTGTTTAAAAGAGGTCATTACTTGGTTTATGTTGGTGGAGGAGATAGGTGTAAGAGTATGAACCATTTCTTGTGGAGTTTCTTGTGTGCTTTGGGGGAAGCACAGTATTTGAATAGAACATTAGTGATGGATTTGACTCTCTGTCTGTCTTCGGTTTATACGTTGTCTGGTCAAAACGAGGAAGGAAAGGACTTTAGGTTTTACTTTGATTTCGAGCATTTGAAAGAGGCTGCTTCTGTGTTAGACCAGGTGCAGTTTTGGGAAGATTGGGGGAAATGGTATAAGAAGAATGGATTAAAGCTTCATCTTGTGGAAGACGTTAGGGTCACACCGATGAAGCTTGCTGATTTAAAGGACGCTTTGATAATGAGGAAGTTCGGGACTGTAGAACCAGACAACTATTGGTACAGAGTTTGTGAAGGGGAGACAGAGTCTGTTGTGCAAAGGCCGTGGCATCTATTGTGGAAATCAAGAAGACTGATGGAGATTGTTTCTGCAATTGCTTCGAGGTTAAACTGGGATTATGATGCTATTCACATTGAGCGAGGAGAGAAGGCAAGAAACAAGGAAGTTTGGCCTAATCTTGAAAAGGATACTTCACCAAGCTCCATATTATCTACCCTCCAGGACAAAATCGAACAAGGAAGGAATCTTTATATTGCAACAAATGAACCAGAGGTCTCTTTCTTTAAACCCTTGAAAGACAAGTACAAAACCCATTTTCTGGATGAGTTTAAGGATCTCTGGGACGAGAGCAGCGAATGGTATTCGGAGACAATGAAGCTTAATGGAGGAAACCCAGTCGATTTTGACGGTTACATGAGAGCATCTGTTGATACAGAAGTGTTCTTGAGAGGGAAGAAGCAAATTGAAACATTTAATGATCTTACCAATGACTGTAGAGACGGAATCGGCACTTGCAATACAGCAGCAAGCTGATCTCTCTGGTAAGCATATCAAAACTTGTTGTCAGATACGGTTGTTTGTTTGTAGGTTGATAGAAGCTTTGAATGTTCCATAACTAATGTAACGGTTCTTCTAAAACTACTAGTACGTACCTCTCTACATCTTCGTTTTTTCTTTGAAATGTCACTAGCATAGACTTTGGTGTTTTAGGTTGAGTTACTTTGTCAGTTGCTGAGTTGATGAATTTTTCTTAGACTTATCTTGACTCGTGAGGTTTCGGATGAAAATTATACTATCGAAATTTTTCTTATATCCTACTTATGGTTTTGAATAGGTACTAAACCTATCCCATACAAGGCTCTTAACCAATAATACTCATAGGTGGAACCCATCTTAAAGTTAGGTTATGAGTGAGTGTATCCATGTGACTTTATTAGGCATAGTAGGTCCCATATCCTAACCAATGTGGGATATTTAACAATACCATCCCCTATAGACAGTGATGTATTTGGCGGCTGGTGCTCGAGCGGTTTGGTTGTTTGGGCCTCTCCTATTTTTTTCCTCTCCAGCTAGACGTCTCATGTTTGAGGATCGAACAGAGCTTTTCTTGGATCTAGAGAGATAAGTGAACCTGAAAATGTTGTGTAGCTAGAGCAGCAAAGTGTTCATTACATTTATGGTAATGTTTACTTTTGTTTACACAAGAGGATTCTAAAGCCAACCAAATTTGCAATATATCCATCTTAATCAAATCGTCTTCTGAGTTGGCAAAGAAAAGGTTTTGGTCAGTGTTACACACACACACACAAATGGCACTAATGAATCATGGCAGAAACAGCCAGTCTCAGAGAACAAACCCTTTACACGTCTTTGGTAAATTTGAACTACTGAAATGATCAAGAGTGGGTCACACGCTAAGATTGATGTTGAATGTGAATTTACAGTCAGGCAAAAAAAGAATGCAAGCTTTGGATTGACAACATTTAGACTTACTCCAATTTCCAAGCATAAAGGAAGAGACAAAACTCAGACAAAGAAGTAGCACTACTATCTTTAGTTCCATGGCTAGCCTCACTTTCACCGCTCTCTGGTTTAAAGATGAACAAGCCGTGACCTGTACCGGGCGTGCTGAACAACCAATCATACACATCCCAAAACACTTGAACAGGTTCTTTATCGACCAAAACCGTCTGATTCCCTCTAAATTTCCACTGCAGATTTCTCACCTGAATCAAGATGATTCCATCTACACTAATCCACATCTCTGGATCCTTCGCACCTGTCGAGCTCTCCACGACGATCTCGTGCTCTTTCTTCCTATCATTGAACTTAGCCCTAGTCGAAAAGCTCTTCTTCCCAAACACATTTTCTTTCTTGTAAAACAAGGCAGCGTCAACCAACGCAGGTCTCGATTTGGTTCTTTTAAAAGCTTTCTTCTTGTGATCACCCAACAACAAAACAACCTCTTCCTCCGATACAAGCGCGACGTAAAAGTCCGAGCTAGGCTCAGGCCCGCCATTGAATTTAGCAGACCTAAAATCCCAATACACATCTACTTGGTTTCCCTCTACCTCAAACGATTTGTATCCTTTCTTGTTCCAAAAGTGCCATGGCTTAAGATCAACCTTACAACAGTAATTCATATCGCCTTGTACGCTAGTGACCATCACGGTTAAGGAATGGGTCATGAGATTTTTAGACCATAGAATCCTAACGTTTCTCCAGAATCCAACCATGTGTGCTTGGTACATGCACGTCACGCTGCTCTGTGCCGTCTTGTACGTCACCGGATCCTCTGTTAACTTCTCTGCCGTCGATGATTCTGATCTCAAAGACATGATTCTCCCAAACCTTTAAAACAGAAATCTCAAACAGAGTAATTTGAGAAAAAAACAAATTCAAAAACTGGGTTTTGTTGATCTCTGAGTCAAGAAAATTTGAGAGAGAGAGATATAAGATTAGATTTAAGGATGAATGCTTGAAGAAGGAGAAGAAACATCCATGTAAACATGAAGACACGCAAGGATCTTCATCACATTATCAAACACAAATAATAATTTTATTGGCATTTTCCAGTTGTTCATCTATTTTATTTTATTTAAATTTTAAAAAACCAAACAAAATGTCTAGTTGGTTTCGTCCCCAGTTGTCGTTTACTTTAAAAATATAAATAAAAACAACAACATCCGTAGTTTATTTATTACTTAAGTATTATTTTATTTTCTTCTTATTGCTAAGATTGAGAGTTAAATAATTATATAATCGATGTCCCATTATATATTTCTTTTGGTTCATTAAATTGCACATGGAGTATGGAGAACAAACGTATGTACAGTCTCAAATTAATAATACTAAGAAAAATAGAATATTAATAAATTATATATAGAATATTAATAATAAAACATAAGAAATTTTAAATAAAATAAAATTTTAAAATTATGGACTGAATTTTTTTTATCTCTTTTAATTAATAATTTATTGATTTATCATCATAAATTAATAATTATTATTTATCGATAAATTAATAAAATATTAATTTATCGATAAATTAAAAACTCTATAAAATAATAAAATTTTGAGTTCCAGTCGTTTATAGAGGTTTTACTGTATACTACTATTGATTTTGCATCACTATCACTATCGAGGGAAGTTTGGATTTTTTTTGTTTGTTTTGTTTTGTCTTTATAAGAAACTATGTGTTCATGTAATCCTCAGAAGATACTAGTCTGTAATCTTAAGCAAAAGCGATGATGTCAACTATGATTGGATTACATGAAATTTTGGTTCTTACTGGTTCACATGTTTATATATCAAAGTTTATTTAGTGGTTGGCATATTATAGGAGCATCATATGTGAGCCACCATATGGAAGTGATCGTCCACGTGTTGTATCTTATCTATTTATGATTTTGTCTCCTAAAGGCTAATTTTTTCAGTGCTTGGTAATTAACATTGATAGTTCAAGGATACCTTTAAAATTGATAGTTTATAAGCTTTTGTAGGACTGAAATAATAAGATGTTATATCTGTCTCGATCAATTATTCCGATTTTTTTAAAAATGTTTTTAATCTATTTATGATTAAGATGTTAAAGATAGGTTCGTTTAGATAAGCTTTTTATGAGAAGCATGAGTTTACGAGTTTAATCTCAAATTATTTTCGTGAAATTTTTACGAGTAAATCTACCAGCGATATTAAAGTGGTCAATGAAGTGCTTACACCACAAATGACGCGAGAGATGAATGATAAACTTATTGCTATACCGAACCCACAAGAAATTCAGCTAGCTCTATTTGCAATTAATCCAACTAAGGCTCCAGGGTCAGCTGGTTTTTCTGCAAGGTTCTTCCAATTATTTTGGAAATCTATCAGTGCTGATCTAATTTAAGAAATCCAGCAGTTTTTCATTTCTGGTTGTTTTTCAGCTCATCTGAATTTGACCAATATAATGCTAACTCCGAAAGGAAATATCCTTAAAAAGGTATCGGATTTCAGACTTATTGTTTTATGCAATGTTTACTACAAGATTATAGCAAAGATACGTACGAAAAGGTTGCAGCCTATTCTTCCGAGGTTGATTTCGGAAAATCAAACGACTTTTGTGCCAGGACGAGTGATTGTTGATAATGTTCTCGTCACTCATGAGACTCTCCGCTAGCTCCAAACGTCGAAGGCAAGGGTTTATGGCTCAATGGCTGTGAAAACATACATGAATAAAACCTATGACCGCATCAAATGAAATTTCTTAGAGGTTGTTCTATCAAAACTAGGATTCCATCAAGTATGGATTAACTAGATAATGGAGTGTGTAAGTTTGGTGTCATACTCATTTATAATCAATGGGTCTCCTCAAAAACTGGTTAGACCATCACGAAGATTGTTGTCAAGGGGACCTCTTGTCGTCCTATCTCTTCATTCTTTGTACTGAGGTTTTATCTGGATTCTATCAAAAAGCTCAACAAGAACGACGCCTACCGAGAATAAGAGTTTCAAAGCACAGTCCTAGGATAAATCATCTTCTTTTCACATATGATACAATGTTCTTTTGTAACATCTCAATCAAACTGAAGAATTAGCTATAATTCTTAAGCGTTATAAGCTGGCTTCGGGACAATATCTAAATTTGCGGAAATTTTCAATCACCTTCTCCTCTAAGGTTTCTAGAAGCTAGAAGACTAAGGTCATGAACCTAAACCTACTTGGTATCAATGCAGAAGGATGAACATGCAAATATGCCTTCCAGAAAATTTTGGACATAAGATGAAAGATATATTTGCTTCTATCATTGATGAGGTTCGAAAATAGTACATTCTTAGACCTCAAGATTTTTATCCCCAGCCAGAAAACAAGTGCTTTTAAAGTCTATTCTCTCATCAGCTTTGGATAACAACCTATCCATTTGTTAACCAAAATCTCGTGATTCTTCTCTAACTTCTCCAAAGTAGTCATCCTCTTTAGTTCATTCGTAGTTAGGTCGGACCAATTGTTAGAGATAGAACCAATTCAAAACCAAAACCTTTATTAAGATAATAGAAAATAGAAACAATAACGTAACAAAGCAAAAGCTCCTAAGAGAACTACGTTCTCTCCTTTGGCCTAACCCGATTGAATCCTCCAAAGCTCTCTCTAGTTTGGATTGGTTTCCCAAACAAAACCTAACTCTTATTTATAATAAAACTTAAAGTGAAACACTCTAGGAAAAGGAAATAAGAAAATGGAAATCCTAAACTATTTCCTAAATCACTAAATAGAAAGTATTCGTTACAGTGTATGACAAGGAACTGACAGAAATAGGAGAAAGGTTAGTTACAAAGGAACTTGAGTTGGAATCTAAAGTAGTTTCAAGATGGTGTTAGAAATGTTCTAGAAAAAATGGTGTGTATAAAGAGATACCTATGTATATATAGTTTTTCATTGTAATTTAGGGATGAATGGTAGTTAGAAAAACAAGAAGAAATATTGTACGGTTCGAGTGAGTTTTACACTCATAAATCAACCGATACATTTGATCTTTTGGATGATTTAGTAAAGAGGAAAACTTCTATTTTATTTTTTCAGAATAGCATGGCGAGGGTTAAGATTATCACATATGTACATGATGGCTCACTTTATGAATGTATACATGAATTCAAAGACTAAAGTGGTGGGATTATTTGATGAAAATATGGAAGAATCTGCATGAAGGGACTCAAGCTCCAAATAGAAGATGTTTTAATGGAACTAATGCAACGAGAAAAACATAGTTAATATCCGCAACAATAAGACTGGAAACAAACACTCTATGTTTAGTTGTATGTGGTGTTATGAATCAATGTAATAGATTTCAGAAAACTATTCAAGGTAACATCATTTTGCCATAGATGCTTCTTCTCAGCAAAGTTAGAAGGTGAAACCTTTTCAAGGGGATAATGTATAGCGTGAGAAAATATTGGTAAAACGAAATATAGGACATGTATGTAAAAACAAGGAACTGTGGTGATTGATATGAAGTAGAAATATGGGAGGAAGAACAACAAATCATCAAAGCCTATGGTACAATTGTTGATCTCGATCAAGCATGACCAAATTTAAGATTTACATACGTTTTTTGTCAGCAATATGTGTATGTGTAAGGATATATTAGTCTTATACTTTGTATTTGATTAGGTCTAATCTCTTGTAAATATGTAGTCTCTTGGCTCATTCTCAATAACAAATATCTTATATACGTTTCTGTGATTTCTGACCTCGTATCAGAGCCATAGAAAATCATAATACAAAACTTGATTTTTTTTTGTTCGATCTTGGGTTGTTTTCCACCGTCGTTCTCCTCTTTGATTCTTTCTTTTTCTCTTGACCTCATCAGCTTTGATTTGTTCTATCAAGTAGATCTCTTACAATGGCTAGGGAAGATACGAATCTTGCGGCAACAACAAAATCTCCTTGTTAGTGCTATGACTACAACGATATAAAATAATAACAGAAATATGCAAAAATAGTAAAGTGTGCAGACGAAGCAGTCTCTCTTATTAGATCAGGAACTCAGAATTACAACGAGGTTTTCGTAAACCGGTACTAAGTAAAATTCGACAGAGAAAACTAGTAATACTTATTTCTCTCCAAATCTGGATCCCCTTCTTAATGGAGACCTCTTGTATTTATAGGGAGAAGTGGCCTAGGGCTTCTCTTGCGCAAATTCTTTTTTTGTCCTTTTGGGCTTAACAAGCCGGGCCGAGCATTTATGACTTCTTTTTCCTTGTCGGGCTGAGAAGTGGGCTAAGAGATTTAGCCCATATCCATCACTCCTGCTACGAGAAATCGTCGTACCATGGACCCATATGACGTTTCCTCCATTGATAATCTGGGAAGTGTGATCTTTGATTCTACCATGAATCCTTCGACACTTAGTAAAAGGCATGTTATTGATTCTGTTTCGACACAAGACTCTACATCGACCACAATTCCTATTTTTGAATCACCAATCGTCTTAGAGTCTGATATCGTGGTTAGTTCTCCTAATCCGGCATAAGTATTGGTTGAGGAAAATTCTCAGCCTCTCGATCATACAACCACACTATCACTTTGACATGGTGGCCACAAAAGTAAACCATCGGTGAAAATAGCCAATTATATTTGTCCCATAAGTCAAGGTTCTTCTGCGTCTCTTCTTGGAAGGTTTCTCGGCTTCTCATTGTGCTTATTATTTTCATGTTGTAACAAGCGCAATTATTACAACAAATTATTTTCAAGCTTTTCTCGATGAAATAGTTCAATAAGCTATGCAGGTTGAGATTGATGCATGTGAGGGGAATTAGACTTGTAAAATTGAAGAACTTCCTCCACGCAAGAAAGAGACCAGATGTTAATGGGTTTACACTATAAATTGCAAGGCACACTTAATGGTTCTTGGTAATAAACAAATTGAGGTGAAAATTATGCCAAAACATTTGCTCGTGTTGCAAAGGTGACCACAATACGTATGGTTCTTGGAGTATCTGCTGCTACGAATTAGGTGGTTCACCAAATGGATGTCCATAATGCTTTTATCCATGGTGATTTTAATGAGGAAGTGTATTTGAAACTTTCACTTGGGTTTTCGACCAGCACCCCATCTTAAATATGTCATCTTCACAAATCGATGTTTTGTCTTCGTCAATCACCATGTTGTTGGTATGAAAAGCTGGCATCGACTTTTGTTGACTACGTCTTTACTCAATGGATCTCCCACTACTCCCTTTTACTTATCATCGGTGTAAAGCTCATCTTAAAAACTTGGGGCTTTGCAAGTACTTCTTGGGTATTGAAGTGGCACGCAGTCCGTCTGAAATTTATCTATGTTAGAGAAAATACGCGCTTGACATAATTTTCGAATTTGATCTTCTTTGTTCAAGTCCTATTTCGTTTCCACCGGATCAAAATCAACGTCTTGTTCTTTTCGAGAAAGATGATTTTCTAGAACCAGTTCGTTATCGTAGATTAGTTGGTCAGTTAATTTATCTTGTAGTACCTCGACCTGATATCTCTTATGTTATTCATATCTTGACTCAGTTTATAAAACAACCAAAGATTGATCACTGGGAGGCTGCTCTTCGTGTGCTTAATTTCTTAATGGCAATCCAGGCCAAGAGATTTTACTTCGAGCTGATTCTCCTTTAACGCTAACAGCATGGTATGACTTAGACTGGTCTAGTTGGCCTCTCACACACCGATCTCTCGCTGGCTATTTCATTCAACGTGATCGTTCCCCAATTTCTTGGAAAACAAAGAAGTAGAAGACGGTGTCTTGTTCGTTCGCTCCATCATGAGGCGGGGGAGGGGGGAGGTGTTAGCAAATATGGGTATGTGTAAGGATATATTAGTCTTTTACTTTATATATGATTAGGTATATTCTCTTGTATAAATATGTAGCATCTTGCCTCATTATCAATGACAGAAATCCTTTATTGGCTTATGTGATTTCCGACAGTTTTAGTAGATTCTTCCTTTATAGAATAAGATTCTACGAAGAAAATTTTACCTATATTTATAACACGTCCGAATTATATAGCGGAATTACATTTCAAAAACATGAATATTTGATGAATGTTTTAAATGGTAAAAATTAGCGAAATCACTTTGTCAAAACGTGAAAACAAATAAATATGGTATACCATTCATCACATAAGATGAGGGAAACTATTTTTTAAAGAAATGAGAATCAAACAAAAATAAAAGTGGAACAAATGGTAGAAAATGAAAGAAACAGAAACAAAATGAGAAGTATGATGAAAATATTTTGATCAAGTGACATGTTTGTTTTCAAAATCTATCTTTTCTACAAACTAATAGCTTATGGTTGGTTATACAAGCCAATTTCTCTACAATAAACCCATGGTTAACTTAGCTCAGTAAAATAGTCTTTTTTTTATCTATACTAGGGGAAAATCAGGGCTACGCCCGGATAAACATTTGACAGTGTATATAATTTCGAATAAAATTCTATTTTTAGTTATTTGGTATTAATAGAAAATAATCATATGATATTTTATCTCACATTTTTACTAGAAAAAATCTATAGGGTACTAATATTTGAATATAATACCCATCTTTGAATGTTTTTTGAAGAAGATAATGACGCAAGAAGTAATCAAAGAGTTTGTCTTATCCAAAATCATTATAGAAAACAAAAATGTATCTTGAACATATAATCATATGCAAAGAGATAATAAAGTCTTAGAGACAATGTCTTAACAGGATGTGAAGGACCCTAGAAGGAACCAAAGTTGCATTTAAAAAAAAATCAATTAGCTGGTCATCATAACACAAACCAGATTATATATTGTATAATTAGAAAATGTAATTCGCCACCACATACTCGTTATAAGGAAGTTTTCTTCTATCATGTGAAGATTGAGAATTAGCACTTCCTTTTCCCATGTTCTTCCTGATTGAGTCCTTCAACTTTTGGCACAATTCAAGATATTCCAATTCTTCCTTTGGAGGTTGTCTTTCTTCTTCTAACTCCACCTCATCTTCATACTCATCCTCATAACCGCTGTAATAGTCATCATACCCAGCTTCCTCATCAATGTCCTGCAACACAACATAGGAATCATGTAAGCGTTTGAAGATAGCCTACCAATTAGTATATCCCTGCAAACAAAAACCCATTAAACGATGCTTATTTTAACATGATTATCATGAAAGTTCCGATTTTTCAGATTGAAAACAAAGAATAGCTATTAAAATGAACCGTTTTTGGAATATCAAAATTGAACTTTTGACCAAATCACATAATATCCACAAAAATGATATCGTTTCTTGGAATCGAGATCGAATTTAGACAAAACACACAAAAAAACAATTATACAAAAAGCAAGATCAAACTTTTGACCAAAACACAGAAAACGCCCAAAACTTCTCAATCCAACTCCAACAACATAGAAATCGAGATCAAACAACACACAAACAAACACAAAAACGATATCGTTTCAAGAAAATCTTCTCAATTAAATCCAAAAACATAGATATCAAGATCTTACTTTTGATAAATGTCAACTTCTCAAGCTATGAACCTTATTTATCATATAAGATTTCTTTTATTTTTATTTTTTTGGATACATAATATATATTTTTTTGTATGTTTTTGTAATATATAATGTATTTATTTAAAGAAGCTCTCTCTCTCTCTCTCTCTCTCTCTTTCTCTCTCTCTCTCTCTCTCTCTCTCTCTCTCTCTNTACAGAGCGCAAAATCAGTGAGTTATATGCGACCCATTAAGACAGTTAACAAAAAGATTCAACCTTTAAAACAAATGTAACAAGATTCAACCATTAATACAAGACAAGATTCAACCTTTAAGACAAGACTCATTGTTATGGTGAACAAAAAAGTTTCAACATTTCCGAACTAAGCAAACAAGATTTAACCTTTACACAAGACCCATCGTTACAGAGAACGAAAAGTTTCAACCTTTCCAAACTAAGCTAACAAGAAAGAACAAGAGAGTATAGAACATTGTTACCATGTTTTCTGAAGAAACATCTATACTCTGAAGCATCTTGAAGAAGCTTTCGTTATTCCTTTTTCTTTGACCCGAGTAAATTCAGGGTTCCTAGTCATCACTCTCGGTAGAAAATTTCGGACAAAGCTTTGCTCCTACTTACTTGCTCTCGTCCCTCTCTCTCTCTCTCTCTCTCTCTCTCTCTCTCTGAAGTTTTGGTAGTCCAAGAAAAAAAAAACTAAGGTTGATCATATCATTTGAGAAAATTGACATCGATCAGGGGTACTATAAAAAAACACTTTCAAAAAAGTTTGATGTTTATTTGTGAAATTTCTATTTATAGAAAAATAAAACAATTTTTTTTAAAAAAAAATTGATAGTAATGTTAAGAAGTAACTAGGTGAATACCCGCGCTACGCGCGGGTCTAGTATTATGAATTTTGTTTTGGTGATTATTATTTCTTGTGTCTTTATATCTATGTTCTCTTATTGTTGATGTACATTTTGGTTAGATTTTTGATTTAACTTTTTGGACACATGTTATTTTATTAGTAATTTTTTGTGTATTTAAATTGTTTGGGACTTTATAAATGACTCATTTTAAACCCTACAATTTTTGTAAATTGTCACTAACATTATACAAAGATAATTGTTTATTTAAAACTGAGAAACATGAGTTATAGATATTGCTTTTTATTATTTACTTGTTCCAAATTAGTCTTTTAGTTATCTCCATGAGTCCAACTGTGCGATATAATAGTTTAGATTGTCATTGATTTTGTAAATTTTATGACATTTAATATAATAAATTTAAGCTTTGTTTTTACCTTGTAATTTTATATCACAGGTCTAGACTCATAAGCTCGCTGTTTTTTTATAAGTTTCGAGCTTCCCACATTCACATGAGTCGGACAGTGATGTGGAGCATAGTTGTACCGATGGTGAGCTCTCTTACACTAATTGAGTGGGATTGTTCCATGATGTAACTATCTGCATAAAAAATACTTAGATATTAGTTTTTTTTTTATTGACATAATAACAATAAAGATTGGTAAGGTTCAAGAAGGTATGAGAAGGATGGGTGGGTGCCTTGATTGCTATGGTTGGGAAAAAAAGAGGGTAAAAGGTTGGAGTTAGACGGTGGGTTGAATGGTTTAAATATGAGATGTGAAGTAGAGAAAACTTTTGGAGTTCTCGATCTGTGTAGTTAAATCTAAATTAATCTAATTGAAAAAGCATATATTAAAATTCGATTAACTTAATACTTATTGACTTGTTTGTTTTTGTACACTATCATTTGAAATAATATGAATATATGAAATTTGTCATTGGCTATTACAAAGGTCTCCTCCAACGTATCATTTGTAGACGGTTAAAATTTGTCATTGGCTGTTTCGTTTCACTGGCCAGTTACTTTTGGCATAATTACTCACCACTCAATAATCACCAACACTTACTACACTCATTACACTTACTTTCGTTTTATAAGGCCAATAAAAGACCTTCGTAATTCTTAAATTCTCAATAATAGACCAATATGAATATATGAAATTAAATCAAACATAGCTATGAAGAGGACTCATGTTTCAGTTTAATCAGATTAAAGTAGAACTGAGTTATACGTTTGAGGAGACGATTCATCAAATGTTTTTTTTTTGGTAAATTTCATCAAATGTGTTTGATCCCAAATAAAAATATAAAAAGGATTAATGGACAAGAAAAAAATGAAACTAAATAATTAATTATGTATCTTCGTCATTGGTTTATTATTAATTTTTTCCTTCTCAATTTTTGTCCCTAATCAACCATTCTCTTCTACATCTTTTTGTGGATTTTTTTTTAATTTATTTCATATGTAACTTATTTAAAATGAGAGATATATATCTATTAGATAGGGAAAATGCTCAATCTTTCATAATAAACTATTTAAAAAAGTTTTTAATTAGATTTAATCAAATTTTATTTTATTTTTTCTGTATTAACTTTGTCATTTGTCGTGGCCGGATGCATAGAACAATACAAATGTTACGTTTCAAAATGAAAACATGGTCTCATTTCACCGTTATATATTCAACAACTATTTTTCAATTTTAGTCTTGGTGGGGGGTTTTTTTCTTTCCAACTAATAATTCCTTATGATTTTCAGTTTGATTACATGTTTTGGGTGTTGAGGTTTTTTTTTTTTGGGTACCTATGTTGAGAAGATAATTTTAAATGTTTAAATGTCTGTATTTGTTTGACATCTCCGAAAATCCGAAAACAATTTTAACAAATATTAATTTGTAAACACGCAAAGACTATATAATTTGAAATGTTTAAAATATATGGGTAATTTGAAAATAGATGAATTTGTTTTGTATATGATTAATAATCTATCTGGTTTTAGCTATTATATACTTTAAAATTGTATTTTACCACTTTAAAATTTTCTGAGGGTGTGCATGTGTTTTTGGAAAGTATTTTTTTTTTCATTGCCAATAATACTGTAAATTTTTCGGCTTGAACTTTTAACCAAATTCTTAAAAAAACTATTTTTATTTATTAATTTTAAAGGGGACTGTGAATATAACAACATAATAACCCAAACGGTAGTTCTCATAAATTTGAAAAAATAGTATAAATAAATAGGATTAGATTACCAATCCTTATAACGGCAACTGAAGAGGGATAATTTGAGGGTGTATTGGAGGTAGCAGAACCCTGGAGCTAGTTTTGTTTTTTGGCGCAGAACTGGGACTGATTATGTTGTGAGACTTGGATTTTTGATTTTGATGAATTGGAGACATTGGCATGTATGGCTTGGAGAATGAAACATTTGAGTCCTAACATCTCTTACTGGTAAAGAAGCATGTGCTTCCGTCTTCCTCTTGCCATCGATTTCCTGGCAAGAAAATGGATTAAGGATAATTAAGAGCATTCAGTTTTTTTGATTCAAACATTGCTGCTTAAAGTAAATCTTGTCCAGCTGAAATTAAAATAAATAACAGTCTGCTTTCTTCACCAAAAAAAAAAAATTAATTAACGTACATACCCAAGAAACTTCTGGCATCTCAGTCAACAACTTTGGTTTGGAAACTGAATCAGACACTTGTTCATGTCTCTTCTTCTTCTTTTTCTTCTTCTTGCCTTTAGTTTTGTGATATAAAAAATAACTCAGCTCAATAATGGTTCTTTTTTAGCTTTTTGGATAAAACCATTGCTGCGAAAAGTACCAATTTGATAATCCTAATGATAGAGTGAATGAAACTTCACTTCACTAATCTAGAAGACACAGAAGGAGATCCCAATGAAGATTATAAAGCTTACCTGAGAAAGCTCTGGCTTCTGAACCTGCAAAGGCTATGGCTTCTCAGTTAACATTTTCACAATCACATTCCGATCGACAGAACCCAACTCCGAGAAAAAGTCATCCTCAAGATGACTAAATAACGCAGGTGCATAAGTTTTCACTCGTGAAAGTTCACAGATAAAAAATCACCATTATCTTTTCTCAATCATCAAAGTTGTGGTTAACATGCATACCTACATTAGATATGGAGGTAAGAGAACATTGTGGACAACTATGAAATACGCGGTTGAACAATTTGATTCCTACTCCATATTCAGCTCCAGATAACCACAAGCTACTCAGAATCTGCTTTTCATCGTTGAATCTACCAACAAGAAGAAACTCCATTGTAAGCTAAAATATCTAAAAACCCTAACAAGACCAAGTCAAACAACGAAAACGAGCAAAGTGAGAAATACGAAATCAAACCTGACCTATCTTGTAGAATAGGCTTCGAAATCGCTCCAATTTCACCAACATCGAATTAGATGAGTCTTCATCTATATTGTAATATGATCTTTGTTTGGCATTACATGGCTTAGTAACCAATATGATTTTGCAGCTTAATTATCTCAAACAACTGATTCCGAGTTACCTTTTGAGTACTGTTATGCATTAAGGTTGCCTCTTTACTCTGATTCTCTCGAAAACCTTACTAACTAACTTTTGACTAGATCTGTTTTCTCCATAGCTTCTGCTTCACCCATAACTCGCTTCCTCTTCGATTTCCCCAATTTCTTAGCCCTAATTCTACTTTCCTTTGGCTAGATCTCTGAACACGCCGTTTCGTCTCCAACTCGTCCTCTTCTTGATCTTGTGAGGTCTTTTCTTGTGTTTAGAGAGATTTTGTGAGAAACCCATATTATTGTAATCCGTGGTGATAGTGGATTGCTGGAAGCTCCAGACCGAGACGTAGGATCACACACCGTGATCTGAACTCGTTAAATTCTCTGTGTTATTTACTTTATTGCTCAAACAATCTATTCCGCGATCATTGAGAAGGGTCAAATTCTCAACAATTGGTATCAGAGCTTAGGCTTGAGGTTCTTGAGCAAGGTCAGAGAAGTTTCGGCTGGATTTAGGTTTTGGGTCGGAGTCGGCGCTAGGGAACAACAGCGGCGGCGGTTCTAGGGTTTTGGTCGAAGGAGTATCGACGGACAGAAGTGGTATCGATCGATACACCATCAGCATCGATCGATACTGAAATCGCAGAAAGGTAGTAGTTTCGTTTGATTGAGATGTCTACAGAAAAAGGTCAAAAGCGAAGATAGCTATCTTCGATGGACATGGTCACTTCTCTCTCTGGAAGAGAAGGATGCTAGCTCACATGAACCTTCAGGGTTTGAAAGGAGAGCTAATTACACCAACCACTGAGCCGGAAAAACTGGTTATCAAAAAGGATGAATCAGAGGAAGGTTTCGCAGAGAGAGTTCAGGCAGATGAAAACAAGAAGAGAGAACGAGGAGAGAACGCAATGGATATCTTGACTCTTCATCTTGGAGATCTGGTTCTCAGGAAAACAGAAGAGTGTACAACGACACGTGAACTTTGGGAAGCACTAGAGAGGTTATACAACACCAAGACTCTACCGAGTCGGATCCATTTGTTGTATCATTGCTATACATTCAAGATGGATGGGTCTAAGTCAATTGATCAAAACGTTGATGAATTTTTGAAGACTGTTTCGGAGTTGGCTAGTGTGAAGGTTACAGTTGCGGATGAGATACATGCGATTCTCTTACTCAGTTCCTTGCCACCACAGTATGACTCTATGAAGGAGACATTGAAGTATGGTAGAGAATCCATCTCTATTGAAGATGTGGTGAATGCTGCGAAATCGAAGGAAACCGAGCTAAAGGTTAAGGGTTTTTCGACTTCACAGAAGACTGGTGAAGCGTATGTGGTTCGTGGGAGACAATTGAACAGAGATCAACGAAACTCGGGTAATAGAAGCAGGAGCAGGTCTAATCCGGGTTCAAAGGTTAACTGTTGGTACTGTAAGAAAAATGGACATAAGAAGGCTGATTGCTATGCCTGGAAGAAGAAGGGCGGCGATGTGGATGATGCTACAGCAGCGGTTGTCATCGATCAATCAGCAGGAGTCGATGCATTATCAGTCTCAGAAAATTGGCATCAGGAGAAGTGGGTGATTGATTCGGGTGCTTCATATCACATGACTTCGAGGAGAGACTGGTTTGATACGTTTGAGGAGCTCAACTCTGGAAAGGTGCTACTGGCAGACGATTGTGGTATTGCTATTGAAGGAATTGGTTCAATCAACATCAATGCAAAGGGTGGCACGGTTAAGACATTGACAAATGTCAGGTATATCCCGAAACTTAAGAGAAATCTGATTTCGTCTACTACACTGGATAAACTTGGGTTTGAATATGATGGGGGAAATGGGAAGACAAGGTTCTACAAGAACGGGAAGATGGGTCTTCAAGGCACTCTACATGGTTCTTTGTATCTGCTTGATGGGGAGACTATAACAGGACAGTCAAATAGTGTTACCAGGAAACCTGCTAATGACGAGACTGTCTTATGGCATAGAAGGTTGGGACACATGAGCATGAAGAATCTGATGATCCTGGCAAAAAGGGGCATCATTGACAAGAGAAGGATTGGGGAGATGGATTTCTGTGAAAGTTGTGTAATGGGGAAGACCAAGAGATTGAGCTTCAACATTGGGAAACACAACACATGTGAAGTGCTGAAGTATGTACATTCAGACCTTTGGGGATCTCCATCGGTTACTCTTAGTTTGGCAGGGAAACAGTATTTTCTGTCTATCATTGATGACTACACTAGAAAGGTGTGGGTGTTTTTCTTGTCTGTTAAGAGTGAAGCTTTCACAAAGTTTTGTGAATGGAAGAAGCTGGTTGAGAATCAGATCAACAAGAAGGTTAAGTGTCTGAGAACAGACAACGGGTTAGAGTTTGTGAACAAAGACTTCGACGGGTTTTGCAGGCAGCATGGGATTGAGAGGCACAAGACGTGTCCTTATACTCCACAGCAAAATGGAGTGGCAGAACACATGAATCGAACGATAATGGAGAAGGTGCGTTGTATACTTGATGAGAGTGGTTTAGGTGAAGAATTCTGGGCTGAGGCAGTGAGCACAGCTGTGTACCAAATTAACAGAAGCCCCTCATCGGCCTTAGATGGCGGTATTCCTGAGGAACTATGGCTGGGAAAAAGGCCTGGTTATGGACACATGAGAAGGTTTCTGTGATTTCAGGAAGACTAAGATTGTATTCAGGAAGACTAAGGAGTTCAAGGTTGAATGTTTCTGTGATTCTGATTTCTCATCGGATCTGGACAGAAGCAGATCGATTACAGGGTATGTTTTCATGGCAGGTGAAACAGTTATAAGCTGGAAATCGAGCTTTCAACCTATAGTTGTACTGTCTACAACTGAGGCAGAGTATATGGCGTTGGTAGAAGCTGTGAAAGAAGCGATTTGGCTAAAGGGTTTGTCCGAGGAGTTCGGTTACAAACAAGACATAGTGGAGATTTGGTGTGATTTTCAGAGTGCTTTGTGTTTAGCCAAGAACAACGTTCATCATGAGAGAACGAAACATATCAGAAGGAGGATGCATTTCATTAGGGATATTGTTGCTTCTGGTGAAGTGAAGCTGTCAAAGATTTCGACTGAGCGGAACCCAACTGATATGTTGACGAATGTTCTTCCTGTGGAGAAGTTTGAGAAAGCGTTGAGTTTTCTCAACTTAGAAGAGCACTAAGGTGCTGGCATTGTCTGGAGCAGCACATGAAAGCATGGATAAAGATGTTAGAGCATGCTCAATGCAAGAACCCCATGAGAGGTTCTTAGTTAATATTTAATTATAAAATTTATGTTAAGAACTCTTGTTAAGAAATCTTTGTTTTTTCTCCTCCAATGGTAGAACCCCATAAAGGTTCTTAAAATTTTTTTTTAATAATTTTGTTTTATTGTAATATGAGATAGGAAGAGAATTTTGTTTTATTGTAATATAATTTTGTTTTAACTCTTAACCTGATCTAAACCACAAAGGGGTTCCAAATCTGAAGTTGATTTTATTTAAGATAACATAGTTACACGTATGTGTTTTGGTGTTTCCTTAATTACACAGCTTGATCAAGCAGATTAAGGAAGAACGATGTGTTAAAGGCTTAAAGTTCATAATTTGATGACATATAGAAATGAAAGAAACTAGAAAGAGTTCTGAAGGGGAAGGGGGGGGGGGAGAAAGCTTATTTCTGATTACAAGAGGGAATAATTCTGCAGAACCGTGAAAGATAAAAAGTAGTAAATTCTAATGCTTAGTGGGATAAAACTTAAATTCTTCCTTGTTAGAGAAGACTCAAAATGATTAGCCTGCAAGAGATGGAGCATTACTCCACACCACACCCTTAAACAACACCGTATCTTCTTCTTCTTCTCTCTTTTTCATCAAATTTTACACAACACCTGATGGGAGACGAAGAACGAGCTGACCACCCATTAAACTGCCCAACACCAAAAACATTGAATCTCAGAACACCCATCAATGTCATCAGATCATCCATCATATACGCGATAACAAGTAAAAACATTAATGATTAACCTCTTGACATAGTAGTAGCAGAAATCAGAGAGAATGAAGGTTTGGACGATTTCAGAGAGGAGGACCATTATAGGCCAGAAACCATATCCTAAAGCAGTCAATAACCGCCCTCGAGTGTCCAATACCTACACCATAGTCACATTATTATTATATATAATACAATTTAAGTTTACTAAGTTGTGTATATATGGAGCTTAATAGTTAGGAGGCGAAAAAACAGAAAAAAACCTAAAGGACCCAATGTGCACAACTCAAGAACCTGGCTATCCCCAAAGCGAATACGTAATGAGCTGTGAATGGCTCCACGATCTGAGACAAGACATGCATTACTAGTTTAAACCCGGTAAAAGGATAGCTACTGGTGTCAAGCTTTTAAAGTACCTTAGTGTTTTGCATGACTCTAAGTTGAGGAAAAACTGAAATAGCTTCAAGGTAAACGCAGAAGGCCCAAGAAATCTTGTTGATTATATGGTGATGTGTTGATGGGTGAATGAGAACAGATAGAACAACACATGGAATAACCTGTAGCCATATATGAAAAAGCTCGGAAATATTAGTATCGAAATGGACAATATATACTCTTTACAACTAGACAGCAAGTCACTACAATGAAACTCAAATTGATATTAGCAAAGGAAATCTAGCAAAATAATCTGTATTGAGTAAGAAAAGCAGCTCTTTAGGTGATTTAATATGGAAACTCAATAAAATTAAAGTTACCACTTAACCTTCTTCAAAGACACAAGATGAGATTTCGATAAAGAATCAATATAGATGAGATTCCAAGAAAGATACAATAGAGGATCAAAAACTTACGACGTAGTAGATAGCAAAATTGTCTTTGTCTTCCATGTAACTAGCTTTGAGCTTAAACCGGATCATATAGATAACCCAAAGTGTAGTCACCAATGTAGCCGAATTAAGTAATGTGTGAATATCAAATTCCATCACAAAACTACAATACAGTCTCACCGCCAAAAACAGAGCCGTTAGCTCTTGTGACTTCAGAGATAATCCTGTCAAAACACCAATTAAAAAAAAGGATACAAATTCATAAACTCAAGTGTTCATCAAACAAATTCAAATTTACCCAATTCTAATTGAAGTTCATCCTGGAAAAACGTAAGAGACGGACGGGGATTACGGTGGTTACGGTGTCGCGGAAGAGACGGACGGGGATTGAGGTGCAAACCTTGAGCGTGGTTGATGGGTCTTCGGAGGAAGCAATGAAGGCTGCGCCAAAACCACCACATAAGGCGGTATTGACAACGAGGAGCTTCGTACGGGTTCTCCAGAGGGTTCGTGCCGCCATTGAGGAAACACGTAACACGCATCAACCACGCTCAAGCTCTAAAAATTTTGGGATGAGAAACGTTGAATTGGAATGTGGAGGTTGGCGACGGAGAGAGCGAGGAGAATCATTGAGAGAAAGGAAGGAAGAGATCCAATGACAAATACACACGTGGCAGTTAAGAACCGATTCTTAAAGGTCTTAATTAAGGATCGGTTCTTACGTTATTAACTAATTTTGATTTAATTTTATATTAAAAAAACTAAGATACTCTCTTAAGAACCTGCGTTGATGATGGTATTATACTCTGAAGTGATTGTCATCAAGGTGGAGATTTGTTAGGCTTGGGCCTTTGGTGATGAAAATCATTGAGTAGCAACTTGGCCCGCGACTTGGACTAGTCACTTAGGAATTGTTTTATTTCTATTGGGCTAGGTTAAACCGTCTTATCTTTGTAATTGTCTTAGTCTATATAAAGCTAAGCATGTGTGGGAATAAGGAGAGAAAAGAAAAAAAAAAAAGAAGTCGAAACCCAAGAGAGTTTTGTGAAGTCTTTTCTTGTGTTTAGAGAGATCTTGTGAGAAACCCATATTATTGTAATCTGTGGTGATAGTGGATTGCTGGAAGCTCCAGACCGAGACGTAGGATCACACACCGTGATCTGAACTCGTTAAATTCTCTGTGTTATTTACTTTATTGCTCAAACAATCTATTCCGCGATCATTGAGAAGGGTCAAATTCTCAACAGATCTTACGAGCTTCATTGGTTGTGAGACTTTCTGCTTACTCCGCTTTAGGTTTTGCTGCGAGCAATAAGTCTCGCACATCTTTTTACCATCTAAAGATGACAGCAAAGGACCTCCGACTCCTCTCATCCCCGAGTTCTTCAATCTGATGCCGATCTCTTTCGGCTTCTTTCTTTTGGAAATATGAAACAGAAAGAGTTAGAGATGAGCAACTGTGAATGGAGAAGTTAGTTCAAAGGACTTACCTGGAAATATGAAGCTGCTTCTTCTTCCTTTGTACTTTTTTTTTGCTTCTCCTCGGGGGAGACGAATATTGGATTCTGTCTTCAATAGCTTAATTACGAATTTAATTCTGTTTTTAATTTAATTTTTTTGGCCATGCTGACGTGTCACTCTAAATGTCATCTCCTCGAGAGTCCCATTCTCTATTTATATACCCCATGTAGTATAAGATTTTTTTTAAAAGAAAAGAAATTCTTTAAGTCTTTCATTATGATAACATAAAAATCCAACCAAAATTAAAATTATTTTGGATTATTGGAAGAATTAATCAAAAGGACAACAACAAAGATTCCCAGAATCAATATGATTACCCTTAGATTTCTAAGAGTTTTTCTTGCAATAATTAATCTCTATAGTTAGACTCTCCACTCTCCAGGTTCGGCTTGTTTTGTCTTCAAAACTATTAATTGCCACAACAAAAATAAACAATGATCATTGGTTTTTATATTTGTTTCTACGAAATTATGGATAGTTATATATATATATATATATATATATGTAACTAAAAGAAAAATATATATTTTTACTCTTTGATTGAGAAGTAAATTTGAGAAAACATGTGATGACAAGAGCAACAAGTTGAATTTGAAACTATATATATATATATTCTTTTTTTTAATGCGGGTTTACACTACAAGAAAACATGGGGTTTTCCGACCACCATTTCCGACCAATTTCCGACTAATTTCTGACCACAGAGACGGTGGTCGGAAACTAGTCAGAAAAAGTTTGAAAATTTCCGACTACCGAATATTCCTCAAAAAGTCGTCGGAAATACTGGTTGGAAGAAAAAAATTTTCCGACTACCGAGACAGTAGTCGGAAATGTTTGAAAATTTCTGACCACCGCAAATTCCTCGAAAAGTCGTCGGAAAAATTGGTCGGAAAAAAAAAATTCCGACTACCGTGTTTTCTCGGTAATTCGTCGGAAAATTAGTCCGAATTTTGGTCGGAAAAAGTAGGTAAACACGTGGAAAAGAGGCCACCTAACCACCGATAAATTTCTGACGAACGGTGGTCGGAATTTGGCCGGAAAACCTTTTCCGACTAATTTCTGACCACATTGGTGGTCAGAAAAATTATCTATAAATTCTCCCTCGCTCGTTCTTTTCTCTCCACACCTCGTTCTTGTCTCTTCCCTAACAAAAAAAAACAAAATAAAAAACTTTAAACTTTCCTAAAAAAACAAAAAAATTCAAAATGACATCTCATAACATTTATAAAGTTAGAGCGTGGATGTATAAACGTTTAGACGAAGAAACAGGAGATATTCGGCGTGAATACAAAGAAGGATTATCAGAGTTCATGCAGTTCGCATCGAATCAAGAAATGACTCGTACGGAAGGTATTATGTGTTGTTCTTGTATTAAATGTCAAAATAATTGTTTCTTAGACAAGGAAAGAGTTTGGAATCACTTATTTTGGGGAAGTTTTACACCGGGATACTATGTTTGGTTTTCATATGGAGAGGATTTAAGATCTAGGCCTAGTTGTGTAGATAGAAGGCGTGAACGCGTAAGACCGAAATAAGATAATATTAGAGATTATGGTAGTAGTACCAATATAGAAAAAAATGTTGTAGAGGGAATTGGTAGAGAAGAAGTTCATGAAACTATGTCGAATTCCAATGTTGAGGAGGAACCCAATTTAGAAGCCAGAAGATTTTTTGAAATGTTAGATGCTGCAAATAATCCAATATATCCTGGTTGCAAAGTGGGGCATTCTCTGTTATCAGCTGCAACGAGGATGATGAATATAAAGACGGATTATAATTTAAGTGAGGATTGCGTCGATGCATGGGCTGATTTTTTCAAAGATTATCTACCTGAAGATAATTTGGCACCAGCTTCATACTACGCAATTCAGAAAATGGTTTCAGGTCTTGGATTGCCATATCAAATGATTGATGTGTGTCGGGAGAATTGCATGATATTTTGGAGAGAAACTGCCAATTTGATTCATTGCAGTTTTTGTGGGAAGGAACGATTTCAAGTCTCGAGTGGAAGAACGGAAATTCTGTTCAAGCGTATGTGGTATTTGCCTTTATCTGATAAGTTTAAGAGGTTATATCAGTCATAAAGGACAGCTGCATCGATGAGATGGCATGCAGAACATGCCTTCAACGGGGAAATTTCACATCCTTCTGATGCCGGAGCTTGGAGGCATTTTACTTCTTTGTATCCAGATTTTGCGAGTGCAACAAGAAATGTATATTTGGGTTTATGTACTGATGGTTTTAATCCGTTTGGGAAGTCAGGGAGGAAATATTTGTTGTGGCCAGTTATTGTCACTCCATACAATCTTCCAGCGGCATTGTGTATGAAGCGAGAATTCCTATTCCTTTCTATTTTGGTTCCTGGACCTAATCATCCTCGACGATCTCTTGACGTATTCTTACAGCCACTTATTGCAGAGCTACAAATGTTATGGTCTGAAGGAGTTAGTGTATATGATGTCTCAAGCAGAAAAAATTTCAAGATGCGGGCTGTATTGTTGTGGACTATTAGTGATTTTCCTGCATATGGAATGTTGTCTGGTTGGACAACCCATAGAAGATTATCATGTCCATATTGTCATGATAATACTGATGCATTCTATTTGAAGCATGGTCGGAAGACGAGTTGGTTCGATTGTCATCGTCGTTTTTTGAGACGTAACCACCCCTACATAAGAAGTAAGACGTTATTCAAGAAAAATAGGGTTATACGTGATGCCCCACCTGTAGTGTATGACGGAGAATCGATTTTGCATCAATTCTGAGATTTTGATGTCGAACGTACTACAGTTTGTGGGGGAAATGGTCATGTTCAGATCGATGGATATGGCGAGTATCATAATTGGCATAAGCGAAGTATTTTCTGGGATTTACCTTACTAGAAAGATCTTCTACTTCGACACAATCTTGACGGCATGCATATTGAGAAGAACGTATTTGACAATATCATCAACACTATTTTAAATGTGCAAGGGAAGACTAAAGATAATGTCAAGGCACTATTCCTATTTGGCGATTAGATGCTACGAAGAAGACAACCTTTTTCCAATGGATTCTCAACTCTGTAAAGTTTCTTGATGGATATGCTGCAAATCTATCATATTGTGTTGATGATCATAGCAGACGTGTAGCCGGGATGAAGAGTCATGATTGTCATGTATTCATGCAACGTTTACTTCCATTTGCTTTCGCTCATCTTTTACCTTCCATTGTCCACGAAGCGATTGCAGGTACGATTTGTCTACTTTCACATGATTAGTGTTTCTATATTTAATCATGGTTTAATATATTATATAGTACTTTCGTTTGAATACTTTTAACGTTCACATGTATAGGGGCATTTTTTCTGGATTTATGTTCCCGCTCTCAGACAATGTCAGGAATACATACACTTGATGCCAATATTCCGGTGATTTTATGCAATTTAGAAAAACTATTTCCACCGGCATTTTTTGATGTCATGGAGCATCTTCCTATTCACTTACCTCGTGAAGCTGCACTAGGTGGACCCGTTCAGTATAGGTGGATGTATCTTTTTGAGCGATTCATGTTTTATTTGAAGAAGAAAGTCAAGAATTTGAGTAAGGTTGAAGGGTCGATAGTGGCTCAAAGCATAAACGAGGAGACATCTTATTTCTTTTCATACTACTTTGCTCCTGAAGTTCAAATAAAATCAAGGAAACCAAGCAGATATGATGATGGTGGAGTACGACCAATGTATCATACGTATGTACCTGAAATATTTTCTCAAATTGGTCGGCTAAGTGGGAAGCGAAGAGAAGTTTGGCTTACAGACCAAGAATTTAATCATCTACATACGTACATTCTAAAAAATTGTGAAGATTTATATCCGTTTGAAACGTAAGTTACAAGATTGTTATGAATAAATCAAGATTGTTATGAATAAATCAATATATATTTTTGTACATTACTAACTTCATATGTTTATTCTTGTTGTATCTTCAGTAATCAAGTGATGGATGCATACCCAAATCTTTTGGAAACAAAGTTAGAAAACATGAAGCAGATTCAATTTGCAAATTGGTTAAAATTCTATGTAAATGTATCGTATTATCACCTTATTCCTTCTTGAATAATAAGCAGATTATGGATTTCTGTTCTTATTTATTAGATTCAATCCGCCAATAGTAGAGGTGACTGTTACCGACTTGGTTGGAAGAGCTTGTTGGAGGTCAATTATCTAGAGTTATGTCTTCTCCGATGTATTACACCCGCGGTTATGTTTTTCATAAACGGCCTGGAATGTCGGGCAGGAAAACCGTGAACTACGGAGTGGTTGTTAGTACAGATGCCTTGGACTTTTATGGTGAAATCACTGATATTTTAGAGGTTTAATATCCTGGAGTTATCAACATAAAATGTGTCGTATTCAAGTGTGATTGGTACGATCCGACAATTCCTCGAGGCGTTAGAGTTACGAAGTATGGTGTGACAGAAGTCAACTCAGGAAGAAGGTTAAGAAAATATGATGCATTTATACTTGCATCACATGCATCATAAGTGTGTTACATCCCTTATCCACGAGTACGAATCATTCAGGATCCTTGAAGGGGTTAAGGATGCTGAGCCATTACAACAAAATGATATAGTCGTTGTAACGCAAGTAGAACAAACCGTTGAAGACATTCTGTTAGTCGACGTTGATAACATTGAGGTTAAAGAGATCTTTGATGATATCAGTAATGAAGATGGTGATGAGTTTGAAGATAGTACTGATTCTGCAAGTTCTGAATACTCTTCGGATTCTGATTGATATTTCTGTTACGTTTTTGATTATATGATTGTGTAATTTTTGTTCTAATCTAAGATTGAATTTCTAAGTTAGACTGATTTTGTGAGATATATATTTAATTAAATTTTGATTTGGAAGTTTTTTTTTTTAAATTAAAGTTTTTATAAAAAATGAGTTATATAATTAATTAGATGGAAATTAGACGGAAAATGTGTTTTTGTTTTATTTTTTATTTTTTATTTTAAAGAAAAAACAATTTTTACAAACTCTCATAAATAAAAAAAAACCATGCATGCATGAAGATTGGTTCAATTGTATAGAGATATACAAGATCCAACATTGGTCAATTGTGAGTTTTTTGTTATTTTTTTTACAAAAAAACAATTTTTACAAAATCTCATAAATAAAATAAAAAAAACCATGCATAAATGAACATTGGTTCAATTCTTATTTAAATTAACAACCAATGATTTTGCATCATAGAGATATGCAAGATCTAACATTGGTCAAATCTTATTTAATGATTTCTTATCATCTTACACAATTTTCCTATTTAAATACACATATTGCAAAATGAAAAACATGTCTCTCACCCACAATTCATCAAAAAAAATAGAAATCATCAATTTCAAAAGAGATATAGTTTTAGTATTCTATATTTTCATTATGAAAATTTACTAGTTTTTACATCAATTTTTAAACACATTTTTAAATTTTGCATCAATTTTTATTGAAATTTCATCAATTTTAATTTTGGCCAATTTCCGACCACAATTCTGACTAACCACGGTGGTCGGAAATTTTTTTCTATATAACCCTCCGGCCATCAACTCTCACAAATCACAATCTCTAAAATCTCTCTTACAAATTCTCTCTAAAATCTCTATAAAATCTTTCAAAAATTTCTAAACATTTCTAAATATTTACATATATTCTGAAAAAAGTTAAGTTAAGTTTTTTTAACTTAATTTATATAATTTATATTTTCATTTATATTTTTAAAAATTATTAACATTTCTGTTTTTATCAGGTTATGGCGCTACAAGGAGGATGGCTAGCATACGAAGAGTGGTGTGCACAAATGGGGTTTCAACTGACCATGGGAAGCTCCGGTTCTGAGACGGAAGGACCTTCATCGCAACCATTTGGCACCTTGCCACCCGGAGATACAGTGGTTCCGGAAAGTATTCCGGAGGCGGGAGTAACGGAAGATCCGGAACCCAATGAAGAAACAATGACGCTAGAACAGTTGCTCCAAGCCCCGGGCCGATCAAAATTGAAGAAGCTCGATCCATCAAGAATGGACGGGAGCGTATGGTAATTTTAAAAATTTATAACCATATATTATATTATTAAATATTTTTGTAGTTAACTAATTTATATTTATTATGTCATTAGGTACCAATTTAATTCGGATATCAAAAAATCCGTTAAAAAGATCATGGAGAGTGATTATCCTCATCCGTTTCCAAATTACACATCGGTTTCCGGAGAAGTCAAGGAACGTTGGTTTAAAGCATTTGTGGTTAGTAGTATTTTTTTCATTTGTTTTAAATTTCTGTTTAAAAAATACTTTTATTTAACGATGGTTGTTTATTTCAGCAGAACTTTTATTGGGAATACGAATTAACAACGGAAATCCGAGAAAAATTTGAGAACTTTTGTTCAAAGCGGTTGAAGGATAATGTTTATGAGTGGAAGAAAAAGTGGAGAAAAGGGAAAGACAAGCCGTCTTGGATGCGCCAAACTGTTTGGACTGGCTTGATAGCCTATTGAAAAAATGAGGCGCATAAAGAACGTAGCAAAACCAACTCCGAAAATCGTAAAAGCGATCGTGGCGGCTATGGGATGGCTAAACATACGTGTGGCACAATGTCTTACGTGCGGAAACACGAAAATATGGTAAATCTTAAAGTTTAATTTTTTTTTTTCTTAATTTTTTAATATATCAATACCTAATGTTTATTGTTAAGCGTGATCCTGAGACGGGAGAACTTCCAGATATGGTGACATTCTTGGAAGAATCGCATAGACAAAAATCTGATGGGGTTTTTGTCGATAAGAAGGCTTAATTTATAGCCCGCAAAATGTCGGGAGTTGGAGGAAGAGCGTATAACTCAACTGACTCAGGAACAAGACATTCCCGAGGATTATACACTTTCCCAAGCGGAAAGAAATGACATATTCCGCTCTGTAAGTGCAATTACTTTAATGATTTTAGAAAATTAAATTATTTTTATTGATAAACATATTTACATCTTTTTTGTAGCAAGTGGAACCTAGGAAAGGAAAACGATTTGGGGTGGGGTCAATCCCGTTTGACGAGCAAGTGGGACAAAGCTCAGGAATGAGTTCAATAGAGGTTGAATTGCGAGAAACTCAAAATCTATATACAGAAATGCAAGAGACCCTTAAGAAAACGCAACAAGAGCTTGCAGATATAAGAAGCGAGACACAAGATGCTTCTTTTTGGAGTCAGATGATGGCTCGACTCCATCCCGAAGTCGTCCCCCCGTCCCGCAGAAACAATGATCAAAATCCGAGTACAAATGATTTCTTTGATTTGTAATTTTTATTTTAAAAAAAACAATTAATGTAATCTTTAGTTTTATTAATGTAATTTTTTGTTTTTTTAATGTAATTTTTAGTATTTCATTTTTAATTTTTAGTTTTATTAAAATATAAATTTGAATTTTTTTTATAAAAAAAAATAGACGGTGGTCGGAAATGTGGTCGGAAAATTCCGACTAAATTTCCGACCACCATCTTTTTTTTTAATTAAAAAAATAATGTGGTCGGAAATTTCCGACCACCGTCTATTTTTTTATTAAAAAATATAATGTGCTCGGAAATGTGGTCGGAAATTTCCGACTAAATTTCCGACCACCGTCTATATTTTTATTTAAAAAAATAGTGTCGTCGGAAATGTGGTCGGAAATTTCTTACTAATTTCCGACCACCGCTATTTTTTTTTTTTTTAATAATTTTCCGGCGAGTTTCCGACGACCATTTCCAACGAGTTTCTGGCAAATTTGTATGGTCGGAAGCTAGTCGGAAATTTTCCGACGAGATTTCGATGACTTTTCCGACCAAATTTCCGACTAGCCTTTGGTCGGAAATTTCCGACTACTTTTCCGATCAAGAGCCTTTTCCGACCAAGCTTTTCCGACCAAGCTTTTCCGACTAATCCGTGTTGGTCGGAATCTCGTCGGAAAAGCCCATTTCCAACCAATTTCAGACTAATACTGTAACGCCCGTGTTCCGGAAAAAGGAAATGTTAACGACCTCGGGAACTAGTGTGCTCGGGGAAGTGTTAAAGAGCTCGGGATTTATGAACGAGCTCAGGGAAGCGTTAACGAGTTCGGAAAACGTTAACGACCTCGGGATGTTAATGAGTTCAGGAGCTCAGGATCGGGAACGATGAGAGCTCGGATCGAATAAGTTGAGGAGCTCGGGTGCCGACGTTGAGGTCGAGCTCGGATCCCGAGCTAACTTATTCGACCGCGTGGTTGGTGTAGTTGGTGGGAGTAGGTGAGTTAGTGGGGTTGGTGGGATTAATCAGTGGAATCCCTAGCCACCCTATAAACTCAACTTTTCTCCTTTTTGGGCAATCTTTCGCGCTGTGAGTGAAAGAGAGAGCAGAAAGGAAATAAAGGGAGCTGCAAACCTTGAGAGAAGAGAAGAAGGACAAGTCCTTGGAAGAAAAATCCGGATTCAGCAGACAGAGTCTGGGAGAAAGAGGTTTCGACCGACTCAAACGTGTCAAAAGGTAACGATTTTTGGAAGGAGTTGTAGTTAAGCCCTGGATCTAGATGCTCATTTTTACGGATCTGGATTTGAGTCCGTAGTTTGAATTATACATGTCTTCGTGGAGGTATTGGATTCCCGTCGAAGGCAGACAGCGGAGACTCGGGGTGAGTCTACGTCGCGTCCTGTGATCGGATCCTTACGAAATTGGTGAGTAGTTTTCAGAACATCTAGAAGCTTAATTCCACCGATTTGTTTTGAAAGTGGACGGTTAGATTGAAAGTTATGGTTCAATCTTTCTGGCGGCCGTTTTTCTGTTTACCCAGTTTACCCAAGTGTGGTAACTTGGGTGTTTGGTTGTTGTTTTGGCTGTAGGTTGAGCTGAGCTTGTGAGAGCTCGTGAAGAAGGTCCTTCTAAGTTCGTGTGTGGGTTACCCTTGGTCGTTTCCTCGTTGTTATCGAGGTGACGTGCGTGACCATGAGCTTATCTAAGCGATTGGATTGTGTGACTGCCTGTTGTGTTGTGTGGAGGATTGTGATGAATCCATGTTCGTTTCTCTGTGGTATGGTGATCTTACTTGCTTGTGTGTATGCTCGTAGATGGTGGATCGCTTCACTAAGTATTTTTGATAATACTTACGCATCTCTTGTGTGTGTTGCATGCAGGTAAGGATAAAGTGTGTCGTGGAATCAGGCGCGGAGAGTGAGGATGATTTAGGGTTCGTTGTTGTGTTTTATTTTCGTATTGCAATTGGTTAGGATTGCTAGACTTGAATTGTGGTTTCCGTTGCAGGTTAAATTGTTGGTTTGAATGGTTGGTTTGAATTTAATATTGATTTATGGGAATTAATATTAATGTGATTAAATGTTTTAAAAAAAAAAAAAATATGCGTCGTTTCAGTTTGGTATCAGAGCCTTTACGTTCTAGGATGTCGGTAGTTAGTTGATTATGTGATTTAGTCAATTGAGGTGGAATGGGTCTTAGATCATCCTCTTCGAGCCTTTAATGAGATTCCACGGTAAGTTGTTTGTTTCTATTTTTGTTGTTCCTTTTTTTTCTGTCTCTGAGTTGCTGTGCGGGAAGTGCAGATGGTTCTGAGAGGCATAGGTTCGTGGTCGTCCGCGTGCCAGGTCGTGGAGCCCTCTTTAGCGAGGAGAGTGTAGCACGAAGTGCTACGGTGGACAGGTAATGGATTCGCATGCAGGTCAGGAGAGTCTGAGGGTGTGGCCGGTTTGGACCGCCGGTGTGGCTGGGGGTCCAGCGGGTGCTGTCGGTAGTGGCAGCGGTCTTGCTCAGGCTCGAGATGACCGCATTGTGGATCTGTTGACCAGTTGTTGAGCGGTTACTAGAGAGGGAACCAGTGCAGCTCCAGTGAAACCGCCTGTGGGGCGAAGGAACCGCGAGTTGGCGTTGAGGTTGCTGAGAGGCTCCCATCTTATTCTTAAGGTGATGGAGCAGTTGCAGAAGATTGTACAGGATTCTTTCCGGTGTGCAAGCCCGAGGAGGCAGATAAGTGGAGACACGGTTGGAGCGTAACTTCGATTCGACTAGATGTCCAGATGGGTACCGAGTGGATCTGCAGTCCACTATCTGAGAGGGCGATGCACACCTTGGTGAAGGTGTTTGCAGCTAGGCGACCCAGGCAGATATGACTTGGGAGGATTTTTGTTGCGAGTTTAACTCCAAGTTTTTCCATCAGGAGGCGTGGACCGTTAGAGGCGCGGTTTCTGGAGATGACTCAGGGGAACCGGACGGTTCGAGAGTACGAGGCAAGAGTTTAACCGCCTCAGTGTGTATGCTGGTCGGGCCATGGAGGAGAGCAGGCCCAAGTGCGGCGGTTCATTGAGGAGTCTACGGACCGAGTTGAGAACCACTGTCTGGTCGGATTTTGACTACGATTGGGGAGTTGGTAGAGAAGGCTGCATTTATGGAGGAGGTCTGAAGGACGAGGCAGTGGTAGCCAGTCCGAGTTTTCAGACCAAGAGGTCGCATCAGCAGTCTAGTTCAGGCAAGGGCGATAAGCTGTACAGGGTCAAAAGCGTAAGTTTGAGTTACTCAGAGGGTTAGCCGAGGTGGTCCGGGATGCTTCAGGTGTGGAAGCAAGGATCACAGGGTTGCGAGTGTCCTCAGAAGGACACGCATGAGATGAACGCGAGTGTGTTATCACTGCAAGAGATGGGGCACATTAAGCCTAAGTGTCCCAAGCTGCAGCGGTTCGAGGTGGCGGTGACAACCACCGGAAGGCATAGCGGAGCCGGCACCTAGAGTGTTTTCCATGATGGAGACGGGTGAGCCGAGTTCCGGACCGATCACAGGTAAATCCTAAAACTTGTTAAAGTTCATTTCTTGTAGTTTGGAATTGGTATACTGTGGTGTTGTGGTTGAGTCTTTTACATATGACTTGTGAAGGACCTTGCTCGTGTGGGAGGTCTGAGTCCCATGTTGTATTTACTCGGGAGCATCGCATTGCTTTGTACTCCGGAGTTAGCCAAGCGGGGTAATTCGGGTGAACCCGGTGATCAGAAGGGAGTGGTTAAGGTTGCTGGAGGGAAGTTCTACCCATTCAGGGTCGAATCAGAGATGTGGACATCCAAGTGTAAGGAATCCATGCCAGCAGACTTGATCGTTTGCCCGGTGGAGCTGTATGAATGTTCATCCTGGGGATGGATTGGCTAGGGAAGTACAGAGCACATCTGGATTGTCACCGGGCGTGTAGTTTTTGAGTGGAAAAGGGAGGTTGGTTATCAGGGAGTGAGACCGATCTCTGAGCCTGGTGAATCTCTGCTATGCAGGCAGAGAGGATGCTAGAAAAAAGGCCGAGGCTTATCTAGGGACAATTGCTACTCCAGAGCTGGGGAGCGGTTGTAGTGGAGATATTCGGGTTGTCCAAGAGTTCGAGGATGTTTTTCAGTCATTGCAGGAAAATTTCCACCATCTCGGTCCGATCCCTTCACTGATTGAGTTGGAACCAGGGACGGACACCGATATCAAAGGCTCGTACAGAATGGCTCCAGCAGAGATGGCCGAGCTGAAAGAAGCAGTTGAGGAGTTATTGGATAAGGGTTTATCCGACCAAGTAGTTCACCGTGGGAGCACCGGTGTTGTTCGTGAAGAAGAAGGATGGCAGTTTCCGTTATGCATCGATTATCGGGTTTGAACGGGCACGGTGAAGAACAAGTATCCTCTTCCGCGATTGACGAGTTATTGGATCAGTTGTGAGGGGTACTTGGTTCTCCAAGATAGACTTGGCATCGGGATACCATCCACGATTCTGATAGATGTGCGGATATCCGGAAGACGGCTTCAGGACTCGGTACGACATTACGAGTTTGTGGTGATGTCGTTCGGATGTGACGAATGCCACCAGCAGCGTTCATGAGGTTAATGAACAGCGTATTCCAGGAGTATCGGACGAATCGTGATCATCTTTAAGATGACATTCTGTGTACTCGAAGGTCCTGGGAGCGATGAGGTTCATCTGAGAGTGGTTTGGAGAAGCTGCGGGAACAGAAATTGATCTAAGTGGAGCAAGTGCAGTGGTTCTGGCAGCGAGAATCGGATTTCTGGGTTCATATTGTATCTGAGGTTGAGTTAGTTGACTCACAGAAGATCCAGGCTATCAGGGAGTGGCGAGCCGAGGAATGCAACTTGAACAGAAGTTTTCTTGCTTGGCGTGTATTACCGGGAAGTTTCGTTAAGGGTTTTGCGAGTATGGCTCATCGATGACGAAGCTGAGGGGAAGGATGTTCCTTTCTGTGGTCTCCAGAGTGTGAAGACAAGGTTTTGCGAACCGTGAGAAGCGATTGTTGACCAGTGCAAACAGTCTTTGCATTGCCAGAGCCGAGCAGCCATATTTGGTTACACAGATGCATTCGGGATTGGTCTCGGATGTGTGTTGATGCAGGCGGGGAAGGTTATGCCTATGCTTCACGGCAGTTGAGGAAGCATGAGGGCATTACCCTACCCACCGATCTGAGATGGCTCAGTGGTTGTTCGCCCTATAAGATTTGGAGGTCTTATCTTTATGGTGCGAAAG
>SMJT01000062.1:634534-676593 GCA_004349715.1 Crucihimalaya himalaica | reverse complement strand
ATAATCATGCATATTTTGAATGAGATCTAGCTATTGCAACGAATAATAATCAACATATTGGGAAATGGAAGCCACTAAAAGTCTAAAACAATCCCATGATTAGTATTTTGCTTGGTTGTTGCTGCTCGTGATTTCGTGTATATCCTCATTCATTTTATTATGAGAAAGAGAGATAAAAGATAATAAAACTAACCAAATCATATATTGACCTTTGCAAAGTGCCAACCATATAACTCTTAAGTGAAGTTTAATTGAATGACTTGATCTTGAAACAGAGAACACAAAGCCAAATTATATGTTCTTTAGGTCACTGGAAAAACATATAATTTATATTGGATAAAAAATGTTTTGGATTGTGAAGTAAAGACAATGTCCTGGCTTTTGCTTCGTTAGAAACTACTCTTTTCTCATTGCTAACTTAGAAGCCATAACCTGAAAATCTACAGAGGATATTTTATCCTAAGTTGCAGAATTCACCGATGATTCAGAGGATTCAAGAAGAAGAACTAAGACAAACCTGAATTGTCCATAAGGTTTCCAGCAGGAGCTGCTGATTCAAGCTCCTTGATCTCCACAACAACACAATCAGACATCACGAATGTCTTTGCCACAAATGAAGCATGCTCTAAGCAACACCTCACAACCTTTAATAAGAAAATACTCGGTTAGCACGTGAAACAGAAGATTTCAATCTACCAAAAAAGTAAGGTACTTTGCTCACTTTGGTTGGGTCAATGATTCCTGCAGCCATTATATCTTCGTATTTGCCAGTTTCAGCATTGTAACCGTGATTTGATTCGTTCTCAATAGCCATGAAATGATCATCTTAGGGTGATTCTTTTGTCAACGGATGCTCCTACTACACTCATAGTCTCTTGGCGATTAACTTCAATGGGTAGCTCAATGCTTTCTTAACAATGTTAGCTCCAACATGGAGGTTAAGATGATCTGTAAAATGGCATTATTACCCGCAAAAACTCATCATTTATGTTTTTTATATCTGTTGTGTACCTCTTCTGGACTAACCTTTTCTTCATCGTTTGCTAGTCTCTTTAATGGCATCCACTTTTGATGCAAGTGTTAGCAGAGTGCATCCTCCTCCAACAACAATACCTACTTCCACATCCGCCTAATTTAAAGGTTGAACAGATTAGAATCTACCATATTAATGAAAGATTTCAAGACTCTTTGCTTAAAGATGATATTACCTTTGTGGCATTAAGAGCATCTTTAACTCTCAATTTCTTCTCCTTAAGCTCTGTCTCGGTTTGTGTTCCAACCTAAAAGAGTATAAAACGTTAGGATCATTATTACTTCTTATAATTATGTTTTTTTTGCATCAAGCCATCAATAACTTATTATCTCACCTGAATTACAGCAATATCACCTAATAGTTTCGCTATCTGCAATGTGGTATTAGGCTCTAGGCCTGGTTGAGAAATCTCTAAACCATGATTCTTAGCTAACTCAATATACCTGAAGTTTTAATAACATTTCATCATTCTATGTATACCTGGTTTTGCATAAATATTTATCATGTTCATATAAATGAATCTGTGTATAATATATATTTGGTGCGCGCAAGAGCTTGAAGATGGTTGATTTTGCTATTTCTCTTGAGGCCTAGAATTGAAGATGAGATCAACACAGAGGTCAAATGACTATTTTTATTAAAAAACGTGAAGAAGATGAGAGGGAGAAGAAGAAAAATGTAGATGATCTAACCTTAGGAGCGAAGGCATTGGATTCATTCTCAAAGAGCCATCTATAGCAGATACAAAAATACCATCATTTGAAGAAAAATAATATACAGCGTATGAAAGAAAGCCTTAAGACTTACCTCTAGGCGAGTAAAATTCTTTAGCATAGAGAAGGCTTCTATCATCATATTTATAAAAAGATAACTATCTACTTAGAGTTTATATAAAGATAAAAAAGAAGCAAAGGAGAAAGAACCAATGAATAAATCAATGGTAGTGTTGTTTTTATTATCTCAGCTGTTGACTCGATCAATTCATTACGTTCCTCTGTAAACATCTCTCCTTTTACCGACCCAACCCAAACCAAACATTCAATAGACATAATCGTAAAAGCAAACACATATTGGTTTCACTACTATCCCTAAATGTAGATTTTGTCCCTAGCTAGACCGCAAAACTAAAACTGAATGACATGAAACATATAACAAACTTACCATTACCATGAGAAGATTCAACATCCAAAATCAAATCAAGAGCGTACTCGTAGTAGTACGGGACTAAACTGCTGAGTCCACACAAGTTAAAGTCATCTTGAATGTAATCATCATCAACTTCAGAAAAGAACTCATTTCCTCGTAGATTACAGAACCAAGATATCCATGAAGTGTCCTCTCCATCATACCCACTAACATTTGATTCTTCACTGTCTGTATCTGATTCATCTATTCACAATAATAAAACCCACAAAACATTGCATTAGTTACATCAAAAATTCCATAAACTAATAAATGAATTTCCTCAATTCAGAGCATGTAATTAGTACAATACAATATCACAGGATACCAGCAGTCACAGATTAGCTAACATTAATCGTTTACCAAAACGGTTATGTCGGCACATTTCGGAAACTTTCAGTTCTTCAGAATTAAACTATCCAATCCACGAGAAATAAACTCTAGCTTGCTTACGAGTCCTTTCAAAATGGAAGATAGATCTAATGGGAACTCGATTCGAACTAAGAATTGATAGTACCTATGTATCAGGTTTTTGGAAGTACAAACTTCACGAAGATCATGGAAAAGGAAGACTTATCCGGTGGCAACTGAAACTACACCAGTTTCAGCCATACATCAAGATAGTAAAATCATCAAAAAATAGTCTAGCAGATACATTAACAAGAGAATGGAGGCCTTAAAGAAACAAATCGCCAACCAGCTTAGACAAAAACAAGAAAAAGAACAGTTCATTCTTCAGGAACTCGCAGTTATCCGAGGGGAGAGTGAAGAACTAAAACAAATTCTAGAAAAACTTGGAGGAAACTTCCGAGAAGATGTCATTCAACAACAAACAGCATCAATCATTCCAACATCAAATGTTTCATAACAACAAGACGACCTTGCATCCATTAGAGTCTCACAAAACGGACAAAAATGGGCAGAAGTTACAGAAGAAGAAGAAGAAGAACCAAAATCACAGATCAAAAAGAAGAAGGTTTACGTCATCTTCGAAGGACCATTCAGAGGTATATACAACGACTGGCACATCGTCAGTAGCCATGTCAACGAAAAAAATGTGACCCACAAGTCATACACAACAATGGAGGAAGCCAAGAAAGCTTTCGAAGAATCAAGTACATTCAAAGAAAAGCTTTTCAGCAAGAGTGTAGAAAAGAAGCCAATGTATACTATGGAGATAAAAAGACCAAAACAAATTACTATTGCAGCAATCCCAACCGTAGAACAAAAGGCAAAAATGAAGAAGCTGACACCAAATCTATATCAAAAACTAAAAGATATGATCACAGGATACTCAGAGGTCCACACAGCAATGAGGTTATATCCAGTTGGAACCAGAGGAGGCTCACGAGTTTTCCTCCTTCCAGAAGCAAGTGCACTATTAATCTAGAATTTCTATGTCTGTGGTTTAATAGACACCTTATGCATCAACAAGATGGAGCAAATTTCAGAACTGCCCATCGGTCTACAACAGGCAATCAAAACCTACTTTACAAGGTTTGCCAAAGAACGAGAAATCTTTATTAGATTTGCAGCAACACTCCCATACAAAGTTAATGGAGAAATCAAGATTAGTCCGGTCCAAGTTCTACAGATCGGTATATCAAACAACAATTACCCTGCAAGAATGGAAAAATGAGTTTTTTCTGAAGATGACTGGTATAATTCAATAAGAGCAGTTGTGATGCACAGTCATAAAATCCTTAGAGATTACGAAAAGAAAATCAATTATAGGGTCAACTACTCAAGACCAACGGTAGTCATGTACTCCCTAGCGAGAACACCAGCAGTAAGATGGCATGAAAGCCCTAAGAAAGAAAGATAAGTCTATTAATGGCTCAGATCAACGGTCCATTCAAAGAACTTCTAGAAGAAGATAAATACATCACATGCGAGATGTTAAAAGACCTCCCAGAACATCATTGCGATAAGTGCGAAGAGACAGAAATCATCAAAGAAAGGTCTACTCAGGGATCCACACCAAAAGAAAATTAAGACCTTGTCGGCAATCATGTAAGGCATCAACAAAAACTATGTGACGAAAGTCACAAGAGTCCATAATGATACCTAAATCTACCATGCGTCAATAAAATTAGTGGTCCCAAAGAGTCATAATGTAAAGAGTGGTCCAGGATAAGATCACGCGTCAGAAAGGAATGGTAGTTATGTAGCCATGCGTCAAAGTCTTATGGAGCAACTTCGCCCCTAAGAAAATGTAACTGCCTATATAAGGCACCATCCTCTCATTTGAAAGGATATCGAGTTTTATGAAATAAAATTTCTCTATCTAAAACTAAAAACAATTTTTAGCTTAAAGTAAGGATAGTATCCCAGAACGGTGATACATCCAACCGAGAGGTAAAGCTCCGACGGTTAGAAGGCGAGAGGTAAAGCTCCGGACGCCCTACATCCTGAACGTATCCAAAAATCAAACAATAAGCAGCAAGCAACAACGTCGATAAAAAAGAAGCATGAAAAGCAAAGGATCAACATCAACGAACTCAGACCAGGTATTATTAAATAGATTAAAACATTTAAAATCATTAAACAAAGAGATCAAAAAAATTAAGTTATAAAATAAATTCGACTAACGATATTGTTGTAAAATTATCAAGTATAACACAAATTATAAATTTATCAGAATTTGTAAAATCAGAAATATCCTTTATAAAGGAAGAACATAGATTAAGAGAGTTAATACAACGATATGGAAAACAAAACTAATAAAATGAGTGAATTAACATACTCGGATGATTCAGTAAGAATAATTTCTAGCACAGATAATGAACAAAAATTCTTTGAAGATATATGTATAGATCTAGATCAAAAATTAATAGATAAAGAAGATTTCGATATAGAAAAAACTACAAACTATAAGCTCAAACAATGGTATAAAAAATTCGGAAGAAAAAACATTGTAAAATATGGTGTAATGAAAGAATCTATACCTAAAGAAGATGCATCAGGGCAAGTAATGTTGTCCTTAATTAATTTAGATCAAATAAAAAGAAGAATATCAACAATTAAAATCGTATCTGAAAGATCATCGATAAAATACAATCATCTAAATACAATTCAATTTATAATAAAAAGGACTTTTATAGAAGACATAAACGCACCAATAACACTAAGATTAATTGATAACAGAATAACAGATAAAAATGATAAAATAATCGCAGTAGGAACCAGCAATTTAAAATATGGAAAACAAAAAAGAAACACACCCTCATATAATAAAATTATAATACTCTCTTTCCGGCCTAAAACTACATGTATATTTTTTTCAAGGCGGATACAATTGAAACAAATCAAAGGTTTACGGGTATCGGTGTGCAGCCCTAGATAAAACCACGAAAAACGTTAGTTAAATCAGAATTATCTCTTCTTATTTGTATTATGTCTCTCGTAACTCGTAAGTTAAAAATTCATAAAAGTTGTTTTTTTTTTGTGGTCACGAACTTTCTTTATTTATTTAAAAAACAATCAGCTATAAAACTGATTTGGTGGGTACATATACGTCGCAGTTATTTAAACGGGGAGCAAAAGAGAAATTAATAGACTGAAAAGCAGTAGCGATCTCTCGAATGTCTTCTAACAGTCCATAAATTTCATTATGAGTCTCCTTCAAATTCAATAACTGCATGAGCTGAAGTGAGTCCGAGTATAGATGAATATCATCAAGATCTCGAGTCCTCAGGTCATATAGCGCATCATATAGTGCCCAAGTTTCCGCAGTCAGAGCAGAATAAACATGAGACCGAGAATTTGTCTGAGCAAATTCAATCAATCCTTCCTTAGTCTTTACGATCCAAGCAATACCGCACCTCTTAGTGGTGTTGTTCCAGGCTGCATCAATAAACCAGGAGTAGCCACCAGTCACACTGCCACAACTGGCGAAGGTGAATTGGTTTTCTTTGAAGGGAGTAGCAATTGAGAAGCTTCCCATGCCCTAACATCACCTATAGCTTTGACGACAATTTCTTCCGCAGAAAAGGCCTTTGCGTTAAACACAAAATTGTTTCAACCTGTCCATAATCCCCAAAAAATCCATGAGAACAGAGATGTTGTTATGCCTGTCGGAGGAAGGTTGATAATACATCTAGATGTCGAAAGAAACTCAAGCAATGAAGAGTTATTTCCAACTGGAATTTCTCTAATGGGTACATAGCTCCATACTTATGCTGCAAATACACAATTTCTGAAGACATGTAAGACTGATTCTGGTTCCCCGCACCTAGGGCAATCCGCACTTTAAACTATTTTCCTAGACATCAAGTTTTCACCCACTGGCAAGGAGTTCTTGGCAATTCTCCATAATAAATTTCAAATGTTTGGAAGGGTTTTAGCTTTCCCAATCAGTCCCTGCCAATTAAAATCTTTTTCATCTGCCTTAACTGATACAGGAGAACGCATCCCATATCCTGATCTCCTCGTATAGATACCATTCTTGATTAGGAGCCATGCGAGTGAGTCTTTTCTCTGTGATGTGCTGATCGGTAAGAACCGAATTTGATCCTCATGGTGAGGAATAATTTCTCTTACTTTCTCCCAATCCCACTGATTAGAGTTAGACAACTTTAAATCAGCCACCCTTAAGCTTCTTTCGTAAAAAGGTTGGGGTCCAATAGCGCAAGTAGGCGTCGATATAGACAGCCAAGGATCCTCCCATACTCGAATACTACCTCCCTACCCAAATCGCCATCCTAGGCCTAGCTTTAAGATCACTCGACCATCGAGAATACTCCTTCAACCATGAGAAATATTAGATGATCTCTTTACCTCCATAAACGTAGAGTCATGGCAATACTTCCCAGCAGGACTTTAGCAAAGAGCGAATATGGTGCCTTTAATAATCTCCATCCTAGCTTGGCCTGTAAAGCATCCTTAAATGCTTCAATATCTCTAAAGCCCAGCCCTCCAGCATTCTTAGGAATAGTCATCCTATCCCAAGAGATCTAGCTCATTTTCCTAACATCCTTCTTAAAATCCCTCCAAAAACGAGTTAGAAGGGATTGAAATTGTTTGCATATGGAGAACCGCAGCATAAAACACGACATATAATGAGTCGGCATAGCTAAGAGAATAGCTTTCAAAAAGATCTATTTTCCAGCAGGAGATAGGAATCATGACGTCCATGAGTGAGCTCTCTGTCTTACCTTATCCACAATTGAGGCAGAGATGTCTCCTTTTCTTCTCCCAAAGTTCTCCGGAAGTCCCAAATACTTTCCCGCCCCTCCTTCCGAGTATGCATAGCGTTTGCAACACCCTCGTCCTCTGGGTTCTAGGCGTTTTTGAGGAGAAAATTATTGAAGACTTTTGTAGATTTATACACTGATCGGACGCCTTCTCATACTTGTTGAGTATCAAATTCAAAGCAAAGCAATTAGCTTGGTTAGTCTTGCAGAAGAACATAGTATCATCTGCAAACAACAAATTATTAACTCGAGGACTATGTAGGGCTACTCTTATGCCGTTTAGGGTACCATCTTCCCGTGCTTTCTGACATAGTCCCAAAAGCACCTCAGTACAAAGAATAAACAGATAAGGTGAGAGGGGATCTCCTTGCCTAAGTCCCCGTGTTGGAAGAACTCTCCCCTGGGGAACGCCATTGATAATGAAAGAGTATGAAACAAAGGTTACACACTTCATTATCCAATTAGTCCATATTGGATGGAATCCTAACTTTAGAAGCACTGCTTTTAAAAAACCCCACTCAATTCTATCATACGCTTTACTTATATATGTTTTGACTGCCATGGAGCCATACACTCTAGCTTTTGAGGTGCGAAGATTGTGCAAGGTTTCATGAGTAATGAGAATGTTAGCTACTATGGCTCGCTCTGGGTCAAACACTGTTTGGTTCTTGGAGATAAGATTTGGAAGAATAGGCTGCAATCTCTTTGTAAAGATTTTCATGATGACCTTATAGTAGATATTGCAGAAGGCGATTGGTCTGTAATCAGCCACTTTTTCAGGAGAGGAGCCTTTCGGAATTAACCTGATATTAGTTGCATTTTGAGTTGCCGGAAAAGTCCCTGAAGCGAAGAAATTCTGAATTTCTTTAAGAAGGTCTTGGCCTAAAGAACTCCAAAAAGATTGGAAAAAGCAGTAGAAAAACCGTCTGGTCCCGATGCTTTTTTATCAAATAATGTGATATATCATAGTTTTTACCCGTTTTAGTCATGATATAGGTCTTGTTTTCAGAGTCCTTCCAGTGTTTTTGTATTCTTTTTGAGTCTTTTCAGGTATTGGCACGTTTGGAGCTAAATTAGAGCTTTTGGAGTATTCTGGAGCTTGTTGGCGTGCATTGAATAATTTTCCACCGTTGGATTGAGCTCAAATTTGGCTACAAGATAGATCAATGGATTAGCTTTCATTTGGAAGTGGTTTGAGGCTATTCTAACGGTGCGATCAAAAGTTATGCTAGTTTTCGTGAAGACAGTCCAGTCTGGCGAGCACAAAGTCCTGGTGTCGACCGACACCAACCCAGTATCGATCGACACCGACTGCAAGAAAAAGAAACAGGTGATTTTACAAGTTTGAAGATTCTGCAACTTGGCCCAGAGGATTCTATTATTTACAATTAAGCCCAGAACGTGTTTTAGCATTATATTTAGGGTTTTTAGCCACTTTTAGGAGGAGATTGGCTTTTATCATTATTCTGAATACTTTGAGAGAAATTGGTTTCGGGGTTTTGTGGGAGACAATTCTGAACCCTTGTTTACTCTTTGATTTATTCTATGCAATTCTATTCAATTATGATTTCTGTTTCATTGATCATGTCTGAGTAGATCTCTCTTAGGTTTAGGGGTTTCTCATAAAGGATTTCATGGCTTGTTAGATAAGTTGATCTATTAGGATTCATAATCTGAATTAGTTCTTCACCATAGGTTGTTCTCAAAGCTAGTTCTAGGTTGACGAATCTGGAATTTAGATCTTAGGTTGATCAATTAGACACGAGTGTGATTGGAAACCCGACAACCCTAGGGTGAGCAAAATAACTATCCGCAAAGAGATTTGGTTTAGTTGTTTTGTGAACATATCAAACCTGAACTTTAAAGCTGGTTTAGATCTTTAGAATTTGCAAAGAGATTTGGGATTCTAGGATTTAGATTTAGATAATTCTCGCAACGATAGTTGGTTAATTATAGCTTAGTGTTTTGAGTTCAAGAACCCTGCTAAATCTGAATCCTGATTGATTGATTTGCATGCATTCCTTGATTTCCTGAGAAATACCCTGAGCCTATTTTCCTCCCATTGAATTTTACAACTTTTATATTCTGCTGCTTATTTCCTGCATTACTTTGTTCGCTTAGCTTAATTCGAGTCTTAATATCTATTGAGTGAATTCTTGAGTCTTTGTGGTTCGACCCCTACTATATTGCAGCTACTACTTTAGTACTCTTATGGTATTATATTTGAGCATATCATAATGCTTCACGGATTTCCTCAGAAGAAGGCAATAAAATTAGGAGGTTGTTCATCTCTTGCGTGAAGCGTTGTGTGAGAACTTCATTGACCACTTCAAAATCGCCAGAAGATCGATTCGTGAAAATATTACGAAAATAATCCAAGATTAACCTCGTAAAATCATTGTCTTCATGAAAGAAATTTCTATCTGCGTCTTCAAGCACCGTTAGTCTATTTAAAGACCGGCGTCCCCTCGTAACATTGAAGAAGTAGGCGGAATTATTATCTCCTCCTTATAGCCATAAAACCTGACTACGTTGCTGCCATAATCGCTCCTTCACGGTTGTTGTTTCCTCTATTTTCATACCTGGTTACACCTGCAAAATTCAACAAACAAGTTAGTAGTAAAGGTTCTCACAAGTGTTTACTCTCAAGTGTTTTCTCTCAAAAACTCTCAAGAACTGCCTCACTCAAGTGATTCTCAAAGGTTCATATAGAACAAGAACCAATCAAACTCAATGTTCAACCCAAAAATCACAAAAACTATTGTTTTTCCCGAGAGGATCAAAATGGTTGTTTCAAGAAATTGGGAATGGTCGTTTGAGTGCTGTAGGAAAAAAACTGGAAACAAATCTGCGGCGATGAAAACAAATCTGTGGTAACAAATCTGCTGTAGCCGAAACAAATCTGTTATAGCCGAAACAAATCTGCGATGACTTAAACAAATCTGCTGTAGCCGAAACAAATCTGCGATGACTTAAACAAATCTGCTAAGCCTAAAACTAAACTGCTAGGACTAAAACAAATCTGCGGTCATACAAACAAATCAGCCGTAGTTTTTTTTTTCTCTTTTTTTAAAAAAATATGCTGGACGAATATAAACTTTTAAAAAAATATAAAAAAATAAAAAGATGAAAAGATGAATGAAAGAAGATGAAAATATGAGAAGATGAATGAAAGAAGATGAAAAGATGAGAAGGTAAAAAGATTGATAGAGTACCAAACTGAAGAGTGTGCTCTGATACCAAATGACACGATCCTCCCAAGGATTCTTCACTCTCAAAGTTGGTGGATGGATATTCCTTTGGACGATGGACGATGAAGCCTCAATGAACAAGGATGGTGGAGCGAATGGTCGCACGAGAGTTGTGAGAAGCTCTTGATTTACCCGTCCCTTGGATATGACGCACCAAGTCAGACTGATCCCCTGGATATGACTCACCAAGATGGATCGCTTTTGTGATTGTTGGAAATTACACATCAAGCAATTGGTTGTGTTCACAAAAAATAAATGAGAATCACTCTCAAAAAGAAGTTTTATGAAAAAGGTTGTGTGTTTTCTCGAGTGGAGATTACATGAATATAGAGGGAAAGAAAACTTGAAAGAAAAGATAGAAATTTAATTGTCTTGAAAACTAAAAGAAATAAAGATAGATAGTTGAATGAGAATTCAAATCTTGATGTTTCCACTCCCTCCAAAGTGACTTTTGGCCTCCATTTTCGTCATCCTCTTTAGCCACAAAAATGAGACATTTAATTTGGGATTTCTTGGACTTGAATAAGGTTCAAAATAGGCTGGACTTGATAGACTTGCTCCCCAAAAGAATTTTGGATGCTCTACTTGTCTAAAAGCTCTTCAATCAGCTCGTTAAGTGCCTCCTTAATTTTCTTGGTCTTAGCTCTAGTCACTGGTCCAACGGGTACAAGTAATGCATCATCTTGGTCATTCTTGCTTCTCATGATATTTGTATCATGAATGGGATAGGATTTGGACTTCCCTTTTGCGTGTCTTCCTAATGTACCACGAGCAACAGATCGCATGGGCATCAAGGCCAGTCCACTATATGCTCGGTTTCCAACTTGTATGTTTCAAGAAGCATGAGATTTGGAGTCTAGTTGGTGAAGTCCCAGTCAGATTCTCTATTCACGAGTTTGAACACATCACCGGGCTCAACTGCAAATATGTTGAAGATCTTATGACTCCGGAGCCTGAGGCTGAGATCACGGATGAGATGAGAGAGTTTTGAGTAAAGCTTGGAGTCGGCGGGTGGACCAAGCTATGAAGACTTGGTGTCAGCATGTAGACGCTGTTCTTAGTGGGATTCGGAAGATTGTGTGAGGTTAGGCTATCTAGCCATCCTTGCCAACTGCATTGATGCACACCCTCACCATCAAGGCATCAATGTAAACCTTGCTAGGCTGGTGATGGATCTGAACAAGTTTGTTGCATACCCTTGGGGAAGAGTAGCTTTTACGATTTTGATTTCTTTGGTGAAGGCTGCGGATATCACCAGGACTTATCACATCAACGGGTTTGTCCAAGCGTTGCAGTCTTGGGTTTACTTTGCGCTACCAAACCTTACGACAAAGGTGGGAGATCCTTTCCCCGGTAAACCAACGCCACCTCTGCTAGCTTACAAAGGATCAAAGGGAGGAAAAACCTTAGAAATGGCATCCTCAAGCAGGTATATTATCAAAGCTCTAATATGTGGTGTCATCAGAGACTTCTTTCTAGAAATCTTATCTTAAACTTCACACATGAAGTCTGTTATGATATTATCTGATCTTCCTCTATTCATTTTTATGTTTGTAGACCACCGTCTGCAACTATGTCGAGAAAGAATTTGAGGAGATGTTCTCACGGTGGGATGATGATGAGGAGGATGAGAGAATTGTCAATATTGTGAAAGCAATGTTTGGACGATTGTCAAAGAATCCTTGGCAGTGGCAAAAAGAACACTGGCCATATTTGGGTGTGTTGCCCTCAAACTTTAAAGAAAACAAAGTGAAAGTGAAGGTGAATGATGAGCCATATGAGGGCATGTATCAGGGCATTAAGAGAGAGATAGAAGCTCCTGATGAGGGTAGTTTGAAGAAAGCTCGCCTATTCTCCGTTCCAGAATTTGAGAAGCGCTTATGTGATGCATTGAAAGGTGCAGTAGATGCTCGACTCAACACGTGTGAGGTTGAGTTGTAGGGGCAGTTGCTTAAATTTGGTACGAAGATTGTCTTACTCACAAAAAAAAAAGACGATATGGCATCTCTTTTTGATAAGTTCACCAACAGAGTTATGAAGAAAGAACACGAAGAAGTGAAAGAGAATCCTCAGGAAAAGCAGGGTTAGTCTTCCTCTCTTTAACCCAAAGATTCCCAAAAAGAACATAAATCAGCTTAGTAAGAAGGATATTGAGGAGGGTAAAGATGAGTCTAAGAAGGAGAGAAAAAGTAAAAGAGTTGCTGTCAGGCGTAGTCAGTCACAAAAATGATGTGAATTATGTACCTTGTTGGCTTGTTGGATTGTTGTTGGCATCTTTAACTCTTATTTCAGAAACTTGTAAAATTTATACTTGAATGATGTTTATTAGTTTGCCTTATCCATGTTAAATTGCAATAAAATGAACTTTTTGTACTATATGGGTTTAATGTTTAACATGTTTGCTTCCAAATATGCAGAGTAGTGTTAACCAGAGCAGTGAGTCAAATGTTGTAATGGTGGATACAACCAAATCAATAGATATCGAGTTCGAGAAAGCAAAAAGAGAAAAACAGAACTTGAAGGAGAAAGCAACATCGATCATGATAAAGAAAATGAGTGATCAGCTAAACATGAAAGAAGGCCAGGTTGTTCACCCTGGTACAGAGACTGTAATTCCGGCTAAGCCGGTTGCACGCGACAATGGCTATATCCTTTTGGTTCTATCGGCAAGGACAACAAAAACAAGCTGATTGACTTCTTGAAGACTTGCCCGTAAGTCACACTCTTGAAGAGTTTTAAACCTAGCTTATGTGACTTGATTTTGAATGTATGTGTGACTTCATTTTGTAGAGAGACGAAGAAGAAGGACCCCGTTAAAGACTCAAGCACATTCTGGTACCGCATGTTGCGCTCACCCACAAAATGGCTTTGGGACCTGGTGAGATTTTGTATACTAAGTCTGAGAGTGAAGTCTGAGAGTGAAGTCTGAGAGTGAAGTCTCAGATTGAAGTCTGAGAGTGAAGTCTGAGAGTGAAGTCTGAGAGTGAAGTTTGAGAGTGAAGTCTCATATTGATGTCTGAGAGTGAAGTCTAAACTTCATTCTGGACTGTAAGTTGAGACTTCATGCTCAAACTTCAGTTTGAGACTTCATGCTCCATCTTCCACTATTCCCGTCACCAATTGTTGTGCAATTATTAAAGCTCTATAGGAAGTAGTATAATTCATCTGCATACCATATTTATTCTTTATTGCAGATCTAATCATCCTCGCGTTACTCCATCGATTGTTCCCCATTCATCATAAAACAGCTTAGCAATATATCTCGGAGCATGACGTTTGGGCAGAGAAATTAGGTCCTCCACATTGCAAGTAAGATCTTTTTTGTACAAAGTAACACAAAACCTTTTTGATTCGTTTTTCACAGTTGTTCTAACCCTCTAATTGCATCTTTTCACACCGCAAATGGCTACAAACAACTTTTGTGTAGACTTATGCACTTTGAATGAGAATTTTGACATTATCGCCCTCAATCGGAGCTCAGATACAAGCGCTTCCTTTGTAGGAAAACTCCCAATCGTATAGATACCGTCTGACCATGTCATGTTGGATCTTGGGCATTGACCAACAAAGCCACCTTCTACACCAAGACACGTGTTATCATCATCATCATCATTTTCACTAACATCCTCATCCTTAACTTTCCAATACACAGTATAATCCTCAAGGTATTCGTCTTTAACCTCACCAGCATGAGATTCTTCCGCATCATCATCATCATCTTCGTTGACGTTACCCTCACCACCATCAGATATATCCATATCTTCGTTTTCAAACTCTTCTGCATCATCCTCAAGGTCTTCGTCAACACTTTCACCAGCAACCTCATTACCACTAGCCATACCAAAATGACTCGAGACGCAAAGGCGTACAACATGCGTTTTATATAACTCAACCAAGGGCCGCACTTGTTTATCATTTGAGACATGCATAGGTGGTGTAAGAGAATCTGTGTCCATTAGTTGCAACATTGAATCCGGCAACGAGTAAGTTAACTCGACGAAGTCGTTGTTGTCCAACTCATAGTCTGCTTGTGCCATCTCAATGAGTTCATGGTGTGTACAAGAATCACTCAAGAACAACATTCTCCCTCCTTTGGGATTATCCACCTCAAAATGCCACTTATAGTCTTTCATCACCCATTCTCCATAGACAGCAGATATTTTAACAATTTTCTGAAAAACATTTGAAACAAATGTAAACTATATGTTTGACAGTAGAATTTAAAGGTGAAGTCTGTTGATAAAAAATTATAAAAAAATTATAAAATTGATTTAAGATATAATATAAGACATTGAAATGTGAAATTCATACATAAACAACAACAATAACTAATACACATGTGAAAAAATTAAAATCTCGAAAATACAAATTATATATGATACAAATCCATTTTTAAAAAAGTCAGTGCAAGAGACTTCTCAAACGAAGTCTCCGGACAGACATCCTCTGTGAAGTCTTAAGTTTATAACCTAAACACCTAATAAGTTAAGAAAAAAGCTTTAAAAATAATTATGCGATTAAAATAGTTCAAATTTCTAAAACTTCAAAAGTCATACGTAACACACATGTTAGGACAAGAAAATAAAAATAACTAATTACAAATAAACTAAAATTGCAGTTTTACTAAAATTATCATTAGAGACTTATACTTCTTGGATGAAGTCTGCTTCACTATCTAAAGGAGACTTCGCCTGAGAAGTCTAAAGCAGGGGTCTAGTTTTGCAATTGAGCAGAGTTTGATTTTTTTTAGCAGATTTTACAGGCGAAGTCTCCTACACAAGGAGAATTCGTCAGAGAAGTCTATACCAGTTTGGGGTCTAGTTTTGCAATTGACCACAATTTTGACTTTTTCAGTAGACTTCATCTACGAAGTTTCTTTGGTAAAAGACTTCGCATGTGAAGTCTATTGCGTAATTAGACTTCCACGATGAAGTCTTTTTTGCCTTCAGAGACTTCTTCGGTGAAGTCTACCCATAAAGTAGGTTCTAGTTTTGTAATTGACCACGTTTGACTTTTACATGAGACTTCGTCTCAGAAGTCTGTGTAGAAAAAAGGTTACTTTTGCAATTGACCAAAATTTTTGATTTTTTTTTTAATTTCAAAATTTCTGATGGTTGTAGACTTCATCCGAGAAGTTTACTAATAGTCAATGTTCCGGAATTTCGGTCAAATGCAAAACTAACCCCTTTTCACACAGACTTCTCAGATGAAGTCTCGATAAAAAGTTTTTGTTCCGGTCAATTGCAAAACTAACCTCCTTTTTTTGCAGACTTCACAAGAGAAGTTTTTGTACAAAGTCAAACTTACGGTAAATTGCAAAACTAGACCCCTTGTAAGCAGATTTCGAAGGTGAAGTCTCAACCGCGTTTTTTTGTTTTCAAAGGAGAACTTCAGACTTCATCGTGATTTCATCGTGAAGTATGAGACCCAAAAATTCAATTGCAAAACTAACCCCCAGTTGACTATTAAGACTTCACCCATGAAGTCTGCCTTCTGGTAAATCGGAGAAAAGGAAGCACAAATTACCAAGATTCGGTTTGAGCTTGTTTTTAGCTTCTTAAACGACCAAGAACTGATCACGCCACCAATACCCAAACAAACCACGCGTTATTATGCCCGAATCTTAGTGAATCGCAAGATATACGGATGTTAAATATTAAATATAGAGTTAAATGGTTGAAATAAGAGAGGAGATCGACAAAAATGGAGCTTTTAACTCAGTTTTATAGCATTAACATCTCTTAATTCGGTTTTTTGAAGCATGTAGAGCTCAATTTTGTTTGGTAATGGTGGTTGGGAGCTATTGAAAACGATGGCATTTTCGTTATTACATGAGAATATTTGGGTTATTATTTTTCAAACCCAGCTACCAGACTTCACAGAAGTAGTCTGCGCTTGGTATTTTTGTGAAAAAAAAAAAGCTTGGAATGGTATTTTAAGGCATTTTGAAAGAAATAGGAAGAGGGGTCTAGTTTTGGAGGTGACTTCAAATAAGGGTCTAGTTTAGCAAGAAACCCAAAAAACATATACAAAGACAATAATTTCTCATACCATAACTTAACACATTAATACAATTTCCAATAACTAAAGAATTAATTAAACAAATTTCAATTTTTTTTTATTCATATTAATTTTCTCTTCTATATAAATGATATAGTTTGTTAGGAGAATAGAGCCCCTAACAAATATAATACTATGTACTTCAATTTTTTCTAACTAAATAATATATTAATATAACAATAAAATTTTAATTACACATAATTCTTAATTAGACCAAGTTGTTCAACATTTATTTTAGGAATATTATCTATCATCATTTATTTTAGAGAATAAAACATCACAATAAACACAATTTAATTATAATGACCATGACACTTAATTAGACAACATTGTAACTCCTTTCGGTACTTAAAGTTGATTATTTGTGACTCTCACATTTTTTTGAATGGAAATATAAAAACTCTCATTTTTAGTATATATATATATATATATAATTATTCTCTCATCTTCCATCATCGTATAACCATCAAGTTGTCACATATTTTCAACATTTTAAGTTGATTATTTGTAACTCTCACATTTTTTTATTGAAAATATAAATCCTCTTATTTTTTAGTATATATAACTATTCTCTTATCTTCCATCATCCTATAACCACCAAATAGTTACATATTTTCAACATTTATTTTACATCTTTTCAATATTTATTTTAAGAATCTAATTTTCTTCATATTAACTATCCTTCACATTTTTTTAGTGACAATTTAAATTATCACAATTCAAATGTTAATTTATTTTTTCTGTTCATGTTGATTTTTTTTTATATAAGTGATATAGTTGGGAGCATAAAATCAATGACGAATGTAATTAAGATCACTTTGTCAATTTGTATTTTAATTTTTTTAATGATTTATGTTTAGCTCCCAGAAATTAGAGTCTTTTTAAGTATGTCTTACCTAATTTCATTAACTAAATATATTTGAACCATATTTTTTTTCTTTAGATTATTGTATTTGTTAGTAGTGTTGATACTAATAGCGCAAGAAATACAAGATTAAACTATCATGATTCTTCACATTAGATAGGTTAGCTTTTTCTTTTTACATTGTAAAATCTCTATATTTTCTACCTTATTATTTCAATGGAAGATCCATATGTGTCTCGTACACTTTTTATAAAATGACTCAACCGAATTTATGTTAAAAAAATATTTATTTATTTATGTTTATTTTCATCATTATAATTTTCATCAAATTTATTTTTATTTGAATTTAAATGTCTAAAAATACAAATGTATAAAGATAAAACAATGCCATTATATTTTTTTACCAAGTTAACCACAAAAGAGACATTTTTATTTACGCATGTAAACTTATTCTAAATAAAAAAAAAAATTGGTTTTTGATTTAATTTTAAAATCAAATTTAATTCCAAATTTTAGATCAATTTTCTTTTGTCAAAAATAACTTTGTTTAAAATGTTTTTATTTCTTTAATACAATCATTTAAATTTTATTATTCGTATCTTTTTTTAATTTGACATAAGTTGTAAGTTGAATGCGCCGACAACAAATACATAAATCAATCATTTTGATATATATTAGTTATATAATACTACATAATTTACTGTATTAATTTAAATTCACGCAATTGGTAATATCTCCCATAGCTATATAATATTCAACAAATCCTAAACTACCACCTAAACCAAACCACGTTTTATCGAGAGGGAAAAGATAAGATACTTATACAACATCCATGTCCACTGTTTCAGTCCGGTAAAGATTCCCGTTTTGGTCGCTGTTGGGTTTGAGGATCCCACCAGCTCGATTACCTGACGCACCCATTTCAAGAGCTTCGATGTACAACACTTTAACCAAATTCATGAACCTGCGTCGAAACGTCGGTATTCTAGACATTGACGCTACCATTCCCTGTAGCCTTCAATTGAGAGAACAGAAACTAGCCTCAGTGAATATATATATTTTGAACAGAATCAAGAACTCACTAGAGGCTCATCCCATTCACAACATGAGAAAAGTATCCCAAGATGTGGTCAAATAAATGATGCAGAGAAGATAATATTTACATACCTTCTAATAATGGCTTGCAATTGTGCTTTTCTTATAGTACTACTTGATGGGAACCCGGTGCTATCCCAGTCCTCGGTTCTTTCATTTTTGCATACCATTACCAATTTCCTTAGACAAAACTCTTCATCCTCAGTCAGCTTCAGGTCCTTTATCTGCTCCTTCATTATAAGTAAAGGCCCTACGAGCCACACAAATACTCTGTCTCTTGGACTGTTTAGTTCCGTTAGCTCCACGCCATCAGCTGCCAGAAATTCATCACAAAATCATGTCTTCTTGGGTGGGGAAAAAAAAGAGTTTTTAACGAGAATTTGTGCAGAGGTCATTGATTATACGTACTAATCACCAACCCAGATGAGTTTGATTTAGCCGATGCAAGGAGACATTGTAATACAGTCCAAGCAGGTAGTTTGATATAGAGCTTCTTACAATTACCCTTGACAAGACACTCCTCTACATCCTTTACATCTATCAAACCATCGCGAAGAAGTATCCTTCCATTCACCTCACAGGACTTAAACAACCATTCCCATACCTTCAAAGAGAAACACGAAATGTTCACTCACTTATTGGTGATTATGTTGTAGAGTCAAATAAATGAAGACAATAAAGGTCTAATATACCTGAACTGGTTTATATAGTGTCCTTGACTGTTCTGAAACAAGCTTTGAACTCATGGAGCTGCTTCTTTTGCTCTTGAGATCAACGTTATTCCTCTCTCCTAGTATTTTCTTCCCATGATCAGTCTCTGCTTTCGTCCTATAGCAAGGCCTGGCTGTCACAAGCATATATACTTTACAGCCATAACCAATGCTAAATCACGAAACCATCGTCTATGTATTGGAGATGAAACAATAATGGAACAGAACCCACACTAGGTACCTTGGCAGGCGAGTTCCTTCTCTCAAATAAAGTACATCATTTACGTATTCGTCAAACATCGAGACCACAGCGACTATATAGTTAAGTCCCATTCTGAAAGAGTCCTCCTGAAAAAATTCTTAAACAATTAATGTCTAGCAACACATTGAGAAATTCTAACATGTACAAGAGATACATTTTGGTGTCCAAGACAGGTCTTATAAATTTTCATCTCAGATAACTAGATTACAAAATATCTGGCTAAGCCGCGACTAAGCTAACATGAAGTATCCCAAATGGCGAAAACTAGTGTCACGGATACAGTAACAATGTCACAAACAGCGAAAAATCACACAACCAGAGGAGCTCAAGAGTTAATCAGTTTCCTTTCAATGAAGTCTTAGATCCAAAGGACATCTCCAAACCAACTCTGTAAGATATAAAACCACTGAGAATGGAGTTTAAGTATTGGCTGTGAACCTGATGAACGATGACTCCACTGTACATTCCTAGAAAGAAACTGGATAAAACTGAAGCTAATATGGCTCCAACGACAGCCAGTGGCCATAGCAATATAGCAAGACCTGCAAATGGAACACATACAGTCTCTAGAAATGGACCCTCTCTACCAACAAGGTCTTCCAATAGCCTCTTCCATCCTTTAAGTAACATAAATGGGCTTTTGTAAATAGCAACAGCTGTTATCAGAAGAACATCTACCACCACACCTATGAGACTAGCAAGCAGACAACTGGGTAGGCGAGACAATCTGGGAAGAAAAAACGATTACGTGGTCACTGTAAAGTGTAACAAAAAAATGATTTGTTCTTCTATATAAAGTATAGCAATTCTTACCTTATCTCTAAAGGTTCAACATCAGCAGAAGCCATCTCTCTTAACTCATCCATGTAGGAGAAATAAGAATGAAAACAGAAATCAGTGAAGTCCGTAACCACAATACAACTCCCTTTAATAGTAGAGAATGAACCATCAACAAAGCAATGATAGCATTTGCTAGTAACAGACTCTCCTACAGCCTCAAATGTAGCCATAAGAGGAGTAAAAAACCCGTAAGCGATTCCACCGAAGAGACTTCCCACTATACCAGCAACTGGCCAGAGGAGTAAAGGCAGAGGAAACAATATCAATGCCAAGGTCTTCAAAACCAGCCCTATTCTCTTGGTTCTATAGGTTTACACATAAAGAGGAGATATTTAGTGGAAACAGAGATAAAAATAACAAAAGGAAAGTGATTTGAATTTTTTTGATGTATAAACAAACACCTTGCCAAACAGTAGTAGGTCCAAATGAAATGTGCTGGCCAAAGGCCAATGATGACACATGAATTACCAACCAAAACTATAGCTGATGATACTGGACCAACAATTAAGGCTGAGTAACAAAATCAAAAACATGAGTGAGAATGTTACAAAGTACATAACTTAACAGTGCTCAACTAAAATACCTTTGGACCTAATAGACTTATGGATGGAAAGGAAAAAGAAGAAGAATGGTTACATACCTTTGGTGAGGCCGAGAAGAAGTAAGAGGAAGAAGTAAGGAAGGAAAGAGACAAAACTCCATAGTTTCTCAAAGAACCCTATGGGAACCTCCATTTTTTTTTCTTTTTTTTCTTATTGCTACTTAGTGAGTATAAGAGAATAAGCCAACAGAAATAAGCCTAAAAAGTTGTAGATGGTGGCTGTACGTGGCACTTCCGAAGGACACGTGACGACTAGAGGATTCGTATTGGGACCTACGCACCGGCGGGAGTTTTTTACCGTCATCATTTTCCGTCTAAAATATCTATTTTTTATCAATTAAGAATGGGGCTGCAATAATTATTTAATTGATAAAAATCGTCGTATCACCAAATAGATAAATCTTTTAAATGATAAAAATAGATAAATGTATATTGGTAAATTCTGTCTAAAAATTTTGAAGAGCTAATTTTTTGTGATATATCATTTTCCTTGTTTTAAAGAGCAATTTCTTTTGGTTATAGCTTAAACTATATAGACGGTGGAAAAGTCAGATTACAATATGTACATAATAGAATAGTGCGCGGCAAGTTAGAAAAAAAGAAGACGTCTGTTTACAAGACGTAAAAAATTGATCTTACTGTTTTCTTCTTCGTACTTTGTATAATTGCAGAGATTTCCACATGATAGAATATAACATTGGTTCATAATTTTAGGATAAACTTGTGCTCGACTGTCAAAAAATCATCTCACTCTACATTGACAAATGGGAAAGGTACGATTAGCTTTGCTTCATATACATTTTAGCAAACTATGAACAAGGTTGTACAAAGACTAAGCTCTAATGTTTACAAAATCCCAGACCTCATTCAGAAATCAGAACTAACTTCAGAGACATAGTAATTTGGTTGTCTTTCAGTTGGGAGGCTTACCCATTCCCCCGTGTCAGAAGGCATTTTGTTCATCTTCTTCCACTTGTCCTTAAGGTCGCTTGGAGCCCGTTCATCATGAAACACATCCCGACCAAATTCCAAGATTTTGCGCCATGGAATATTCCTGACACCGGGGAATTTCTGCACACCAACCTAGATGGCAAGAAGAAGTGAGACAAACCCACATTTATCAACATTTTGCACTACATAACAAGACTCTGTTTTGGACTGCACTACAAACAATGTTATTTATCTGAGAGAGAATTGCACCATTAAATAGAGTCTTGTTTTGAAGTCTGGTCTACTAAAATATTGCATTACAACTGAAAAAGATATCCAGACTGTTTTTTAGTAAAGCTGATAAACTAAAACAGAAAAAACTTTCAGAAAGAGCAGTAGAATGTGTAAGCTCCAAACTACGAAAAAATCAAGACGACTGCAGCATGAAATATATGTAGGATAGACAGGAATGTGCAAGTTTCATACCCGAAGCATCTCTTCCTCTGCCTGCGTCCAAAATAGTCTTTTACGTTTTCTATAACTGCATAAAACAAACTTCCTGCACATCCAAAGGAAGCGAAAAAGTTAGCTGTTGCTTGGGAATCTTCCCAGCAAACATCCATTATGCTCAAGACAATTTAAATGGCACGAAGTTCCGAATGAATAGAAACCTTTGTCCGGGATCATTAGACGTAGTTCCATTCTTCTCCAGGTAACTTTTTTGTCCGTATTTTTCAGGTTGAAAAGATGATTTCTTTGAAGAGACGGAGCATAAAGGTCGTGCTTTGATAGGTTGTTCTTGTACACCCGACTGAGTGTGGATGATCAAAGCTAACTCTTGAGATGCTGCATTAGATTCGTTAACATTTTCTGTAGACTCAGGGGATGAAATAGATGATACAGACTTTCGCTCTACTTGTTCATCCATGCTGAAACCACTCTCTTGCTTATTGAAGGCCACATCATCATTTCTCATTGTAGCTTGGCATTGTCTGTCTTTATTCTCCGCCAAATAGAACTCATCCACGTCTCTCTCCACTTCTCGTTCCTGCTTTCTTTTCCTATCCTTAGATACTTCCTTCCCAAGAGTTTCAGTTTCAACAGTTTCGGTATGCTGGTTCTTTTCAATATGTCTTCCCTCCTTATTTCTCCCCTCCCCTAATCCAGAACCGTGTGACACTCTTTTATCAGTCCTGGGGATTTCCTGCTTGCATCGTTCAGTAGATGACACTTTCTTTTGCTGGTTATTCTCACTGTATCTCCTCTTCTCTTTTGTATTGACACCCACAACAGAACTGTGCGGTTGCGCTGTTTCATGGATTATATCATCGCATCTTCTCTGTCGCTTCCTTTCCCCACTCACATCAATACTGTGCGCTTGTGCTGCTTCATGGTTTTTCTCACTACCTCTTACCCTCCCCTTTCTTCCCTCGCCCGCATTAGAAATGCACGCATCTGAAGTTTCATAATTTTTCTCATTAAATCTTCCTCGCTGCTTTCTTCCCTTCTCCGAATCAGTATCAGCACCCTTAGAATTTTCCCGAGAATGAGTTTCAGCATCAACTTTTTTCATTTTCTGAATCTTCTCCATCACTATGCATTTCTTGTTTGATTTATCACCTTCCCTTTTATTCCCACTAGGATTAAAATTTGCTTTCGCTCTACCTCTCTCCAATCCTCGTTCCCACTTTCTCTCCCCATCCTTAGAAACATCTTTCTCCTGAGTTTCAGTTTCAACAGTTTCGCTATTCCAGTTCTTTCCAATATGTCTTCCCTGCCAATATTTTCCGTCCCCTATTCCAGAACCATGTGACCCTCTATTATCAGTCCTAGGGACTTTCTGCTCACAACTTTCAGTAGATGACGCATTCTTTTGCAGGTTATTCTCATGGAAACATCCTTTCCCGCTTCTTCCCTCACCCAAATCAGAATCCAGTGTGTGTGTTCCTTCATCATTAATAAAGACGTCCTGCGCAAGAGTTCCTGAAATTCTTTTGCTTTGCTGGTTCTTTTCACTGCTTCTCATCTGCTTTCCTGTTTTGACTCCCACATCAATACTGCTTTCTTGTGCTGCTTCATGGTTTATATCATCGCATCTTCTCTGCTGCTCTCTTTCCTCACCTACATTAGAATTGCGCACTTGTACCAATTCATGGTTTTTCTCACTACCTCCTGCCCTCCTCTTTCTTCTCACATCTACATCAGAAAAGCAAGCATCTGAAATTTCATGATTCTTCTCACTAAATCTTCCTCGCTGTTGTCTTCCCTCATCCACATCAGCATCACCATCATCAGCCTTAGGATTTTCCCTAAAATGAGTTTGGTTCACAACTTCTTTCGATTTCTGATTCTTCTCTATCACCATGCATTTATTGTTTGATCCATCACCTTCCCTTCTATTCCCACTAGAATTAACACTTGCGAATGTTCTACCACCTGAAACATTAACCTCCACTACATTCTCGACATCTTCAGTTTCTTTATCCATCATTAAACCCAAATTTATTCCTCCTAAAGTCTCTCTACATCCCTTTCTAGACTTGTCATTCACCATAAGCTTCTTTCGTAGCTCCACACACTTAACAACTACACGCTTATACCAACAGTAAGGACAGTAAAAATTGCCGACTTCATCAAAATCAGGTTCATCAGAAGCACAGCTTCGATGAATAGCTATGGGACATTCCTCTCCGTAGCATACCAACACCCAATTGTCTTTCCCATCACACACGACACAAGTATTAGAATTTTCCACATTTTCGTTATCACCTACCTTATTTTGCCCTAAATTTTGACTCTTTCCTCCATTCTCGTGAGTTTTATGGTTTCTTTGATCAACGTCGTCCTGTATCAAAAATGACCAAAAAGGTGAGAAATTTCGATGATTTCTCAAGTGGGTATCTGAAAACAAAAGACTTTTTTTCCGACGAGGATTAAAGAAACGCAGGAATATTACCGAATCGGAGGAGCTTGATGATAGATTTTGAAACCTTTTCTTATTGACAGTAGTCATATACTTGCTGCTCTATCCAATCAAAGTTCACACGAGTCTCCTCTATCTTCCAGAAAAAGTCATGATTCAGCGGAACGAAAGAGATTGAGAATGGATAATCGAATTTCAAAAAGATTTTGCATACAATTTTTTTTCTCCTTTTGGTATAAAGAACGCAGTTTTCATAACTTTAGGGTTTATATCGTAATTTATGTAAGTAAATATAAAATAGTGAAAGCGGGATGAAACGAACATAATGACTCAATAAATAAATAATTAGTTTTAAATCTTTGAATATGTCCAAAATCGATTTTATTTTTTGGAAATAGCAAAACTCCCGTTGCTATTTGCTTCGTAAGGGCGATCGTAATACAAAGATCTTCCATGTTGCTACACGAATGAGAAAATCAAGAAACAGAATTAAAACTATCATAGATAATCATGGTTGAGATGATGCTATTGTCGTAGTTGTAGAGAATTATTTTAAATCGTTATTTACAACATTTCAAACGATTTTACTGAGATTATAGCGGGCATTGATTGCAAAGTCATAAGTGATATGAACAGAGACCTCCTCTTTCCTGTTAGTAATGACAAAATAAAATCAGCGGTGTTTTCTATTGACGCATACCGTACTCCTGGTTTTGACGGATTCCCTGCCTCCTTCTATCAACAATTCTGGCCACTGGTAGAACATGATGTGAGCGCTATGGTTCAACATTTTTTACAACAGGAGAGATTGATAAAAATATAAATAAGACACAACTTTGTCTTATCCCGAAAATCACTCCTCCTAAAAATATGGCGGATTTTCGTCCGATAAGTCTCTGTACCGTCAATTATAAAATCATTTCGAAGGTTTTAGTTATGCGGTTGAAAAAATGTTTGGGAATGGTAATTACTGACTTTCAAACCGCCTTTGTTCCGGGTCGAAACATCTCTGATAATGTTCTGGTTGCACGTGAGCTTCTTCCCTCCTTTCAGTCGAACAAAAACTGCCAAAGTCAGTATTTATCGATTAAAACTGATAGTAGCAAAGCTTACGATAGAGTGGAATGAAATTTTTTGAAATAAGTTATGCTCAAACTCGGGTTTGATCAACGTTGGGTTCAATGGATAATTTTTTGTGTTCACTCTGTTTCCTATGAAGTTCTTATCAATGGCTCACCCATGGTAACATCAACCCAACTCGTGGACTGCGACAAGGTAACCCACTATCACCTTATCTCTTTCTATTTTGTGCTTAGGTTCTTAGCCAATTTATCCATAAGGCTGAACTACTCCATAATTTTCATGGAATAAAAATAAATACAAACTGCCTTACGATCTCGCATTTATTTTTTGCTGATGATTCCTTATTCTTCTATCGCGCTACAAGAGCGGACTGTGCATACATGGCATCACTTTTTAAAAAATATGAGGATGCATCTGTGCAAAAAATAAATTATGCAAAGTCGTCTATTATTTTTGGTAAGAAAATTCCAGAATTCAAGCGACGTCAATTACAACAACTTCTGGGAATTCATATTGTTGGTGGAGGTGGAAAATATTTAGGTCTACCCCAACAATTTGGACGCAAAAAAGTAGAATTATTTGAAGACATTGTGACTCGGATAAAAGCAAGAACTGAAGGTTGGTCGACGCAATATTTATCTCCAGCTGGTAAAGAGATTCTAATTAAGTCCATTGCTTTGGCTTTGCCGGTGTATTCAATGAGCTGCTTCCAACTTCCGACTACCATTTGTAATGAAATAAATAGCGTGATCTCTCCCTTCTAGTGGGGTAAAGACAATGAAAACAAAAAATTCCCTGGGTTGCTTGGAATAGAATGTCTCTTCCAAAAAAAGAAGGTTGTTTGGGATTTCGGGATCTTCAGAAATTTAATAAGGCCATCCTAGCAAAACAGGCTTGGTGGATCCTAAACTCCCCAAACATCCTCTTAGCACGGCTCTACAAAGGTTTATACCACCCAAATATCTCTTTCCTTCAAGCGACTAACGGATCACATGCTTCTTATGGATGGCGTTCAATTCAATACGGTAAGAGTATCCTCCAACAAGGTCTTAGAATGCGGATTGGTAATGGTAAAAACACAAGACTTTGGGATGACCCTTCGTTACCAACTCTTCCCCCACGACCTGCCCATGGTCCTATTCTAGATCCAAATATGACGGTCTCAGACCTCTGGTTAGAAAATAAAAGAGAATGGAACCCAATAATATTTGAAGACGTTCTTGTACCTGAAGATCAACGCCCAGCTAAGGATATCTATCTATCTCAGTTCGCCATGGATGACATTTATGAATGGGCTTATATGACCAATGGACAATACACTGTTCCATCGGGTTATTGGGTAGCTACACATATAGACTTCTCACACGAAGTCTCATTGTGTAGGAGACTTCGCCTGTGAAGTCTCCTTAAAAAGTCAAAATCTGGTCAATTGCAAAATTAGACCCCTACTTTCAGACTTCTCAGGCGAAGTCTCCTCTGAATTGTTTAGTAGATTTCATCTTAGAAGTCTGTTGGGAGACTTCATCCGAGAAGTCTCAAACGATAGTTTTAGTAAAAATGAAATTTTAGCTTATTTGTAATTAGTTACTTTTATTTTCTTGTCCTAACATGTGTGTTACGTATGACTTTTGATGTTCGAAAAATTTGAACTATTTTTATCGTATATTTATTTTTAAATTATTTTTCTTAACTTATTAGGTATTTAGCTTATAATATTTAGACTTCACTGAGGAAGTCTGTCCGGAGACTTAGTTTGAGAAGTATCTTGAACTAACAATTTAAAAAATGTATTTGTATAATATCTATTTTATATTTTCAAGATTTTAATTGTTTTTCATATGTATTAGTTATTGTTGTTGTTTATGTATGAATTTCACATCTCAATGTGTTATATTCGGTCTTAAATCGATTTTATTAGTTTCTAGTAGTTATTTATTACGAGACTTCACCTTTAAAGTCTCCTAGCTAATTATGACTTGTTTTTTTTGTTCCACTTTGCATTTCACATGAACAAGAACAAAGTTCTCGCTAAGGAGTTTGCAACTTTATTTTTGTTAAATTAAGACTTGATATTTAATTTAATAGGTTTCGCAAGAAGTACTTTCTTTGTCAATATAAATTTTATTAATTGGAAATATCATTGTACAGAGATTTATAATTCAAGAAGAAGGATTACAATTGTTTGTTTTACATCTACAATATTATATGTAAGAATTAAATGATATAGGAGCCTAGAACCGTCTAGTTGTGAAGTAGGGGTGTCAAAATGGGTTAAAATTAATGGATTGACCCAACCCAACCCAACTCATGGTTTCTAATGGGTTGAAAATAATAGGTCAAATGAGTTAATAGTTCAAATGGGTTAATAGTTCAAATGGATTAATGGGTCATATGGGTTGGATTAAGATGGGTTGGGTTAAAATGGATTAATAGATTAAACTGGATTATCCATTACCCAATAATTATTTGGGTAATTACAATGTTTGATAATAAAAAATTACAATGTTTGATAATAAAAAATTACAATGTTTGATAAAAACAAATAAGTAAAATACAATTAAGGCGATTAAGTAAACTTTATCGTTCGATTAAATAAAATACAATGTTTTATTGTATTAGGTAAAATACTTAATTTTACACATCTTCTTCGTTCGCTGTCTTCGTCGCAAGAGTCGATCAGATTTTTATCAAATCACAATTTATGAGTTTTCGTTCCCTATCAGTCGAAGCCATCACAAACTCTTCGTTCTCTCTAGCTATTGGTAAGATCTTCGGCATATAAAAATTTGAAATGAAATCTTAGAAGGAGATAGGACGAGAGAAACCAAGGAAACCTAATCGAACCATAACAAGTTCCGACAGTGATTCTGACAATGATTCCAACTATACCGGCGGCGAGAAAAGGTTAGTCGTCTAAACTTTCACTTGATTTTTGATTTGCAAATTGATCTTTGTGGGTTTTGAATTTTTGATGCTAATGGCGATAATTTTTTGTGGGTTTTGAAAATTTTATTTGCAAACTGATCTTTGTTTGAGGTATGATTGTGGTTAAATCCATGTAGTTTCTCTTTATTTTTGTATTTGATTTTAGGCAATTCCTTTGGTATCAAATCTGGGATCTTAGTTTGTGAATTGTTGATCAAATTGCTAATGTTTCTACTTGGCAATTATTTGTGTTTATAGTTCATAGATACTAGTAAGAAGTATTTGTATTCTTGTTTGCATTTTGATCTGTAAATATAGCACGAATGCGGTGACTATAGTTCATAGATACTAGTAAAGATTTTGTGAAATATAGTTCATTGGGATGTTCATAGATACTAGTAACAAGTATTTGTGACTATTAAAAACCGTTAATGCACTTACACTATACGTGGGCTTAAGAAGCCACCGTATTCATCTTCTAAAGTCTGGGGAACATCCCAATGAAATATAGTCACAAAATCGTTTAAGGATTATAGTCATCCCAATGAAATATAGTTCATAGATACTAGTAACAAGTATTTGATTTCTTTAATTTGTCAATCACCGTTCTTTTTCTCAAAGAGCATAAAAGAAGATAAAAGCTTCAAAATATTTTTAATTTACATTCATATTGTCAATAGCTTCTGTTTAATATAAACCTTATAGGCCTCTCGTCGTTGTTTTTTGTCTCATTGTTGCTCTGTTTCTTGAGGTTTATTTTTAATGGATGGTGGTACTTTAAACTCAGTGATCAATAGGTTACTTGAAGCTAGAGAGAAACCAGGAAAGATTGTTCAGTTGTCTGAAACAGAGATCAAATAGCTCTGTTTTGTTTGGTATTGTTGCAGAGATGATTGCAAGATTGCAACATGAATTTAGAGAACCCTCTCACTCTGTCTTGTTTCTTCTACTTTAGAAATCAACCATCGTTTGCCAATTCTTGTTCAAAACTCATATTTTCCAAACACATTTAGTTTGATTTGTTTAAATTAGTAAAAAGCTGAACTTGGTTTCTATAACTTGGCTACATGAATAAACATTGCTTGCTTCAATGTTTTCAGTTTTTGATCTATGAATAAAACCTGAAAGTATGTCGACTTTTTTTATTAATGGACAGTGAAGGAGACTTGCCTAATGATAGTATTAATATTGATGGTGGAGTTGGGCAATCATCAACACGTACATCTCAGTGTAGAAGTCTAGTAAGCTCTTCTTCTCAAATAACTAAACGTACTAAAAGATCACTTATGTGGAAATACTTTAGAATAGAAAAAGAAGAGAATGGTGAAGAAAGGGTATACTGTTTAAAATGTCCAAAAATCTATTCATATTTTCCCAATAGTGGCACATCAAATCTTAAACGTCACCACAACGTATGCTCAAATTCAGAAGATGATAGAAAGGTTGTAGTTCGCTTTTTAAGCTCTTTGAAGAATACAAGAGAAAGTTTCCTTTGACTCCAGTTGTAAGCTCTAGAAGATCAAGCTCTTATGTTTCTGAACAAGGAAAAGACAACCTGGGTGTGCTACATGTAAGTTTACTCACCTCTGGCCATGGAAATTAGTTTCCTTCAGATTGACTGTTGACTGTTTTTAATCTCTTATCAATTCTTGTTGACTGTTTTTAATCTCAATGATACAAGATTTACTCGAGTTAGATGACAACCCATATGTTATGGATGTAGGAAAGTCGGCATTGGTTATGTATTTAGAGGACCCAAAATTAGAGATGAAAAACCATCTTCATTTGAATGTTTTGCCATATTGGAAAGAAAACAGCCATCGTTTTGGGGCGCTAACATATATGGCAATGGATGTGCTCAGCATTCCGATCACCACTGTTGCTTCTGAATCTTCTTTCAGTATTGGATCTCATATAATAAACAAGTACCGGAGTCGAGTTCTCCCAAGCAATGTCCAGGCTTTATTGTGTACTCGTTCTTGGATATATGGCTATAAAGTTGATGGTGAAGGTACAACATTAGATGAAATGATTACATAACTGGTTTGCTTTACTGAATGTAGTTTACATATCTATTGACATTTTTTCAATAATTGTAGATGACAATGAGGAAGGCGAGATGGTTATTATTCGATCAAAACAATCAGGTTCTTTTTCATCACTTGTTCTATTTTAAGCCTTAAAAACTATTATGGTTTATGTCTTATGATTATACTTTGCACTCTGCTGAAAAATTATATTATGATGATTGATTTTGTTGTACTTTTGATGGTCTTATTCACACATGGGATCTGCACTTTCTTGTTAGAAAAACACTTAGGATGGAGTTAATTGGTCTTTTTTTTTATAATGCACAGTGGCCATCGAATTGGAACAGCTGAAGTAGAATCTGCTCTGGTTTTACATCCCCAATGTGCAGAAGCAGCTGGTGTTGGCATAGAACATGAGGTATGTTGACTTTGACTATGCATAAGTGGTTGGCTGATAGCCGAGTTTTTAGGCTCTAGCACACCAATTAACCCGATGTGCTAACACCACAATAATGGTGTATCGTTATAGCACTTAGGGTATCGATCCACAGGGAAACAAGAATAACACACCGAAACTACAGAATCTCGTTTAATCTAAGCGGAATAAGTTCTTGGTTTTGTAATACTTAAGTGAACTAATAAAAATTAAAGATGTAAACTTAAAAGCAATTATGAAAATAAACTAAAACGTGGCATAACTAAAAATATAACGAAATATAGAGTGACATAATCTAACAATGCAAGTTAGGTTCAAAGATCAAACAAGAGCAATATACGAGATTTCGGTTTAAAACAATAATACACAAACGAATCCTTGGGTAAGGAATCGACTTCGAATGATTCCTAACTTATTCAAGACACTTCAACATTCAACCAAATGCATTCTTTTAGCCTAAGAACACTTCTAAAGATCAATCCACTCCGTGGTAAAAATCCCTTTCAATGCCTATCAATTATCAAGAACTCCTCGTTCGTAATCAAAGACAATGAAGCATAAACTCAAGTCTAAATAGCCACAATTCATTTAAACATCAATTCCCATTGGCTAAGGTATGAAAAGCACTCATTGAATTCATTCCAATAATCTCAACAACATTTTCTCAATGGTTAAAACTTCTAAGTATCAAAACTAACTTGATCAAGGCTATTTTAGCATTAAGAACACTCAATGAGTAAAGAATACAAAGAATCTAAGCTCCTAAAACATCAAGAACAAGTCAAGAATCATCCTAATCTACCATACCCAAGAATTCTTAAAAGACTACACTAACCATAATTTTACACTTAAACACATAAAAAGTCTAGAAAAACATGCTTACAAGATGAAAAACAAGATGATTCAAGCTAAGAAAAACAACACAAACATGAAAATCCAGAATTTTATCAAGAACATAAAAAAGTCAACTCAACATATTAACTCAAATCCAAAATTAAAACCATAGAAATGAAGCTAAAGAAGAAACTAAGCATAATTTAGAAGAAAACCAAGAAAGATGCATTAAACTCAAAGATCAATACAAGTTTTAGTTTAGAACTCAAGAAGAAGAGAAAAGAAACAAGTCCAGCTCTAGTTTCCTGGTAATTAGGAAAAACTAGTATTATAATCTAGGTGGACGAACCCGGTTCAACCCGGAACAAACCGGGTACTGACCCGGCAAAGTTGGGTTGTTCTGCTCGGACGCAGCGTCAGCTGCCCGTGAGAACGGCCGCTGGTGAGGATCGGCCACGTGATCCCGCTGGATGTGGCCGCTGGAAGGTTTGCAGGTACCGAAGCTTCAGACGTCGAATCCAAACCGGCCAGAGGAGATCGGTTGGCATGGCCGCTGGTGAGGATCGGCCATAACTCTTGAACCACGTATCAAATGCTCTGAAACCACCTCCATTGGAAAGCTAACCTCAATTTCCTATGATTTTCATGAAGAGCTCATAAGCTAAATCAAAGGAAAGGCATTCGTATGACTCGATCTTCAAGCATGTTGGATTGACTCTGCATTTGACATTTCCTAGCTTTGGTCCAAAATTTCATCCTTCATTTTTCTTCCATTTCTATGCACATATCCTTTGACAATCCACTCCTAAAAACCTGAATAAACACAAAAAGAACAAAAGAAGACACAAAACACCTAGGAATCTAAAATGCAAGACAACACTGAATGAGACTTTAATGCATGAAAACATCCCAAAAATTGTACAAAGTGGGATTTAAACATATGAAAACTAGGTTTTAAAACATGTAAAAATATACACTTATCAACTCCCCCGGCACTTATTCTTTGCTTGCCCTCAAACAAACATAAGGAAAGAATCCAAAGAAGAGGTTGAAAAGTCGGATCTCATATCCAAAAAGAAAAAACAAATCCTTAACCGCAAGGTCCTTTAACCAAGAGTACTAATGATGCTCTAGTCAACCCTACTCCTTAGAGCTTATTCACACTTAGCACAATTCACCATTCACTCAATGCATCAAAATCCATGTGCAATCCTAGTCTTAACTCCTTAACATTCATTCAACACATAAGATGAATCTCGCAATGTACATATCAAGTAATCCCACTTGGCTAGGAAGAGAAAGGTTTTAAAATCATTTACAAGAGAAGCTCATTAAGATCAAAGGTTCTCTTAAGAAAAGGAATGAAACTTTATGCAAAATACTAAGAGTCAAAAACACATTGGGCATACAAGCATTGAACTTTCATCTACCCATCCCCTTGTTTCATATTGACTATCCTCATGTAAGTTTCATCCTATTTTACCCAATGTAAGGCTCTTTTAGCCTATCTACCATCTCTTTCATTTATTTCTCTCTCTTTCTCAGGGAATTCTTTCTTCTTTGATCACATTGATGTTTGATTTCCAATCACTTTTTATTCAACTAGCTCTTTCATTCAGTCATCTTTAGCCTCTTACTCATCATTTAGACATTAGACCTTTAGTCTTTCTTACTACTTAGAGACATATCTCATTTGCATTTAGAGCTATCATTCATGAACCAAACAAACAAAATTTTTGAAATTCCCTTTTCTTTCTCATTTAGAACAACACCTTAGAGCCCATCCTAACTATCCTTAACCAAATCCTAGCTCAACGAGGTAAGAGCTAGTTCTACAAGCAAGTTCGTTCCTTGTGCTTTTCAAAACTCAACATGTTTTGCTAAGATAATTCCGGAAAAGACCTCACAAACGCACACAAGAATAATAGGCTTGAAGAAAAGGCCTAGCTAGGGTGTGGTGAACCGCATAACGGCTATTTGGGTCAACAAGAGAGTGGTAAAAAGGAAAAATATAAACCAAATATGTATGTTCTATCCACTTGGGCTTAACTCATCAATGTAACACAAAGATAATTGAAGATCAAGTTTAAGTTTAAGTTCAAGATCATTGGAGTTACATATTCATGCAACATTTCAAAATCGCAAAGAGGTTCAAGCTAATCGAAACAAGAAGTGAATAAATCATAGTCTTTTCAAGATGGTTCAAGCATCATATCACTCTTAGAAAGGTCTTGATTTTAAGTATAAGCTTAAACTCTTTACAAGGAATTCTAATCATTGATCCTATGCATATGCAAATGCAAATGCAAACTAAGATGATACTAATATTCTCAATCCTAAAAATCATATAAAACATGAGAACTTATGCCATGCAATTTTTTTTTTTTTTTTTTTTTTTTCAGTTTAAAAATGCAAGACCTATATACAATGCAAGACTCAATAAATCAACAGAAAAACACAAACGTTAGTAGCATATCCCTCCCCCGAACTTAATTCACACCGTCTCGTGTGGAATTAAGCCGGAGAAAGACTAACCAAAACGCAATGCAAATAACAAAATAAAAACAAAACAACAACTTATATGTACAAAGATGTGTGGTGGTACCTCATTGATGAGAAGCTTGTGCTCTAGAGGATTTACTACCGCGTTGAGGATCTTTTCTTCGAGTAGGTTCCGCCACACTCTTGCCTGTCTTCCCCATTTGTGATCTGGGCGTCAGCGGGCGGATGAGACCGGTGGGAGTGACCGCTGGTTTGGATCGACCACCTGATCCCACCGTGCCTATAGGCCCGCTAGAAGTTTCTAGAGCCGACTGTCGCTCACAGGTCTGATGCACCACCGGGCAGGCGTGACTGCTGAAGACACCCGCTGGGCCTCAATCGACCACATGACGCCGGTGAGATCGACCGCGTCGCAATTGTTGAAAGTTTGTCCGTTGCTCACAGATCTTAGTTCACACACGGCAGGCGTGACCGGTTGAAGTAACCGCTGCACAAGATCGAGCACACTCCCCCCGCTGAATTGTGTCCGATTCTATTCTGGCACTTCCAATCTTTGAACGTCACCTTTTGTACATGTAACGAACGATTCCTGAAACTCACGACAACCAAAAACACACCCAAAAACACACGGAATTACTTATAAAACACACATTTATATATGAAGATACTAATATATACAAGGATATCATGGGATTGCCTCCCAAGCGCGCTTGTTTTACGTCACTAAGCTTGACGTTCCCTTTTTAGGTGGGGAGAGAAGGACTGTTGGAACTCCATGGTGGGTCCTTGAGTTTGAGTTGAGTACTTTTCTCATGATTTCTTGAATAGCTGTTGGACCTTTCTCCTTAAACTCGGGTGTGAGAAGTGCTCTAACATTTGCAAAGGGTTTAGAACTTCCTTTGCAATCCACCTTGTATTCAATCACCATCCTCGTATTTCCAAGGTGTGAGTGTTAATAGTATGAGGCTCTTCAAGCATGAACTTATCCCTATTTGGCTTGCTTGGGTCGTTGATGGACGATTTTGGGAGGGTGTTCGGCTTTTGGTTTTCTTCTTCTTGGCTGTAGTGCTCTTACCCTCCTTTTGCACCTCTATACTTTCAGCCTCAGCTTCCATTGTGTTAGAGAAAAGAAGGTCCAAGCATCTCCGTCTATTGCTTTAGCTTCTTCATTGTTACCGACTCAAAGCTTTCTCTCCATGAGAAACTTTCTTCTTTTCACATAATTTTGGGGGCAAAGTTATAACTACTTCCAACAACCACCATATCTCCCTTTCTCGAATTGAAATCATCACATTCTTAAAGAGCAATAGCGCACCACAAAATTGGTGAATAAGGTCTGATGGGATAGTAAACCTTTTCATCACATACTCGAGCACTACTCTCTTCTTTCGAAGTCTATTCTCTTGCACCTGTGGTGTTTAGAAAGGGGTTCCAAGAAGAAAGAGGAAGTTTGTGGCTTGCTTTCATTTTCATAAATATGAAATCCGTTGGAATAAGACAACTCTCAATCTTAGAGGATAATCTTCGATGATTCCAAGTGGCGTTTTGAAGAAGAATCTCCGGAAGTGATGGAAGATGTGTAGTGTGTCCATGCTCTTGATTCCAAGATTCTTCATCATTTCAAGCGACATCACATTCACGCTGGATCCAGAAGTCGCACAAGGCGTCATCGATGTTCAAATGACTAAGGGAACAAGAGATGACAATAATACCGGGATTTCCAAGCTTGGGAGTCGTTTGGGCAAGAGTGGGAGGAGGTTCACTGCAAGAAACTTCATTATTTTCATTTCGAGATCCTTCTCAACCTCCATCTGTGTAGCAACTAGTGGCTCTTCTATAAAGCTCCTACTCATGTTCCTATATACATCAGTACCGTCATCCTCAGGACCAACTCTTCACCTTGTTTCTCAATGTCCTCATTTACCTTCGAAGGAAGGGTTTCATCATTTTGAACCATAGAGTAGTTCCATGAACTCTTCAATAGCTTGTTCTCCTCATCATTTGAAAGGATAACGTTACAAACTCTTTTGGATTCACTTCGGGTTTCCGGTAATGTTCCTAAAGTTCTTTGTTGATAGAAGCCCCTGAGCCACTCGATGATCCAAGTGTGTTGACTTTAGAAGATAGTGTTTCAATTTAGCATTGAGGTTGTTGTAAGACAATCGACCTTTGCATGAATCTCCGCCATCTTCTTGTTCAATTCAATCGCTCCTTTAGCTTGTCCGGTTAGTAATTGTTGCAGCATACCTTTCATGTCGAAATCCGGTTGTTGAGTACTCGGTTGTGTTGGGGTGTACCCTTGTTGGTAGTTTGGTATGAAATGAGCCTTCCCTTTGTAATTATCTTGGTTTTGGAACCCTCCTGGTTCTTGGTTAGGCGGATATAAAGGGTCTCGGTTGATACCCTTGTCCTGGTTGATTCCGAAGTTCGGGTTGTAGCTCTTGTTGAAAATTGCCTTGATAATTTCCTTGGTTCCCCACGAAATTCATCTCTTCTTGAGTTTCAAGACAGTCTCCAAACCAACTTCTTGACAAACTTGCCCATCATACTCACCAAAATAACTAACTTGCCTTGAGTACTTGAACACATTGTCCATCTTTTCGTGTAAAGCTTTATTCCTTTACTCCTTTGCTCTTCTCTTTCACCGCCTCCTCTTAAGCCTCTATCGTAGTCCTCTCCATATGCTCCATCACTTTGAGCTAAGTTTTCTACAAGCTGTAATCCTTCCTCGACATCCTTTCCGAGGAAGTTACCGTTGCTTGCCGTATCTAGGAGCATCCTTATCTAAGGAACCACCCTCTATTAATGTGCTCAAGGTGACTTCATCTGAAAATCCATGATGAGGACACTTAGTTTATTACCTCTTGAATCTCTCCAAGCCTCACTGAAATCTCGTTGTTCTTTTGCGTGAAGCTTGATATTGCATTTCTGAGGCGGGCTGTCCTTGACGTGGAAAGAAATTTAGCCAAGAATGCCTTTTTGCATTGATCCCAAGTAGTTATTGAACCTCTTGGCAAGCTCCTCACACCTGCCTAGCCTTGTCCCCAAGTGAGAATGGGAACAATCCAGCTTAAATGCATCCTCAGAGATCCGTTTACTTTAACAAGTCCACACACTTGATAAACTGATCCAAGTGGTCAAGAGGTCCTCTACGCGTAGTCCATGGAACTTGTTCCCTTGCACCCATGCTAATCAAGCTTGCCTTGATCTCAAAGTTGTTATTTTCGACAGCCGGTGCTTGGATACCAGTTCGGTTTCCGAGGACTTGGGTTCATCAAACGCCCCAATCACTCTAGGTGCTCTTTGAGCTGGGCGTGGAATACCTTCAGCACCAACCCCTTGGGCTGCTGGCTTGCTCATGTGTATCACCCATTCCAGACGATGGAATCTCTCTAGTCTCTCTCTTTCTCTCTCTGCTCGTGTATTCAGACCTTTCAAGTCGACCAAGAATCTTGCAACAATATCAATCAGATTTTCTTGACCCTGACTTTCTCAAGTTCATACACCTGAAAAAGAAAGAAACAAACTTACAAATTAGTATCGTTCTTAGAACGAAGGCTTAGTCCAACAAAATCCAAATCTCAAATGGCTATTGCTAGTTCCCCGCAAACGGCCCAAATTGATAGCCGAGTTTTTAGGCTCTAGCACACCAATTAACCCTGTGTGCTAACACCACATAATGGTGTATCGTTATAGCACTTAGGGTATCGATCCACAGGGAAACAAGAATAAACACCGAAACTACAGAATCTCGTTTAATCTAAGCGGAATAAGTTCTTGGTTTTGTAATACTTAAGTGAACTAATAAAATTAAAGATGTAAACTTAAAAGCAATTATGAAAATAAACTAAAACGTGGCATAACTAAAAATATAACGAAATATAAGTGACATAATTCTAACAATGCAAGTTAAGGTTCAAATGATCAAACAAGAGCAAATTACGATGTTCGGTTTAAAACAATAATACACAAAACAATCCTTGGGTAAGGTAATCGACTTCGAATGATTCCTAACTTATTCAAGACATTCAAACATTCAACCAAATGCATTCTTTTAGCCTAGAACACTTCTAAAGATCAATTCCACTCCCGTGGTAAAAATCCTTTCAATGCCTATCAATTACAAGACTCCCGTCGTAATTCAAGACAATGAAGCATTAAACTCAAGTCTAAATAGCCACAATTATCTTAAACATCAATTCCCATTGGCTAAGGTAATGAAAAGCACTCATTGAATTCATTCCAAAATTCTAACAACATTTCTCAATGGTTAAAACTTCTAAGTATCAAAACTAACTTGATCAAGGCTATTTTAGCATTAAGAACATCAATGAGTAAAGAAAAAAAAAATCTATCCTAAACATCAAGAACAAGTCAAGAATCATCCTAATCTACCATACCCAAGAATTCTTAAAAGACTACTCACAACCATAATTTTACACTTAAACACATAATAAAAGTCTAGAATTAAACATGCTTACAAGATGAAAACAAGATGATTCAAGCTAAGAAAAACAACACAAACATGAAAATCCAGAATTTTATCAAGAACATAAAAAAGTCAAACTCAACAATATTAACTCAAATCCAAAATTAAAACCATAGAAATGAAGCTAAAGAAGAACTAAGCATAATTTAGAAGAAAATCTAAGAAAGATGCATTAAACTCAAAGATCAATACAAGTTTTTTAGTTTAGAACTCAAGAAGAAGAGAAAGAAACAAGTCCAGCTCTAGTTTTCTGGTAATAGGAAAAACTAGTATTTATAATCTAGGGTGGACGACCGGTTCAACCCGGAACAAACCGCGGTACTGACCCGGCAAAAGGGTGTTGTCTGCTCGGCACGCGTCAGGGCGTGCCCGGTTAGAACGGCCGCTGGTGAGTATCGGCCACGTGATCCCGCTGGATGTGGCCGCTGGAAGGTGTTGGCTGGTACTGAAGCTTCAGACGTCGAATCCAAACCGGCCAGAGGAGATCGGTTGGCATGGACGCTGGTGAGGATCGGCCATAACTCTTGAACCACGTATCCAAATGCTCTGAAACCACCTCCATTGGAAAGCTAACTCAATTTCCTATGATTTTCATGAAGAGCTCATAAGCTAAATCCAAAGGAAAAGTCATTCGTATGACTCGATCTTTCAAGCATGTTGGATTGACTCTGCATTTGACATTTCCTAGCTTTGGTCCAAAATTTGCATCCTTCATTTTCCTTCCATTTTTATGCATATCCTTTGACCCAATCCACTCCTAAACACCTGAATAAACACAAAAAGAACAAAAAGAAGACACAAAACAACCTAGGACATCTAAAATGCAAGACAACACTGAATGAGACTTTAATGCATGAAAACATCCCAAAAATTGTACAAAGTGGGATTTAAACATATGAAAACTAGGTTTTAAAACATGTAAAATATACACTTATCATTGGCATATGAAGTACAGTGTGAGTGTGTGACTCTGATAAGACTTCATACGTATTCGTATACGTTCGTCATTGAGTGTAAATAAATATGGCTTATGATGTTTAGGATCTTAAGTAATTAGAACTGGTTTTCGGGACTTTTTAAGGCAGGGAGAGTCTCCTGGCTCTCTAAAACAACCTAGGGATACTTCATGGTTATTGACTTATTGGGTTTAATATTGCTCTTGATTCTGCGTTCTTTGTTTACAAGTGTAAGATAAAAGCAGAAATCAGTTTGCTTCTTAACAGACTCCAAAGGAACTAACGGTCAAGTCTAAAGGAACTAACCGACAGCATGTCCCATGATTTCAAAAGTTCTAATAATTTAATTTTTGTTAGGATATTAATAATTCATACAAGGATAAAAGTCTAAAAGAAAAAATCGATATTATCTCTATATCTCTACATATTCAGATAAAATAATTAAAATTTGCAATCTATATATTGTAATTTAAGCTTTAAGCATATTAATACTTCTAATCACTTTTATCATCACTAATAAAAATATGTTTAATGGATTATTGGTCAACCCATTAAACCACTTATCCCATTAAATTTTAATGGGTCATGGGTTGACCCAAAATATTTGCTTAATGGGTTAGAATAACACATTGTCCATTTAATATACAACCCATTATCTAATGGGTTGGGTTGGATTATCCATTTTGACACCCCTAGTGTGAAGTCTAACTGTGAAATCTCGTTGTGAAGTCTCACTGTGAAATTTGGGTGTGAAGTCTCACAATGAAGTCACTACAAGAAAACAGCTGATTTGCGACGGAATACGCGGCGGCATTGCGAGGAAACTGGTTTCCGTAGCAAAGTCCTCGCAAATTTGCGAAGAACATATCCCTCGCTAATTGTGAGTAACTTGCGACGATATAGCCTCCTATTTGCGATGAATTTGCGACGAAAATTTTAAATCGCAAATTTGCGAGGGAATTGGGAAGATTTTGCACGGGTAAATAGTTTCCGTCGCAATTTCCTCGTAAATTTGCGACGGATTTGCGATGGTTAGTAAAAATGGGTAGAAAATTAGGTGAAACACGTTTTAAATGTTGTACCTAATTATTGCGAGGGCCGGTTTGTTCGCAAATACGTCCCAAATTAGACGCAATTCCATAGCAATTCTCTCGCAAAATTTTGCGAAAAAACTATAAATACCGTAACGTGAGATCTCTCATTTCACAACAAAAAAAAACCGAGAAAATACTTAAAAAAAAAAAATTGAGATATCGTTTTGTGAGAGCTAAGAAAGAATGGCGTCGTAGAATGAAGCATATGCATTACGAAGTTGGATGTATAATCGAAAAGATCCGTAGACAAGAGAAGTGACGAAAGAGTATCGTGTCGGGTTGCGAGCATTCATCCACCAGGCCACTAACAACCCATATGCGAAGGGTGACGGTAACATATTCTGTCCATGTAAAACTTGCAAGAACACTCAATATTTGGATATTGATATTGTGAAGAGGCATCTATATAATAGAGGATTTATGCCGAACTATTATATCTGGTTTTCACATGGGGAGGGTTATAATCTTGGTGCCGGAAGTAGTAGTACGGGTGATGGTGTTGATCAACCGAATTATAATGATAATTATAATTATGGCCAAAATATGATTGAAGATTATGAAAGGGATCAACAGGGAAATAGGTTTCATGATATGGTTACTGATGCATTTCATGAATCTATTCCTGCATTTGCTGATGATACTAGGGAAGAACCCAATGTTGAAGCACAACATTTTTATGATATGTTAGACGCTGCAGATCAACCTATCTATGAGGGATGTAGAGAGGGGTTATCTAAACTTTCATTGGCATCTAGGATGATGA
>SMJT01000062.1:535914-632869 GCA_004349715.1 Crucihimalaya himalaica | reverse complement strand
ATTAATTTTTTAGATTAGTTTTGTTAGATTTAGGTTAGGTTTTGTAATTTAGTTAGTTTTGTTTTTAAAATTAGGTTTTGTTAGTTTTAGATTTAGATTTGTTATATTTAGATTTGTTAGATTTAAATTTGTTTGTTTTTAGAATTAGGTTTTGTTAGAATTTAGAAATTTTTAGTTTTTAGGTTTTGTAATTTTATAATTCATTTAGTAATTGATTTTTAAAATTTATAAGTTTTAATATGATATCGTTGTAATTATTTTACTAATTTTTTAAATTTTGTTTTTCAGATGTCTGGAGTTAATAACGAGTACTCTCATTATCTCTCGAGGGGTGGCACGCCTCGGAGGAGTGACACGTCTCGGAGGAGTGGCACGCCTGTTCCAGAAACTCCTCGGACGAGTTTCACTTCTCAGACAGGACAGGACGACAATCCCGTGATTCATTACTATTCACCGCCTCCACCCGCATTCTCAGATCCCCCACAGGTGGCATACTATGATAACGACAATGATGATCTTGTCGTTAAGGCGATCCTTGAGGCTCCCGGTCATGACCTTCTTCCACGCCTTGATCCAAGACGTCCTGATAATACGTATTGGTAAGATTTTTTTTATTTTATTAATTTAATTTTAAGTTTTTTAAAACAAATAAAGTCATATTATTTGTTTTTTATTATTTTACATTTCAGGTTTGATCAAGACGGATGCGTGGCCTCTTCGATCCGATCGATCTATGAAAGAGATTTCAAAGAGCCTCATGCCAATTGGAGGCAAACACCGGACCATGTCAAAAGACGGTGTTTTCAAACTTTTGCTGTAAGTTTTTTACTATTTAAAATTAATTATTTTATAATTTATATCACTTATTGTTTGAATTTTTCATAATAATTTTTTTTTATGTAGCAAACCTATCATTGGGAGTACAGTATTACGAGCAAGGTCCGAAAGGAGTTTCATGCGAAGTTGAAGGAACGCATGGCCGACCAGGTGGGACGGTGGAAGAAGAAGTGGAAGAAAGAAGGCGACCTTGCGATGCCTAGGTGGTTTGATCCAACTGTCTGGGCAGGCCTTGTGGCGTATTGGCAGGATCCGGCGAGCGAGATCAAGAGCGCTAACAGTCGGGCGGCCCGGTACGCTGATCCTGATGGGGACGGGTATGCCAAGCATCGGTCTGAACAGCTTTCATACCTTGCCCGCGGACGGAAAATCGTAAGTTTTTCATTTATTTTAATTAATTATGTTCTAATTATTAATTAAATTTTATTGTGATATTTATAAAAAAACAAATCAGGCAAAGGATCGCGGAGATTCGATCTCGGATTTGTTAGCTGTCCTCGAGGAGACAAAGAGGCGACCAGATGAGACTTTTGTCGACAAGAAGTCTGAGAGGATCTACAATGACGTCACTTCCAAGATGCAGGAGTTGACTCAGCATTCTGAGGGCGATGAGAGCGCATCTACCCCTTTGACTCCCGCCGTGAAGAACAAGATCTTTACCGAGGTATGAATATTGATGTTCTATATTTATTTTTTACAATAATTTCAACTAATTAAACGTATTCTTAATTTTCAGGTCGCTCCCCGTAAAAAAGGGAGAATTTACGGAGTCGGTTCTCTGCAATCGCAGGTCGACCCGTGTACTTCTTCTTCCTCGAGAGCAGCAGAAGCAGAGTCCGCCGCCTACCTCCAGGGCATCATTAAATCGCAGGCCCAGCTGATCGTGACTCAGTCTGAGAAGATCTCGATGTTCGATCAGATGTTCAGCTACTTGGCCACAAAGGATCCGATTCTTGCACAGATGTTTCAGGACCCTGGAGACGCATCTACCAGTAGGACCGAGACCGGGACCGAGACCGGGACCGGAACCGGGATCGGAACCGGGATCGGAACTGGAACCGGAACTGGATCCGGTCCATCGGTTCAATTTTAGTTTTCCTTATGTATGATACAATTTAGTTTCTTTTAATGTTTGAACAAATTATTTTTATAAAATTTTAATTTTGAAAAAGAATTTTAATTATAATTTATAAATTTTAAATTATTAATTATTATTAATAATTAAAATTTTTACTAATTATATAAATCGGGTGCCGCCGCAATTTCCTCGCAAATTACAACGGCTTTGCGAGGGAAATAAGAACCAGACCCACGCAATTCCGTCGCAAATTGCGAGAGAATTACGACCCACTAAGAACTATATCCACGCAATTCCGTCGCAAAGTTTCCTCGCAAATCCGAAGCAAGATATGCGACGCGTTTGCGGGAAAGATTAGTACCGCATTTTGCTTCGAATTTGCGATGAAAACTTTTGCGATTAACAATGCGTTCCATCGCAAATGGCCTGTTTTCTTGTAGTGGGTAGTTATAATCTGTAACTTTGATATATATAAGAATTAACCGACATCTTTGTCTTTCTGTAATTTGCACCGTGTTGAAAAATGAAGAATACACAATTATTTAATACTAATGTTTCCAAGTTTTAAATAAACAGTTATCTTTGAATAATATTAGTGACAAATTTACAAAAACTGCAGGTTTATATTACAAATTTACAAAAACTGCAAATTTACAAAGTCCCAAACAATTTTAATACACAAAAGATTACTAAGAAGATAACATGTGTCTAAAAATTTGTACCAAAAATCAAACCAAAGTATACATCAACAATAAGAGAATATCAATATAAAACACAAACAAAACAAGTAAACCAACATAAGCAACAATATTAGTGACAAATTTACAAAAACTGCAGGTTTATATTGTGTCGTTATTTACAAAGTCCCAAACAATTTTAATACACAAAAGATTACTAAGAAGATAACATGTGTCTAAAAATTTGTACCAAAAATCAAACCAAAGTATACATCAACAATAAGAGAATATCAATATAAAACACAAACAAAACAAGTAAACCAACATGGGCACAAGAAACAATAATCACCAAAACAAGCTTTAAAACACCAGACTCGCGCTACGCGCGGATGCTCACCTAGTAGAAATAAAATAATATGTGGTTTCAAAGGAATTAAGTATGTAACAACATATAAATACATATGCGATGAGAAACAAATAAATCTATAAACACTTGTAAACAGTTCTGCGAAACAACAAATTAATCTGCGAATAGTAAGAATCAATTATGAAAAGAGAAATGTGCCTAAAAAAGGATCAAACTAATTATCTAACAAAACCTACAAATTATAACAAGAAACAAGTAATTTATCAAACCTAAACACAAACAAACAAATATGTCATCAAACAACAAACAAATCAACCTCAAACTTAAACCTATGCTAAATATCTAACAATAACCTGCAAACTATTTACAAATTTGAGCTAATTATCTAACAAAATTTGTAACTTAAAACACAAAATATGTAATATATCAAACACACACTAACAAAAAAATCTACCATCACATAAATAAATTTGCCATCACATAAAATATATATGTTGTCAAGACTAACATTTCATCGAACATCTTTCATGAAGACGTTTTTACAACATATTTATTTTTTAAAAAGCCATAAATCTAAGAAAACCCTCGACATAGGTGTTGTTGGTGACGAAATCTGACGGAGTAGAGAGGAAACCGAAAAGAGAGAAGACAGAGATCGTGGAAAAGAGAGAAACACGATGAGGAGAGACGATGAAGAGAAATGGCGATGGAGATGAGGAGAAACGATCACAGCGATGAGAAAATGGAGGAAGAAAGAAGAAAATGGTGGAAGTTGAAAAATAGATTTTGGTTTTGGGGATTGGGTTGTAATTTTTTTTTCAACGGGAGTTTTGTTTTTGAACAACTTATTGTATTGATTAATTAGTGTATGGGGGATACAAGAATTGGACAAACCAAGATGGTGGTTTTGAGAAAGAAATGTACAACGAATTAGAAGAATGAATTTGTTTGGCTAATCTATTGGCAGCTGATTGACATGCCCTAATGAAGAATGAGGGAGTTTATACATCCAATGACGAATGTCGTAGAGAAGGGAACCAAGCTCAATATGATCTTCTTGAGTATTTATCAATCGGATTAACTCTGAGTTATCACTTTCAAACCACACGTATCGATAACCTTTAGCCTATGATAGTTGTAAAGCATGGAGGAATCCGAAGGCTTCTGCTTGAAGGGCAGAAGAAGAGGCATGGAGTTGAGCATAACTGGCTGAGATAATTTTTCCTATAGAGTCTCTTAATATCCATCATGTATTAGTAAAAGGTTGTCTCTGCATATGACCACTATCAAAATTACATTTTATATATCCCATTGGAGGTGGAGTCCATTGGCGTTGGTGGTCATTTATAACAAACTATTGTGATCTGGAAGTTGTTGGCCCACTTTCTGCTTGTCTGAGCTTCTAACCATTCTTGAACATCATTGATCCCTTTAGTAATTTCAGTAGTTGGTAATCGAGTAGTCTTTTTGAAAATAAAATCATTCATCGACTTCCATAGATGCCAAAGCATCCACATAGCAAGAAACCTATTTTCACGAGTAAACAAGTGGTCTTGTGCTATAGTAAGTAATTCTTGAAGATTACTTTCAAGATTATCGTTAAAAGAGAATCTGAGCTCAAAATGAGATTCAAGCAAGCGCCAAATCGTTTGAGCATAGGCACATGTAAAGAGTATATGGTTTGTTGTTTCTTCACCCAAACTGCACCGTTGGCATATAGGGTCAGCTCGGATGTTTTGAGAAACGAGTTGAGTAGTTGTTGATAGGGCATTAGATAAGCATCGCCAAAGAAAATGTTGAATTTTCGGAGAGATGCGGAGATGCCAAATCTGTTGTTTGATTGTTGTAGATCCATTTGGTGGATGTATGATATCATCAGCATGTAGACCAATAAGAGTAGCTACCCAATAACCTGATGGAACAGTGTATTGTCCATTGGTCGTATAAGCCCATTCATAAATGTCATCCATGGCGAACTGAGATAGATAGATATCCTTAGCTAGGCGTTGATCTTCATGTATTCATTATGAAGATCTGACTAACCACTCGCTCATTATTACTGCATTTTTTTACCAACGTCTTCATCCTACTAACTTATGTTTTTATGCTTGTTACAAATCTGAGGCGTAACACCACCAGAAAATAGTTAAGTTTGTTTTTTCTTTAGATTCATACAACAATTTATGTTCTAAACAAAAATTAAGATTTGAATCTTTAATTATTTGTGCGTTATGATTTGTTTTTTTGGAATTTCATCTAGAGGATTCATTATGAATTTCAAGCCTAAAATAATTTATATTGAGTATGATTTTTAAATTTTTTGTTAATTTATTTGAGTTTTTTTACGTTATTTTTTGTTTGTACATGAGTTTTCGTTTTTCCCGTTATTTTTACAGATCTAGATTTATACTGAGACTTCACACCGAGACTTCACACCAAGACTTCACTTTGAGACTTCACACCCAGTCTTCACTGTGAAACTTCACAACCATACTTCACTGTGAGACTTCACACCCAGACTTCACTGTGAGACTTCACACCCAGACTTCACTTGGAGACTTCACACCCAGACTTGAGTGTGAGACTTCACAACCAGATTTCACTGTGAGACTTCTCACCTAGACTTCAGTGTGAGACTTCACAACCAGACTTCACACCCAGACTTCACTTTGAGACTTCACACCCAGACTTCACTTTGAGACTTCACACCAAGACTTCAGTGTGAGACTTCACAACCAAACTTCACTATGAGACTTCACACCCAGACTTCACTTTGAGACTTCACACCCAGACTTAAGTGTGAGACTTCACAACCAGATTTCACTGTGAGACTTCACACCCAGACTTCACTTTGAGACTTCACACCCATACTTCACTATGATACTTCACACCCAGACTTCACTTTGAGACTTCTCACCCAGACTTCAACCTAGACTTCACTTTGAGACTTCACACCCAGACTTCACTTTGAGACTTCACACCAAGACTTCAGTGTGAGACTTCACAACCAAGCTTCACTGTGAGACTTCACACCCAGACTTCACACCCAGACTTCACACCCAGACTTCACACCCAGATTTCACTTTGAGACTTCACACCAAGACTTTAGTGTGAGGCTTCACAACCAAACTTCACTGTGAGACTTCACACCCAGACTTCACTTTGAGACTTCACAACCAGACTTCACACCCAGACTTCACTTTGAGACTTCACACTCAGACTTCACTTTGAGACTTCACACCCATACTTCATTGTGATACTTCACACCCATACTTCCCTTTGAGACTTCACACCCAGACTTCACTATGAGACTTCACACCCAGAATTCACTGTGATACTTCACACCTAGACTCACTACAAGAAAACAGGCCTTTTGCGATGGAAGAATACCTCGCAATTCCGTCGCAAAAGGCCATTCGCGATGGATTTGCGAGACACACCATTTCGTCGCAAATCTGGTCTCGCAAATCAATTTTCGTCTCAAATCCCTCGCAAATTTGCGAGGGAAAGACGTGGTTGCTATCTCGTCGCAAAAATAACCTCGCAATATCGTCGCAAAATTGCGACGGAAGTGCGTGAACGTGTTCATCGCAAAAGTTTTCATCGCAAATTCGAAGCAAAATGCAGTACTAATCTTTCCCGCAAACGCGTCGCAAATCTTGCTTCGGATTTGCGAGGAAACTTTGCGACGGAATTGCGTGGATATAGTTCTTAGTGGGGTCGCAATTCTCTCGCAATTTGCGACGGAATTGCGTGGGTCTGGTTCTTATTTCCCTCGCAAAGCCGTCGCAATTTGCGAGGGAATTGCGGCGGCACCCGATTTATATAATTAGTAAAAATTTTAATTATTAATAATAATTAATAATTAAAAATTTATAAATTATAATTAATTTTTTTTTTCAAAATTAAAATTTTATAAAAATAATTTGTTCAAACATTAAAAGAAACTAAATTGTATCATACATAAGGAAAACTAAAAATTGAACCGATGGACCGGAATCCATTCCGGTCCCGGTTCTGGTCCCGGTCTCGGTCCCGGCCTCGTCCTACTGGTAGATGCGTCTCCAGGGTCCTGAAACATCTGTGCAAAATCCGGATCCTTTGTGGCCAAGTAGCTGAACATCTGATCGAACATCGAGATCTTCTCAGACTGAGTCACGATCAGCTGGGCCTGCGATTTAATGATGCCCTGGAGGTAGCGGCGGACTCTGCTTCTGCTGCTCTCGAGGAAGAAGAAGTACACGGGTCGACCTGCGATTGCAGAGAACCGACTCCGTAAATTCTCCCTTTTTTACGGGGAGCGACCTGAAAATTAAGAATACGTTTAATTAGTTGAAATTATTGAAAAAATAATATAGACATCAATATTCATACCTCGGTAAAGATCTTGTTCTTCACGGCGGGAGTCAAGGGGTAGATGCGCTCTCATCGCCCTCAGAATGCTGAGTCAACTCCTGCATCTTGGAAGTGACGTCATTGTAGATCCTCTCAGACTTCTTGTCGACAAAAGTCCTCATCTGGTCGCTCTCTTTGTCCTCTGAGGACAGCTAAAAATCCGAGATCGAATCTCCGCGATCCTTTGCCTGATTTGTTTTTTTATAAATATCACAATAAAATTTATTATAATAGAACATAATTAATTAAAATAAATGAAAAACTTACGATTTTTCCGTCCGCGGGCAAGGTATGAAAGCTGTTCAGACCGATGCTTGGCATACCGTCCCATCAGGATCAGCGTATCGGGCCGCCGACTGTTAGCGCTCTTGATCTCGCTCGCCGGATCCTGCCAATACGCCACAAAGGCCTGCCAGACAGTTGGATCAAACCACCTAGGCATCGAAGGTCGCCTTCTTTCTTCCACTTCTTTTCCACCGTCCCACCTGGTCGGCCATGCGTTCCTTCAACTTCGCATGAAACTCCTTTCGGACCGTGCTGTAATACTGTACCTCCCAATGATAGGTTTGCTACATAAAAAAAATTATCATGAAAAATTCAACAATAAGTGAATATAAAATTATTAATTTTAAATATTAAAACTTACAGCAAAAGTTTGAAACCACCGTCTTTTGACATGGTCCGGTGTTTGCCTCCAATTGGCATGAGGCTTCTTTGAAATCTCTTTCAAAGATCGATCGGATCGAAGAGGCCACGCATTCGTCTTGATCAAACTTGAAATGTAAAATAATAAAAAAACAATAATATGACTTTATTGTTTTAAAAAACTTAAAATTAAATAATAAAATAAATAAAAACCTTACCAATACGTATTATCAGGACGTCTTGGATCAGGCGGGAAGAAGGTCATGACCGGCAGCCTCAAGGATCGCCTTAACGACAAGATCATCATGGTCGTTATCATAGTATGGCCACCGGTGGGGGATCTGAGAATGCGGGTGGAGGCGGTGAATAGTAATGAAACCCGGGATTGTCGTCCTGTCCGTCTGAGAAGTGAAACTCGTCCGAGAGTTTCTGGAACAGGCGTGCCACTCCTCAAGACGTGTCACTCCTCCAAGGCGTTCATCCCTCGGAGAATAACGAGAGTACTCGTTATTAACTCCAGACATCTGAAAAACAAAATTTTTAAAATTAGTAAAATAATTACAACGATATCATATTAAAACTTATAAATTTTAAAAATCAATTACTAAATGAATTATAAAATTACAAAACCTAAAAACTAAAAATTTCTAAATTCTAACAAAACCTAATTCTAAAAACAAACAAATTTAAATCTAACAAATCTAAATATAACAAATCTAAATCTAAAACTAACAAAACCTAATTCTAAAGACAAAACTAACTAAATTACAAAACCTAACCTAAATCTAACAAAGCTAATCTAAAAAATTAATTATAAAATTAATTTAACCTAAAATCTAATAAATTTCTAAATTCTAAAAAAACCAAATTCTAAAATTTTTAAAATTTCTAAAAATTAATTATAAAATTTCTAACAAAAACTAATCTAAATCTAACACAACTAATCTAACAAACCTAAATCTAACAAACCTAAATCTAACAAAACTAATCGGAAAAATTGTATTTTTAACTTTCAAAGTGAGAACGAGTCTCGTTTTGAACTTCTAAAGATTTTTACTAACACTTCGAACCTCCGAATCATAGTTTTTACCAATATAAACCTTCAAATCATGGTTTTTGTTTACTCCGTCTAAAAATCTAACGGATCATTAATGGACGTTAACGGAACAGTTAACTTCGTAAAAAAAAACAAAACGTGTTTTAATTTTAATTTTTGATTACTTTAATTTAAATTTTATTTACTTTTATTATTTATTACAAATTATATAAAACAAAAAAAAAAACTGAGAAATATATATACTGTACTATCTTCATCTCCTTCTATGTCTATGTCTCCTTTGTCTTCTCCATCTAAAACCCATGGCTTCCATATCTTGACGAATCAACTTTTAATAAATTTACAAAGCTAAAAATATATATACTGTACTATCTTCATCTCCTTCTATGTCTATGTCTCTTCATCTTCAACACTGAGATTCAATCCCAAAGCTTTTCGAGTTCATAAGAAGAAGAAGAACAATTCTGGATCTGAGTCTCCTCCTTTGGCTCCTATTGTTGTGAAACGAAGGAAGTTCTTAGATCTGAATGATTCTGATGATGAGGAGGTCCATCTGAAGATGAAAGTATGGTGAGAATTAGGAGAAAGCTCTTTGATTATTTTGATAGAGTCGCTGGAGATAACTATGCCCAAGTGGTTAAAGCCAACAACAAATCGATTAAATCGGAATTGGTTAAGAAGATATCGAAGGAGAAGAAGATTGAGAAAGCGAACAAGACGAGTGAAACTACACGGTTTGCGACATCACCAAGATTGGCTAAGCGTAGTTCTACTTAGTTTTCGTTTAGTCTCCTCCAAAATCTCTATAAAAGTGTACTTTATGAAAATAAATATTAGTATTTTTTGGAATTGTGCTTATAAGTATGAATTTTCTCTGGTTTACTATGATTTTTATCATGGTTTCTCTATGAACTCGAATAAAAGAACTTGGATGCATCAAATTATATACAGAATTTCACTCGGATGTAATTTCACTCGTTTTTGTTTGATGGGTTTGTGAAATCTCCGAGCTTGGACAAGAATGTTGCTTTGTTTGGAGATTCGAAGCTTGTTAATGGCGGTCCATCGATTCAATTGACTGACTCAGTGAGTCGAAGTGAAGGGCGAGTAATTTACAGGAGAAGATGAACGAGACGAGATCCAAAAAAAAAATCCTCAATTTTTTTTGGTTTTATATAAGTTATAGTAAATAATAAAAGCAAATTAAATTTAAATTTAAATTTGAACAAATTTTTTTTATGACAGGATTAACTGTTTCGTTAACGTCCATCAGTGATCCGTTAAATTTTTAGACGGAAGAAACAAAAACTATGATTTGGAGGTTTAAAATGGTAAAAACCATGATTTAGAGGTTTGAAGTGTTAGTGAAAATCTTTGGAGGTCCAAAATGAGACTCGCTCTCACTTTAAAGGTTAAAAATGCGATTTTTCCAAAACTAATCTAACAAACCTAAATCTAACAAACCTAAATCTAACAAACCTAATCTAACAAACCTAACAAATCTAACCACCTAAAAATCTAACAAAATCAAAAATCTAACAAAATCAAAAATCTAACAAATCTAACAAATCTAACAAATCTTACCTTTGTTTTATTTGCAGATTTGGTCGGCTGGAGAAGGAGAGAAGGAGAAGCGATCGGCGGCGAAGTCGGCTGGAGAGGAGGACGAGCGGCGGTTCAGTCGGCTGGAGAGGAGGAGAAGCGATCGGCGGCGATCGGGGAGGAGAAGAAGAAAGAGAAGAAAAAGAAAAGGAAGAAGAAGATCGCGACTTTATTCTGTTTTTTCCCGATCCATCGCAATTTCGTCGCAAATCCCTCGCAAATTAGGGTTTCGGATTACCAATTTGCGATGGATTTGCGAGGAAACTTATCTGACATCGCAATTCCATTGCAAACCGAAATATTTCAAAAGATTAACAAAAATTTGGATCGCAGTTAAACCAATAAAAGGACTAGAGCCGCAATTCTCTCGCAAATTGCGACGGAATTGCGAGGGAAATTAGTTGCGAGGGAATTGCGTCTATTTTTATTTTTTTCCTCGCAAGTCCTTCGCAATATTGCGACGGAATTGCGTTGAACAAGACGTTTCCCTCGCAAATTTGGTAAAATGTGATTAAAAATTTTTATCTTTAATTTAGAAAAATAATCGTTTCAATTTGTTTTGGGATATGTTTGGATGCAAATTCATTACTAGTTGAGCTATTAGACTTTGTAACTTTTGTATTTAGTTACGGTTCTTGTTACCATAACTTTTGGATCTAGTTACAGTTCTTGTATCTTGGGAAGGTTTGTTGAGAGAAGTGTTGCTTATCAACCTTGGATATGTTTGGATGCAAATTCATTACTAGTTGAGCTATTGGACTTTGTAACTTTTGTTTTAAGTTACGGTTCTTGTTACCATAACTTTTGTACTAGTTACGGTTCTTGTATCTTGCGGGACAGTGTTGCTTATCACCTTGGATATGGACTGCCAAGCAAACTGAACATCTCCAATCTTTAACATCGCCAATCAACCACAAAATGTAATTGGATCATACTTAATCATCATAACCATTCTTGTCGGCTAACATCTGAATGAGTGTTGAATATTCATCGATTGCTTACTGATTTCTAATTATAATCCAAGCAATTCCCTAGCAAATTGCCGAGGAAGTGCGTGGAATTAGACGCCTCCCTTCGCACTTCTCTCGCAAATTTGCGAGGGAATTGCGATACGAGTTTCCGTATTGCATCGCAAATCCCTCGCCAAATTGCGACCGAAGTGCGTTGAACTAAAGTGCGGTTGAACTAAAGTGCGATTAACATCGCAAATCCCCTTGCCAACTCCGTCGCAAATTGGGAAAATTTGATTAAAAAAACTTTATTTAAATTCGAAATTGCTTAAAAACATAAAAGATTAATCAGATTCTTTTCAGATTTCATTGGAGTGTACACTATGATCAGTGCCTTCTTCATCCTCAGTCTCCGCGAACTCGTCAGATTCTATCATCTTCCGCCGTCTCATCAACTATTATGTCTTCTCTTCTCTGGTTTCTGGATCAATATGTAAGATATTCTCGGTTGATTCGATTGACAAAGACTTCTGGTGATCTTTCATGTTGCATAGCCACATCATCAACTTCCCCGACTATACGACCTCTTGGATTCACTTTTATCACTGATAACCACGTCTCCCGCATTTGCCTTTTCCGCAGGGTAAAGAGTATAACACACTTGTTCTGCTTGACATGCTAGGATAGGTCGAAGTTAGAAATTTTTTGGTTGCATGACATCAGTTACCCTAATGTGTGTTGTGCGGACGCCTCGACCGACCGTTGGATCGTACAATGACATTTGAATAAAATGCATTTTCAACCCAATAATTCCAGGATATGAGACTTCCATAATTTCTTGCAAGACGCCGTAGAAGTTTAGATCACCTGGCACGTAGATTCACAAATTGTGTTTGACCTATTGGAGCCATAATCATACTGTGAAAAGTGTATCACGAGTAAGTACATTGGGGCAGTTTTTGATATTCGCAATTGGTTCGTGAATAAATCTCATGCAACCATAGTGGCAAGCTGCTGTTTGCACATCCATTCATCACCTATTATATATATATACATAAATTTTAATTAACGAATTAGATTATTTAAATATTGTTGGAATATATCAAATATGTATAATATCTTACTCTACGTACATAATATCTAACCATCCAGCAAAATTAAGTTCTTTGGACTTCTCATTACTCTCTTTTCTGGTAAACCCGGACAAGCTTCTTCGCATCTACCCGTCAAATTCACTGTACAAACAAAATTAAATTCGTGAACTTCAAATTGAATAATATTAAATAATTGTTAGTTAACAAATTTAAATAAATTAATTAAAAGAGATATACGTCTCAACGGTTGCACTCCCTCACAATTTCGCAATATATAATTGTGCGCCGCACGAGTAAAAATTTGTGGTCTTCCCACCAAACTTCCTTTTACTTTTCCACCAAGTCTTCCTATTTGGGATGAAGATATCTGGACCTCTTACGTTATGTATGTTGTTGCAACACCTCCATCGTCATATTCGGCTTAGACGCGGCCTTTCTTTGTTCGAACTTGGGCTAAAATAATAATGACGTGAAATGAGAGGTTTCTTCAGTCAAACTTCTGCAACGATCGATCTACTCCACTTTTGCAAGATTTTTGGCCTTTTCCTTTTAGATGTCCCATGAATCTGCTCGAACGGGGTACATCCATCGAAATTGCACAGGCCCTCCAAGAGCTGCTTTCATGCTCGGTAGGTGGATTGGAAGATGTTTCCATCACATAAAAAAAAAGAATGGTGGAAATATTTTTCTCCAAATTACAGAGCAACACTGGTATATTATTCTGTAATTGCCACAATGCCCTCGTCTGTAAGTGTTCGTGTGCCATAGATCCCTGAAAAAATGCTCCAATGCCTACACGTTCATAGTTATTATAATCACACACTGAACATATTTAATAAAATGACAAAGACCTATTTCAATAATTAATGTAATTAATTTAATATGTACCAGCAATTGCTTCGTGGACGGTTCGTCCTGGTTAAGAGCTCAGCCAATGCAAAGGGTAATAGTCGCTTGCATGAAAACATGGCAATCGTGTGGCTCTTCAACGTACCGGCAAGTTTTTGCCTTTTGTTCAATACATCTTGAGAATTTGGACACATAATCATTCCGGAAAACTTTCACTTCTGAAGCAATCGAGTTAAACAACGTTTGTTTTTGCATCCCAGCACATCGAAGATCAGAATCGGTAATTTACCATCTCTTGTAATATGTAACTCGCTTCTGTATGCAGAATTCGGCCAAGTCCAACCTTGATTTGAAGTTGTCTTTTACTCTATCCCGTTCCTTGCACATTCAAAATCGTATTCATGATGTTATCGAAAAAAATTTCTCGATGTGCATCACATCAAGGTTGTGCCGTAATAGGTGATCTTTCCAATATGGGAGTTCCCAAAAGATACTCATTTTGTGCCAATTGTGAGAACTCCCAAATCCGTCAGGCATATTCGCTGTAGTGTGCCAATTTCCCCCACGCTTACATGTTTCCTGAGCACCATAATAATAAATCTGCTCAAACAAATCATTCCCTGACATATAAACTGGGGGAGGAATACGCACAAACTTGTTCTTTTTGAACACTTCTTGTTCTTTCTCGCGATACAGATGATGCAAGGGAAGAAAGCGACGATGACAAATCAAACCAGCACGACTTCCTTCCATGCTTCAGTTGAAAGGCATCTGATCGATCCATGCAATATGGACAAGATAACTTCCGTGCGTGGTCGCATCCCTATAACATCTCGTACGCTGGGAAGTCACAAATGGTCCATAATAGGCACTGCCCGCATTGTAAAATTCCGTTCCTGTGACATAATCAAATGTGTGTACACCTGTATACCATAATTGTTTCAACTCTATTATGAATCCGAAGGGTTTGCAGAAATACATCAAGGGATCGTTTTGGATGCTTAAGACCCGGTACCAGAATACTCATAAAAACAAGACTTCCCTTTGCATGCACATTTCTGGTGGCAGATTGTATGGCGTCAATATCACAGGCCATAAAGAATATTATCTCCCAGACAAACCAAATGGACTAAATCCATCAGTGCATAAGCCAAGATAGACATCCTACTCTCGTTAGCAAGTTAGAATGTACCGTCTGAAAGTGTTTCCACGCCTTTGCATCTGGCAGATGCGTATCTCCCCATCATTCGTTGTATTGTTCTGCATGCCATCTCATTGCCGCGATGTCCTTTCCGATTGGTATATACCGTTTCAATCTATCAGTGATGGGCAAGTACCACATACGTTGGTATGGGACACAGCTCCTTCCGGTAAGTTGGTTGATATACTTGGCTTCCCACAAAAATCGACATTCCTGTAGCTTTCATCGTCTTTCCAGAAAATCATGGCAATTGTCAATGCAAACATTCGATAATTTCCGAAGGTAACCCCAGACTAGCAACTAATTTATGTATTTCATAGTAACTCCCTGCAGAAATATTATCTTCTGGCAAATACTCTTTAATAAGCTCAGCCCATGCGTCCATGCAATTCTCAGTTAGGTTATTATCATTTTAATTTGTCATCATCCTAGATGCCAATGAAAGTTTAAGATAACCCCCTCTCTACATCCCTCATAGTTAGGTTGATCTGGCAGCGTCTAACATATCATAAAAATGTGTTGCTTCAACATTGGGTTCTTCCCTAGTATCATCAGCAAATGCAGGAATAGATCATGAAAATGCATCAGTAACCATATCATTGAAACCTATTTCCCTGTTGATCCCTTTTCATAATACTTCCAGATCATATTTTGGCCATAATTATAATTATCATTATAATTCGGTTGATCAACACCATCACCCGTACTACTACTTCCAGCACCAAGATTATAACCCTCCCCATGTGAAAACCAGATATAATAGTTCGGCATAAATCCTCTATTATATAGATGCCTCTTCACAATATCAATATCCAAATATTGAGTGTTCTTGCAAGTTTTACATGGACAGAATATGTTACCGTCACCCTTCGCATATGGGTTGTTAGTGGCCTGGTGGATGAATGCTCGCAACCCGACACGATACTCTTTCGTCACTTCTCTTGTCTCCGGATCTTTTCGATTATACATCCAACTTCGTAATGCATATTCTTCATTCTGCGACGCCATTCTTTCTTAGCTCTCACAAAACGATATCTCGATTTTTTTTTTTTAAGTATTTTCTCGGTTTTTTTTTGTTGTGAAATGAGAGATCTCACGTTACGGTATTTATAGTTTTTTTGCAAAATTTTACGAGAGAATTGCTATGGAATTGCGTCTAATTTGTGACGTATTTGCGAAGAAACCGGCCCTCGCAATAATTAGGTACAACATTTAAAACGTGTTTCACCTAATTTTCTACCCATTTTTACTAACCACCGCAAATCCGTCGCAAATTTGCGAGGAAATTGCGACGGAAACTATTTACCCGTGCAAAATCTTCGCAATTCCCTTGCAAATTTGCGATTTAAAATTTCCGTCGCAAATTCATCGCAAATAGGAGGCTATATCGTCGCAAGTTACTCGCAATTAGCGAGGGATATGTTCTTCGCAAATTTGCGAGGACTTTGCGACGGAAACCAGTTTCCTCGCAATTTCATCGCAATGCCGCCGCGTATTTGCGACGGAAATATTCCGTCGCAAATTTCCGTCGCAAATCGCCTGTTTTCTTGTAGTGACCAAACTAATTCAAGGATAGACACCGATATACTCATTGTTGATCTTGAGACTTCTAAAAGAGTGCCAACCACATATGAGGAAAATGAATATTGCGCTATTTGCCTAGAAACATTCAAAGAAAGAGATGATATCAACATCCTAGCATGTAACCACATCTACCACCATGAATGTATAATCACTTGGTTGTATGCAAAGAAAAACTGTCCAATATGTAAGACAAAAAATGTTTACTTTTACTACATCAACCTCCTAATCTATGCAATATTTTCTTCAAAGCCTTTTTTCCTTTTTATGTATAGCATCCCCTTCACTACATAGATTGTACAAGCTAATTTAATCTTGATGCTTCGTATTTTTGCATAATATATTACAAAAATAATAATAAACCATTGACGAAAAAAATCTTCATAATTATTTATTTTAAACTTTTTACTTTTCTAATTACACTATTGATTTGGTTGATGTTTTGGAAGTTTACCCATTCAATACTTAAATATTTCTATAAATTTCATTTTTTCTAAATTAATTACATAGCATTTGAAAAAAGGATATATATTTGTTTGTAAAGGATACTTGGAGAAGTACTATGAAAAACGTACAATGTAAGATTAAAAATAGCAAAAAGGTATCTTGTATAGTCTTTTTTATTCTCTTTGAAAACAAAATGTGAAAGTAAACCTATTGAAAAAACGTACGAAACCAAACCCGCGATTCCTAACAATGTGAAGGTGTCTATCAATTGAAAATAGATGAATCTGGTTGTGTATGATTAATCATCTATTTGGTTATAGCTATTATATACTTCAATATTGTGTTTTGTCACTTGTAAATTTTCTCATGGTGTGCATGTGTTTTTAAAAAGTATTTTCTTGATTGCCAATAATATTGTAAAGAATTCAGCTATTTTCTCATAGCTGAATTCCTAAAAAGTATTTTCTCATAGCTATTAGAACCTTTAACCAAATTCCTAAAAAGTTATTTTTATTTATTAATTTTAAAGGGGACAATAAATAACACAACATAATAACCCAAATGGTAGTTTTCATAAGTTTGAAAAAGTGGTACAAATAAATAGGGGTATGAAAATGTGATGGAGCACAACTGATTTGTATGCTTTGATTCCAAGCTGCCAAAATAATCCATTTCAGTGCAGTTTTTTGATACTAAATTGTATCAGAAGAATGCTTTGCTGAGGGTGTATAAGATAGAGAACCTATAATTGTAATCCTTGACTACAAAATACAAAGGCGGCTCCACTCTGAGGTACTCTGATAGACTGTCAAAATAGTCCGGTCAAATAAAATTCCAATCGTGACTAGGGGAAATGAGCAAGAGATGAATCCAAGGAGAACAACATAAAGAAGTAAAAATGGAACACACTAAACTTGAACGTAAGAGTCTCGAGGAAGAACAATTTTCTGCTCCAAACCAATTTTAAGCCTTGGGGTGATGGCCTGAATGAATAAAAACACAACAAATTTAAGCAGACAGACAAAAAAGAAAAATTGCATTTTTAACCTCCAAAGTGGCACCGAGACGCATTTTAAACCTCAATAGAATTTCACTAACACTATAAACCTTAGAGTATGTTATGCTAACACTATAAACCTCCACACTCGTGGTTTTGTTTACTCTGTCACAAAACTTAACGGTACAGTTACGACTGCTAACGGAACAGTAACATCCGTTAACAAAACAGTTAACTTTGTTTGTTTAATTTAGATTTTGATTAATTTAATATAAATTTTAAGTCATCCCTTAATTATGTGTATTTTTATTTATTACACTACAAAGTAAAAATCATTAAAACCTTGTTTAATAATACAACATTGTGAAATGCATAAGATCACAAATCTGATATATTGTAAAATGGAAACATAAATCAAATGCAATTATTTTTGAGAATACACAAAATTTACATAAGAAAATAAACCAATAAGAATCAATCAAGAAATTTATTTCTTTTATTATCTTACTACGAATTTCAAAAATATATTTTAATTAATTATTTTGATTTAAAAGCATTATTTTGAATTTTTTTCCTTCTATATTCACTCGCTATTATTTTTATAAAATATCACATCTAATTAAAACCGATATATTAGAGAAAACAAACATAAATCAGATATCCAAATTATCATAATACTTATTTCCTATAACTAATCAATCAATATTTTTTTTTGTCAACCACACAGTGGAGACCTTTGGTATTTTGTATTGAGCTCCACCAATAGTTAGACATAGCTCTCGCAAAGTTATAACGAAAATGGCTAACCCAATAGCGGATATGTTAGGATCAAGGGCTGCCTTTAACCGTAACAACTAGTAGGATCTCCCAAGAAAAAGCCAATAACTTGTTAGCTTAGTAATTAACTCTTGAGGGAGCTTGAAACATGACATAACATATGTCGGTAAAGCCAAATCAATAGACTTAATTAATACATATATCCCCCCTTTTGATAAGTATTTGGCTGACCATCCATTTACTCGATCATTTAATCGTTTGCGAACATTGTTAAAAATCTTGCTCTTCGAGCCACCAAGGCTTTCTGGAATCCCCAAATAGGTTCTCATTCCTCCTTCCTTTGTAATGTCAAGAGTATTTTTCAAAACTTCCTTGGTTTGGTTTGAGATACTCTTACCAAACATAACCAATGATTTACTAAAATTTATCTCTTGCCCCGACGCTTTACCATAATTTCCAATAATCTCCATGAAAATTTGACATTCGCTTACCTCCGCTTTGCAGAAAAATGGACTATAATCTGCAAAAAGCAAATGTGATATAGTCGGACTTTCTTTGGCAATCCAAATCCCTTTCAATCTTTCTTCTCGTTCTGCGTGCTTTATATTTGCAATCAGCACTTTAGTGCATAAAATAAACAGGTAAGGAGATAGAGGATCCCCCTGGCGTATGCCTCTCTTCGGTACTATACAACCTCTAGGCTGTCCATTGAGTAAAACTTGATACGAAACCAAAGTAACACACTACATGATCAAGATACCCAAATAGGTGCAAAACTTAAGCGAAGGAGAACCACCTCCAAAAAAGCCCATTCAATCCTATCATATGCCTTACTCATATTTGTCTTAATTGCTAGAATATCTGATCTACAAGCTGAGCTAACAAAATATTATCAGTAATAAGTCTGCCAAACACAAAAGTCGATTGTGTTTCCGAAATCAACCGTGGCAAGAACTTTTTTAGGCGAAAACAGAGAATCTTTGCAATAATCTTTTAACAAACGTTACATAGACTTATCAGCCTAAACTCCGTCATTCTTTTCGGCCTCTCCGTTTTTGGAATCAAACAAATATTCGTTTCATTGAGTCTTCTATCAAATCTACCGGTTCGAAAAAATCATGAACCAACGACATCAAATCATTTTTGAAAGAATGCCAATACCTTTGGAAAAGTAAAAATGTCAGCCCATCCAGCCCTGGAGTGGTGCATTGCAAATAAGGTCGTCCTAATTTCATATTCTAAAATACCTTTTGTCAATTCTTTATTCATATTTTATGTGATAATTGGCTAAACTACGTGCATCATTTCCGGTATACCACTCAATTTAGATTCTACAAATAGATCTCTAAAATAACCAGTAGTGATATCCTCCATTCCTTTATCTGATTCTTCCCAGTAATCATTTGGTCCATATAAACGTGAAATTCTATTTCTCACCCTTCTCTGTTTAGTCGCTGCATAGAAAAATTTGGTATTTTTATCGCTTGCATTTAGCCAAAAGTTTTTACTTTTCTGTTTCCAATACAACTCTTCATCATGATAACGTTCCTTTAACTTCCGTTCAATAATTAAAATTTCATATTGTAGTATTGAATCATCATTCTTCGCCTCTTTCAAAGTCTCCTTAAGAGAAGAAATTTTTGCCAAACCAGATGGAACATTATTTTTTCTCCACCAAAAGATAGAATTCCGGCAATTTCTGATTTTATCGGCGAAAACCGGAATTCGGAAGTTATTTGATCGATTACATCCTGAATCAATAGCCTCTGCATGCCCCTCCTTTCCAACCCAATTTTTATCAAAACAAAATTGTTGTTTACTAATTCCTACCGATTTCTCACAAGTGACTAGAACCAGTATGTGATCTGAGCCAATCATATCTAGATAGTTTACTCGAGAAAACAGAAAAAATCATGCCATCCTCATTCTCCAAAGCCCGATCAAGCCTACATCGAATAAGCTGCCCGTTCCTCTGACCCCTCCAAGACATATGATCACCATATCATGGGAATTCCAGAATTCTGCAATGTTGAATCATCAAATTAAAAGGCACAAAAGCTGTTGCGGATCTCAAACAACCACCTTTTTCTCATGATTCCCTGTAAAATCATTAAAATCTTTAATCATAAAACAAGGGGTTTTCCTGTTAGAACCTAATTGATTAAGTGTTTCCCACACAAGTTCTCGAAGTTTAACAACAAGGTCCCCATAAACAAAAAACATAAAAATAATTTGTTGCCCAAAAAATCCTTTGACATCAATGATCCGATTACTCGAGTAAAGAACTTCTTATTTTATTTCATCACTATAAAACAAGGCTAAACCACCGCTAGACCCTCAGAGATTAACCGTATACAACTTATTATAACCAAATTGAATTTAAAATTTCTAAATAAGAGTGACAACGTTTTGTTTCCGATAAAAATAGCAAATCTGGCTTATTCCTCCTCTTCCATGTATCCCTTAGATAGTCCTCTGTCAGGTCAGCCCCTATTCCCTGACAGTTCCAGCTTAGAATATTCACGTATGAGTCGGTGGTTTTGGGAGCTCCACCATCCCTATCTTCGTACCTTTCTTAACCATGTCTGCCTTGCCACCGTCTTCGTCCTTGTGAATAAAAAAACCTGCTGGCTTATGATTATTAGCCTCACCTACATGTTTTTTATACATAACATTAGCCAGTAAACGTTTTCCAGGAGAAGCTAAAAGCATTACATTCTTTTTTTTGCTAGATATTCCCTTTAAACCTTTATCAATAGAATTCCTAGGATGCAAATTCTTCTTAGAATCCAAGACAAAATTCTTCATGGCCTTATTAACAATACCAATATCAACCGAGAGGGCACCAATGACAAGAAAGGTACCTTTTGAGTCACCAGTAGACTCATTTTCTATCCCTTGGATAGCTCCAGCCTCTTTCTCCTGATATTCCCCGTCCTCTAGTAAATCATCATTGTTCTCTAAGAAGGCTGCTTCCTTAGCAGAAACCTCAACGAGAGTGTCCAGCAAATATTTATTTGGTGGCTCCTTTTGTTCGTTCTCTCATGACAGATCTTGAAAGCTTGGACTATCCCCATTAAATTTATACGAAAACCGTTCTCTTTGATCCTCACTAGAGTACTCTAGTGCTCTCTTTATAGAGGTATTTTTCGGTTATTCCCAGCCCCTGTCAAGTCCAGAAAACGGATGTTTAGCTGCTTGTTGTTGCCATGCCACACCTCTTCTATCCACTTGTTCCTCAGCAGACCTCACAACATCACAAGTGCTAATCAATTCCGGGCACACATCTATATCATGAGTCAGCATGAAGCAATGTTTACAATATCCCGTCAATTTGTCATACTCTAGTGAGACTACCACCTCATCACTCATGTCAAAGGGGATCACCATTTGAAAGATTAATGGATTGAAACCATTTACCGTAGCATAGATACTACCTGAGTCCACCTCTATCTCACCAATCACCCCTACCTTCTTCCCAACAACCCTCAATGCCGCTTCTTCCCATAGATGCATAGGCATTCCAGTTACTTTAACCCAAAAGTTTATCGCTGTTGGGTTGGTACTAGAGATAATTGGCTCCCAGAAAACCAAAGACACCATCCAACCATCAAAATGATAAGCCCCATTCTTCAGAACCCCAGTAAGGTCCTCCTCGGACAAAAACTTGAACGGAAAGGTTCCATTGCCCAAATCAGCCCCCACCACCTTATCTTCCATCTTCCAGATTTTTGGAAAATTTGACACAAGACAATCCATCCTCTGAATACTTGGATTCATCAGTCTTCCTATGAGTGTCAGAGAAAACTGTTATTAAGAAAAAAAAAGCAACTTAGAGAAAATTGATGACTATAACTATAAGAAAGATATGTGGCATTAAGTGAACAAATCTGCATTGACTATAAGAACAATCTGCAACATTAAGGAAACAAATATTGTCATCAAAAAAGTAAATATGTCAGAACTGATAGAACAAAACCTGCGTAATAAATCTACGGTAATTAGAAATAAATCTATGACTAGAAATCTGTAGCTAAATGGTGAAAACAAGTCTGTACGATTAAGTCTGCGCCAACTAAAAGGTTAGTCTAGTCAGGAATAAGTGTGCGTCTACTTCGCAAAACAATTCTGCAGCCTATGATCAAAAGTCTACCGCTCAAAATAAATATATTCAAGCGACATATAAATCTGTAATATCTAAGAGTCAGACTAGTAATTATCTTTTCAGGGAAAATTCCGCGGCCGAGTGCAGACTTACAATAAATCTACTAAGACCAAAATAATCTGCGGTAGAAATAAACCAAAATAAATCTGCGGAAATAAGTCTGCAGGTCGAATTAAGTCTGCGGCTTAAACAAAAAAATCTTCCACAAAAATTGGCGGTTACTATCAAATAAGTCTGTGAAAACTACTCTGCGATTACTAAAAGGAATCTGCGATACAAGTCTGTGGCCATCAAAACAAATCTGCACCCGACTTCTTCACATGAGTCACCGCCGATTTAATTACATCACAACCGCATATTTAATTACATCACAACCGCAAATTTGTTTACATGGTTACAACAGATTTAACTGCGCACAATCTGCAGACTTGCTGTTTGACAAATCTGTGGTGGCTATGTAAAAATCTGTCGCAAACTTATATGAAAATAAGTCTGCTGTTACTATATAATTAAACCTGCGGTACTATTAACAAATCAGCCATAACACTAACATTAAGTCTGCCGATAACCAAGTTATCAAATCTGCGGATACTTACCAAACAATTCTGTTATAGATTTGTTTCGGAGATTTGTTTCACATCAGCGTTTTGAATGGCAATTTTGTAAATTTCTTTAGGTTTTTCTATAAATAACTACAACTTTTGCCATGCTGGCAAAAAAAATTTTAGTGACATTTCCGTAATAAGTTTATTTCTATCAACGCAAACAAGGGTTATTTTCGGGGTTTAAAAATGTTTCGGACACTCCAGTTATTTTTAGAACAAATAGATTAATCTAGTTAATAACACCCATTCCTAGATCAGTATAGTAACCCCCTATAAATTAAATATAAACTGTGGACGCCGAGTGTTCTATCCGTTCTATTTATCGGTTTGATATTTTTTATTTTACAGTTTTTGATTTTGGTTTTATAAATAATAGCATTTTAGTAGTACATAACCTCTTTAATCGAAAACAGATTTTGGTACATGAGATTTTTAATCAGGCCATGTTAGATACTTAGATACGACGGAATGATTAGATAACACTATTCAAACTGCGGAGGTCTCGAATGTTCCACTGCCAATCAGAGGACCGTGCAACGGTGGAGGAAGCCAAATGATGAATGGACTAAGTGTAACTATGATGCTTCCCACCATGAAGGACATAGACCATCAGGCTTAGGATGAATTGTACGGAACTCCATTGTTCATGTCTTGGATTGTGGTATGGGGATATTTCAAATATGGGCTTCACCTGAGTAAGCCGAATGTATGGCTTTAATATGGGATCTCCAATCAACATGGGCACTAGGATATCGGAAAATGATTGTTGAAGGTGAAATGAAACCATCAATCGACTCATCGATAGTAATACCACCACACCGAGATTATATCACTACTTGGAAACGATTCGGCAATGGCGTGGTGCTTTCCTTTGCTCTAAATTCACATTCAAGCATCAAGAACAAAATAAGTGTGCTGATCATTTAGCAAAAAGACAATTAGCTCTCCAGATTGTTATTCCTTATTTAAGTATTGTCCGCTTTTCCTTACTACTTATGTAATCAATGATCTTGAGATTGATTATTAATAGAGTTTAAGATGTGAAAATTAGTACATAACCTATATATACATCGTTTGATACACTTTTAATTTGGATTCGGAATCTAGCTAAAACTATGTCTGACTACCAAAATATTTTGGTTTTTTTTTTGTTTGGTTCCATTTGAATTTGGTTCCCATAACTTAAAATATTTATTTCAACTATACTAAAATAAAATTTAGTTTGTGGATCCACTATCTTGATTCACTTTAAAACATAGTTTAAGGTTTTCAAGAGAGAAATAACAAAAAATCCCTATTTTTCTTTTGCAATTTCTCAAAACGAAATTCCAATTTTGTAAATCCAAACTCTTATCCAAACAAAAAAACATACTTTAAATTTTCAAACATTAATAGAGAATATTTTCCTTTACTCAACATTAAATTTGAAGAAATAAAACCCTAAATTCGATTCCTCCCCAAATAGTGATTTCCATGAAAAACAAAAGTCCTAAATGTCGTCCTCGCATTCAATTCACAATATTATTTTGCTACCTTAAAAGTTGGGGTATTTTTCTACCATATTTGAAAGATGAGGGTCGTCGGGGTGTAGCTACACACAAAGCTTACGTTAACTCCTCAACTACACGATTTTGTAACATCAATGTTTAACCATATATTTAAACTTTATCGAAGTGTATCCCTATTTTAAAGTTTTTCGAGGTGTATCCCCACATGTTGATTTTCGTTAACTTTTAACGTTTTTGTTTAACAGAGTAACTAAAACAATAACGAAAGTTTAACTAAACCGGTTTTAATTAAAACTAACCCATAGAAAAAAAAATCTCCAACTCAAACTTCCCCAAATTTCTCTTACCCTCTTCAACGAACTCTGGAATAACAAAATCCCCAAATTTGTTCCCCTGTGAATCTCAATGTTTTTCTTCACCATCATGCTCTCTTGTATCTTCCTTAAATCTTCAAATCTCCTTTTCATAAGCCTAGTTTCATCCAAATCAAATTCTCAGATCTTCTCTTTGTTAATTCGACGAAGTTGACTCCAACAACAAATCAACTCCATGGTCAACGTATCAACATACTTCTCTATGTCGACGAAGTGCTTCACCTCTCCTGTGGTTGAATCCACCACCTTACCTCCAGCTCCACCTTCACTCACATCCTTCATAGCTGCTACAAATATAAAGAAGATTGTAACGCGTACGCTATACATCTCAATCACGTTCATGTTATCAAGGAATCAGAATCTATCTGTGAAGATATCATGGCCGTTGATTGGATCGCCGAATAAGTTTGAAAAACCCTAGCACCACCTCCTGGTTCAATTGCTAAAGTCTCGCTTATGAAGCTGAAAGAGAATGTCATAGAAGAGGCAAAATTGGAGATTATGGAAGCAATTAAGGAGAAATTTAGGAGATTATCACTACAAAAAATATCCACATTGTTAGCGGTTTATCAGTGCTATAATACATTTTTATAGCGTTTTCATAAACGATACGACATGCGGAGCCATGGTAAGTCACGCACGTACGATAGCGTTTTTTAGTTAGCTGTGTTAAGTGCTTCTACCATAGCATAATTTAGATGCTTAAATTTTTTCTGTTATAGCACCTTATATTTTTTTCAAAAACATTTAACAAGTCATTTTGCATGCTATGATAGGGTTTTATATTACATCGTTATGTCTTAATTTTTATTTTTACAGCGTCACTAGATGCTATAATTCTTTATGTTATAGCATCATTATATTTTGTAAGAGCTTTGTAATAGGTTATTTTCATGGTATGGTAGATGGTTCTACCATAGCAGTAATGGATTGTCTTAAATTGTTTTCTAGTAGCACTTTAATAAATCATGTCATAACTAATTTGTTTTGCTATGATCTTAAATTTTTAAACAGTCACTATAAGTGCCATAATATGTGTTTCCATGACAATAATCTTTTGTTATGTTGAAATGGAGAAGAACAAATTATATATTGAAATGTTTGTTAGGTTTTCAAGAATATATACACAACCCTGTTTCAAATAAATTATATATATTCATAACACATCTTAATCCAACATACATAATACGAGTTTGAACCTAACAAAACATATCAGAAGTCTCAATCCAACATATCAAACACAAGTCTTACACTAACATCAGTTCGACAAATGATCCCAACAACAAAATAAAAGCAAGAAGCAATACTTAGTAAAACTCATAAGCAAATTAACAAATGATCACTTTGTCCTCTGGCCATGCAATACTTGTACCAATTGCATCTCCCATTATCTCAATTTCAGAGGATGGCCTCCAAACAGCTGCGTCACTTATCTTCACTATGTTTATCCAATCTCTACAACATTTTCTCCCATGCGAACAAAGTGGACATTTGGTTTGGGTCATTTGAAGCCCAACTTCCTTCAACAACAACTTGTTTCCTCCTAGTAATATCCATCAACTTGCACTTATGATTTTCTTGACAACTTCATCACGATTGTTACGTTGTCATGTCAACAAAATAAACCATAAAGTAGAATGGTAAGAGTAACCATAAGTAACTTGATAACATATCCAAATATTTAGATGGGATCTTCTAAGAGGGGATTGTGGAGCTGGTTGAGTTTTCTTTATAGGAGATTTTTTTAAAGGAGACCTTAGACCTATGGTTGGAGACTTCTCAATTAGCGATTTAGAACCTGTTGATGCAGCTTTTAGAACTGCTGGTGCAGCTTCTAGACTTGTTGATGCAGATTTTTGAGTTGTTGCTGCAGATCTTGCACATGATGCTTGATTAGTTTTTGTTGCTGGGTGTTTACTTGTTGATGCATATGTTGAGTTGTAGCATTTGTGATGGTTTCAATGACAACTTTATTGGCAGGATATGCTACAAAAGACATCAAACAATTCTCAAGGTCTCCATATAAAAGTGTCATGTCGAAGTATCACATCCACATATACTTCAACAACCATTGGTCCGAGAAAAATTCCATTGACAAATGTTGTGTCTGCCAACGGCCTTCAGCAACAACTACATAATTTGTAGACAAATCCATCAATTTGCATTTGTTCATAGAACTTGTTCTATGGCCCTATCAAACACAGTCAGAAAACAATTTGATCCTATTAACTATGACATGTCCAACACATTCATAAATCATCCTAGACTCATAAAAAAAAAGTACATTAAGCTGAATTTTACGGTTCAGAACAATAAACTTTATCTGGTGAGAGCCCCTGGTCTAAAACAATAGACATAGATTTAGGTCATGCAATCATCTGTCCAACATATTCCTCAACTGTAAACATGTTAGTTACATGTCTCCAAAGAAATGCATCTAGTTTGGTAGTAGATTCAACCAAGACTTTAACATCTGTAAGACCTAAGCGACATCATTCACTATGTCTTTCGGATCAGAAGAAAGAAGATGCCCTTCAACAACATTTTCATCAGTACTAGTTCAGTCAACCAAAAAAAAACTAGGTTGTGATATTCTGTTCACACTTTACAAAATGATGATTAGAAAAATTTCAGAATTTAGGTTAAGAAGAAGAAATCATCAATTTGATAAGAATTACTTACTGTTGTAGCTACTTCAGGTTCTTGTGTCTTTAAGATAAAAAAGAAGTTAAATTTATGAAATCACTTGGCTGCTTAATGTAAATAATTAGAAGTGTCCAGCCTGGTTCTTAATTTTTTTGTCAATTTCATTTTTCCAAGTCACTAACTTTTTGCAGCAACTAGAATGCTTCTCTTGCATATCAGCCGTACATTTATTTTTCACCTATAAACTTGTTAATTTGGTCTTACTCATGTTTCTACCCATTGTCCTTAACGGACCAGGATTGTCAGGTCCTAAAAGTTGGGAAATTAAAGGTGATCTTCTTCTGGATTCGTTGTAGATGATGGTGCATCACTACCAACAAGATTAGCAACCTTTCTCTGCAAAACAAAAATTCAGAGTCAGTATTTGTTACCTAACAGAAAACCGAATTCAATATCATTCAACCATTACAACTTACAATATTTTCAGTCACATTCGTAGTCACTGATGTACAATCCTTTTTGGTAAGCAACTTGACCCACTCCTTTAGCCTTGTCACTTCAGATGGATCTTCACTTTTTTTTTTCTGTGAGAACTCAAAATATCATTCAAAACAAAATTGTGTTTAATAGAAGGTTTACAAGAAGAGACAACATAAATAGTACGTAGTATGCTTATCATATTTTCTGCCAGCCTAACCATTCTTTTACGGCTACAAGTGTGAAGAATATGTTTACACCTCTTATCTCTATATTTATCACTCACAACTTAACATATAAATGTTAATAATCATACAATAAATAGACTTACAAAATTTGAAGTCAATACCTTAAACGCTGGGCTAGTTTTAACTTTGACAAATTTACGCCATTCAGTTGGAGAAACATTCTTTAGTCGCAGATTCATCATATGTTGGTTATTCTTAAGAGTATTACACTTAGTGACTATGCGTGATTTGGATGACCTCCACAAACATCCTATCTGCCTCATCACATCAGTCTTTTGAAACTCTTCATCAAGTTCATATCTTGCTTACATTCAGTTACAAAAACAATAACTTTGTAAATTAAAACTGAAACCAAATATATTGATAGATGAAAACTTAGAGAATACATCACCTGAACAGATTTCTAGAGAACTGTTCTCACTTCTTGGCTAACATGCTTCCATGAGTCAATTGTGATGGGAACGTGTTCACGTACCAATGGACCGAGGTATGATGACAACTTAACATATCTTGGACCACAAAAGTCTCCTATCATAGTGTAGTGAACTAGTTCTCTTGTACTTGAATCCTTCGCGATGTTTTTCATCTTTGTTGGTCCTCGCTATTTCTTACACTTACATGGACGCTCATGGTCGTCAGATAGTTCAACCTCACCTTCAGGCTCTTCCTAATTCACATCTCCAATTATCTTTTGAGGCACTATTTCTGTCAAATGTTCTGGTTCTTTTGAAGGCTCGTGGTCTTCTTCTACAGGTTGCTGGTCTTGTAAACACTACTGTGACGCTACAGTTTGGGGTTCCAAAGTACCCACATACTCAGGCTCATCATCAACTTGCGTCTTCTCCCTTTTTAGTCCAGTCTTCTTCTTTGGAAGGCGCATCTTAATTTACCTGATGTACAAATTAGACAACAACGAATTAGAAAAAAATACGACAAAATACTGCAAACACAAAATGGTCAAAGAATAGACAACAAGATATTAAAGTCAGTCAATCAGACATTAGAAAAAGCATAGGCAAAAAGATATCAAGAAGCTACATTTCACACATATATGTCTTCACAATCAGTTCGAGCATTTTCATGTCCACTTCCATGACAATATTTGCTGGTAATGGACCAATATCTATATTTCCATCTTTAACATCTTCCTTATTGTATCTTCTTGATGGACCTTTCGTAACAACATATAGCTTGTTGAATCATCTTCCCTTGAATAAAACACTTGCTTTGCTTGAGAGGATAAAATATGGATCTCTCAGAAAGGATACTTGACTTTGATTGAGGTTAAGAAGTGTAAATCCATCTTCTACCTTAGTCCATTACTTCTTACTCCCCATTGACACTGAAATAGAGGAACGTAAAAAACATTGTAATCCAACAATATAATGTCAATGATTCTGCCGTAGTATGATACCAAATCAACCAATTGTGAAGTATCTTTTGCACTAGCTCGACACATTTTTGTTGCTTCATAATATACACCACTATTCTGGTTTTACCTTTGAACTGAGCATGGGTGAAACCGTTGCCCATTCACTATATAACTTGTAAACGACCTTACACTACTACATGGACCATATGACAGCCACTTAAGGGTTTCTTCATATCCATTTGAATCAAGAGGTATCTAACAAATGTAAAAACAAAAGTCAGACACTTATAAAGCAATAAACCTAAAAAGTCAGAGAAGTAAGCACTTGCCTGTTCTTTTAACCAATTTGCAAAATTTTGGACATGCATAGTCCATAACATTGATGCATCACGTCTACACCTTGCATTTATGTCTTGTAGATGTTGCATGTGCAGGCTTGTAATAGAGAAAATAATAAAGAATTAGACTATTATTCATAATGGAAATTAAATCGAAACCAGAAATTAGTGTAACTTACTCCACATGAGGATCCACAATAGTCATATTTTGAATGACAACAAGATGAACTATTTTCTTTTGGAATCGAAGTTCATGCAAATAACAGACGACCATCTAGGATAGAATTATTCTCATACACAATATTTCTATCAAGTTTATCCTCTACACTTGTTGTCGTTTTCAAAAAATCATTGCAAAAACGCATGCATTCTTCTGCAAGATATGACTCAGCAATACATCCATCTGGTCTTGCAGGATTTCGTACAAAGTCTTTCAGAACTTGCATGTACCTATACAGTGTTGGTACTTTTCTTTCACCCACAGCCCCTGAGTCCTTCCTCTATGATGAAACCAATCACTCTGAAGCTAGTAAGCCACATCCATTCCTCTTGTTACAAGATGATAAACCACATCACTGACTGACTGACGATCAACATTACGACAGTCGATGCAGGGACATATTCTCATCCCAATGTCTCCTATCGCCGCAGATACAGACTGCACAAAATTCCAAGCACCTCTCTTATAAGCAGGATCAACTCTTCAATTAAAAACCATATTGAAATGGGGAAAAAAGCTCTTAAAGTCTCCAAACCCCAACAGAAATCTAGCCTACATGATTAAATTTCATATCTGCGTAGATGCGCCCATGCCTTGTCTAACATTATATATAACCTTAATTAAAAGCTTTAGTTCAACAATTCAAACCCATAAGCTCAATCGTAGACAAATTACATATCAATCAATACCTCGACCTTAGACCAATTACATATCAAACAATAACTCAATCTCAAACAAATTAGAGATCAAACAATACTTCCATCGCATACCAATCATAAATAAGACACAAAACCACAAAACCACAAAACAATGCATAATTAAACAAGATTAATGTACTAAAAATCTAATCATAATACTAAGGTTGTGGAGATATGGAACTGACCTATCGTCTGATTACAAGAAAAGATAAGCTTCAACTTCCCAATAGTGCAATCCGTAACACTTGCAAAATCATTAACATGATCAGTATATGTTCAAGCAGAAAACGAATCATTGAAGTCATGTGTCCATTTTCTGTATTTGAAAAAGCATAAGAACCATACAGATATAAAGATTTGTAGACAATGAAATCAAGAGTATTATTTTGAATTAGATATTCTAACAAGATTAAAAGAACATATGCAAATAAAATACTATAAATCCAAAATTTTTGAATCGAAACTGTTCATTCTCTATATGTGTCTTCATCTTAATCAAATCTCAAAAACCCTAAGAAGAAAATTTTGGTGCCAAATCCGAAAATAACAGAGACATAAAAAGATAAAACCTAAAATACACACATCGATTCAAATAAGAGAGAAAAAAATAAGAGCAAGAAACAAATACCTTTGATTTCAACTCAAACTCGACTAAGATGAAGAAATTGAAGACTAGTAATCTGAGATTGTCGAATACCAAATCAGAGTCAAGAGCTTTATCGAAGTTTAAAAAAGAGAAATTGGATATTAGTGACTGGAGATTTTCGAATATCGAATCAAATTCCACTTCACCAATGATTAGTTAGAGCTTCAACCTCAAAAAGAAGAGTGAAATTGAAGGGGATAAGAACAACAAATTTAGGAACTAAAGGATAATGAAGGAGACTAAGGAGATGACTGGTTCTCCCGCTACCACCCGCAAACGCTGCATTTGCGGATAGTAGCGGTTGTTAGCGATTGAAAACAATCAAGGAACCCGCTCCGAACCGCTCCAAACCGCTCTAAATCGCCAGATTTCAAAAGCTGCTTCCCGCAAGCGTTTGCGGTTGCGGGCGGTTGCGGTTGGGTAATAAAAAAACTACAATTTTTTTATAAAAAAAAATCATAGCTGGAATTAAAAAAAATTTAAATTATATATTTACCCCTATATATATGTATTGTACCATATTCTCTGTTTTTAAACCCTAATTATTATTTTCTAACCATATTCTCTCTATTTTGTTTTTCTCTATTATAATTATGACTTCTAAGTGAACTTCAAAAAATATTTATAAAGTCGAGTCAAAAGTCGTTTGTATTCATTGAAGAAATTTTATAATATTTATAAAGACAATCAGGAAAATCTACGAATTCAAGCACATTTCTTACAATTTGTCACATTACTTGATACAATTTTTAGTGATGAACCAAATGCATAATTAATAAGAGTTTCACTATAAATATTATAAATGAATAATTATTAAGTACTTTAATTATGGGCTTTAATTATTAATTATGTTTAATATTTTTATATTTTATCATAACAATATAATTTTTTGTGTGTTTTTAAACTTTTTATAATAATATATTATATTTATCTAAGTTATTTTTTATCTAACCACTGATGCACCTGCTGGTTAACCAGTCGTAAACCTCCCGCAAACACAGCCATTTCCAAACGATAAACCAGTCATTCAAAACGCTTAGTAATGCTTGAAACCGCTCCCGCAAACTCCCGCAAACGTAACCGCACCCGCTGCGGTTAAACCAGTCAGGCCCTAAATGATGCTTCGTCTGTACCTTCACTGAGCTTTGTCTGAATGATGGTAAGACTAAATGAGGCAGATACGACTCAAGGATAGTGACGGGTCGGCGAGGAGCTCCGCGGTGGTGTGAAAAGGCGGAGGCACAGAGAGATATTTTTTATTTCGGGGAAAAGGGTTTCGATATATTTTATTTTTCTCAGGTTTTTGATAAGGCGCTTAAGTGAATTTTTTCCTAAGTATTGGCGGAATAAGTGATTTTGGCTTCCCGCTTAATGATTTTCTATCTTAGCGGTTTCCAGTGCAATTATATTGATGTCATATTCTAAAATTTATCTTTCACAACAGTTTATATTCTTGTGCTGTCAATGGATATTTGTTGTAGTGTATGGATGTGGCGAATGTATTTGGAATCAGAGAGGAGGTGAAATCGAATGAATAACAATAACCCTAGGGTTCATTGAAGAGGGAGGGGAAATTTTTTGAGGAGGCTTAGAGTAAAGGAACTTTTTTTCACGGGTTGGGTTTAATTAAAACCGGTTTGGTTAAAATTCTATTATTGGTATAATCACTTGGTTAAATTAAACTGTTAAAATTCAACATGTGGGGGATACACCTTGAAAAAGACTTTTAATGGGGATATACCTCGATAAAATTTAAATATGTGGCTAAACATTGAAATTGCAAAATCCAAAATCGTGTGGTTGAAGATTTAACACAAGTTTTAGGTGAGATTACCCACCCAAAAAATGAGGAACAAATTGTTCATTTCCCAAGAAATCATTATATAAGAATTAGATTTGAGCCACTTTGTTAAGAAACCCATATATAGGTGCTTTATAAAAGTTTGCCTTAAGTGTCCAACCACCTGGTTTTGCAATCTCAATGTTTAGCCACATATTTAAACTTTGTCGAGGTGTATCCCACACTTGTTGACTTTCCATTGAATTTAAACGGTTTTGTAGAACGGACGTTAATAGAGTTTGATGTGCGTCGGGGTGTAGCCACACACAAAGTTTACGTTAAGTCCTCGGCCACCCGATTTTGCAATCTCAATGTTAAGCCGCATATTTAAAAAATTTCGAGGTGTATCCCCATTTTAAAGTTTTGTTCGAGGTGTATCCCACACTTGTTGACTTTCCATTGAATTTAAACGGTTTTGTAGAACGGACGTTAATAGAGTTTGATGTGCGTCGGGGTGTAGCCACACACAAAGTTTACGTTAAGTCCTCGGCCACCCGATTTTGCAATCTCAATGTTAAGCCGCATATTTAAAAAATTTCGAGGTGTATCCCCATTTTAAAGTTTTGTTCAAAGTGTATCTCCATTTTTAAGTTTTGTTGAAGGTGTATCCCAACTTGTTGACTTTCATTGATTTTAAACGGTTTTGTTTAACAGACGTTAACAGAGTTAATAGATTTTAACAAAGTTTACAAAATAATTTTCTTTCAATCCGGTTTTCTTAAGCTAACGAAAACCACAAAAAAAGAACCGACACTCTTCTAAGAAGGCCACAAAAAATTGACACTCTTCTTAGAAGGCCAAAATACCAAAATAAGAGTGTCTGCATAATAAGACTACCAACATAAAGAAGAATGTCGGTTTTTTTTGTGGCTTTCTTAGAAGAGTGTTGTCTTTTTTTTTTGTGGTTTTCGGTTAGCTTAAGAAAACCGGACTGAAAGAATATTATTTTTGTAAACTCTGTCAAAATCTATTTAACTCTGTTAGTGTCCGTTCAACAAAACTATTTCAAATCAGTGAAAGTCAACAAGTGGGGGATACATCCTAAACAAAACGATAAAATGGGGATACAACTTGAACAAAACTTTAAAATGGGATACACCTCGAAAAAGTTAAATATATGGCTAAACATTGAGATTGCAAACACGGGTGGTTGAGAACTTAACGCAAACTTTATGTGTGACTACACCTCGACGCATATTAGACTCTGTTAACGTCCGTTCAACAAAAACTTTTAAAGTCAACGAAAATTCAACAAGTTGGGTTACACATTGAACAAGACTTTAAAATAAGGATACACCTCGACAAAATTTAGATATGTGGCTAAACATTGAAATTACTGAATAGTTGGGGACTTAGAGCAAATTTTGTGTGTGCTACACTCCGACTACCCTAAGGGGGTGTTATTGGATGTGAACTTTAAAAGAGTTTTGATGACTTAAAAATATATATAGAAAGTAGATAAATTCAAGATTTCAAATGATTATTAGAGAGTTTTGTATATTCTCTTTGATTAGCTTTTCCAGAATCATAGAAAATGATTTTGAGAATACCTTGTCAAAATACAATATTTTGAATGATTAGATTTTGTGAAGTAAAATGTGTAGAATCCATAAACCAATAACATAATATTTTAATTCAATGACAAAATGAGATTCTTTCATAAAAGTTGAATAACATAAGACTTTTAATGATTTTATAAATCCATGAACCCAATAACTCTAGATTTATAAAGATTTTAGAATATTTTTTACAAATATATAGACCAATAATAACAAACTTGGGAAATCTTAATTAAATAACACTATAATCTTAACAATATCTAAATTTTTATAACTATCTCTAAATACACAAACCAATAACACCCTCTAAAGTAGTGATTGGCAAAGTGGTGAAGGAAGAAGTAGCTCAAAGCAGTTGAAGCAGGAGCGGAGAGTGGAAGCTGAGAGCGGTAAGTAGGAGCTGAGAGCGGTAAGTAGGAGCTGAGAGCGAAAATTGGGAGCGGTGACTTATATAAAAAACTAAAAAAATAAACTAATTTATGTAAAACTAAAACATAGTTTAAAAGTTAAGAAATAGTATAACAAAATAGTTTAAAACAAAATAACAACTACATATAATCTTTCTACGCATTTATGTAATAAATTTATATTCAATAATTATTTTTTCATTATTGTTAAATCAACATTGAAATTTAGATTAAAAACTATAAAGTAGCTAAAAAAAATATTGAATAGAAAAAAACTATTATGCAGAAATACCGTCAATGAAGAAGATTGAGAAACTTGAGTGAGAACTTATTAGATTTAAGTCTCATATATATAGAGGTTTGTAATAAATAATAATATTATATTTTAAATTTTTAAAACTGAATTTAGATTTTAATTTTGATTTAAACAACAAACTCGTAAGCTTAACTATTTGAATTGATAAACTTAAAAAAAAAAAACTAATTTGATTTTTTCAACTAATAAAAAGATTTTTTCTAAATATGATAGAATTTTTCTCGACACTGTTATAACTCTTGAATTTAAAGTAAAATAATACTTAGTAGTTAAAAAACAGTTACATATTTAAAAAAAAACTTTTTAATTGTTTTGATTAGTGGTGACTCTAAAATGTAAAAGTGTTGCCAATCATGCTTTAAATAACACATCTGCATGTGCTTTATATAAAATAAAATAAAAACCGTTCTAAGAGAAACGAAGAGCACAAGTTTCCAATTGAATTGGGGATTTTTTGTAGCCCTAAAATAGAAAATAATAATATTGTAGTAAGCAGTGTAAGTGAACAAAACAGTGAAGAAGATGGTGATCTGAAATCTCCAAATCAATCTCACGAATCAGATCTACGAAATGGTCTTATACCATCTCTCTCTTCTCTTATTGTATCTACTGGGTTCAAGTTATGGTGTGCTGATCTAATTTTGTGGCGGTGTATTTACAGTCAGCTAGAGGAGGCGGAGGAAGGGAGATGATGGTGAAGGAAGACGGCAGAGGTAAGAATCCGCCGTCGCGACATCTCTGGGTTGGAAACCTTCCTCATGGGATACCAGAACGAGAATTAGCTGACCGGTTCCTAAGGTTCGGAGAATTGGAAAGCTTAGCGTTTCAGCCTGGACGAAGCTACGCATTCGTTAATTTTAAACACGACGAGGATGCTTTCGCGGCTATCGAGTCGCTTCAAGGCTTCTCACTCGCTGGAAACCCACTTAGGATCGAGTTTGCTAAGGCGGTTAGTATTGAAACTCCTTATTTTTTTCCAATGCTTGCTTCTCTTGCTTAGTTGTTAGTTGGTTGTTTCGTATTCTTTACTCTAGTTTTTCGCTGTTCATGTCAACGTAATTAGGGTTAGTTTCGAGTTTTGAGGTTGATTAGAGATAACCTGATTTACTTAGGTATCCCACTCTTCCAACTTTATAGAATGAACCAAATTATTAGAATGGTTGAAAAGTTATCAGTTATTGTGTCTCCAATAGATGTCTTACTAAGCAATTCGATTGTGTTAGAATTCGACAATTACTGTTATAGTTCCATCCAGTACCATTCGAGAAATGAATGATTGTTTAAGACGCAAAGAGTGAGGATGTTAGTCTCTTACCAGGCATTAGCGTGTTCTGAATACCTTGTTACTTGGATGATACTTTAAGTTTATAGAACTTAGCAATGAGCAAAACAAACAGAACTGCTATCTCATTTTGTGTCTCCTCTTTATAGGCCTCACACTTTGCCATATAAATCAGGGAGACTAATTTTAGCAGGCTTTTCATTATTACAGTAAGTAACTTTCACATTATATGTGAAAGTTTTGTAGTTACATTGAAAATCATGTTTCTATACATGGAAACTTAGAATCAGTCTCTGTTAAACCATATCTGGGTCATCTTTATCATCAAATATGCCTCCACATCAAAAGTATCCAGGTGTAACCGACAAGCATTCACAACACAAGCATTTAGCTTTATCATTTACAACACACACATTCATCCATTACGTTGTGAAGCATTCAGAGTGTTATTGACAAATAATATGAACTTGGTAGTCAATCCCAACTTGGAATTCTTTGTGCGTTTGGTGAGAACTCTTAGCTCACTTGAGGTCAAGTATGTTCCATGAACATCAACATGTGTTAAAGAAGGGAAATGAACCAGGCTTCAACTAGATCTTACAACAAAGATAAAACCAGAAAATTGTCATTAAGCTTCCTGGCTTTTAAAGTTAATGTTTACCAAACAACTTTGGATGATTCCATATGCTTCAGCATCAGGTCCACAATCATTCAAAACTCATTAACCCAAGTCGGCATTATTGTGTTGGTGCATGACTGCAGTTGCCTATTAGTACTTATGAGAAGATGAATGACATGATCGTCTATATAATGTGCCGAGTAACTTTCCTTACCTTCCATTATGTCATTATGAACTTAAAAGTTACAGAAGATAGAACTATATTCAGCTAGCAGTTGGTAACATTTCACATATTTTCTTCTTAATATGTCAGTAACCCACCATGATTTGAGGCCTTGTTGAAGTCATTCTCATCTTCACGATGTTTCAGAATAAGCCTATGGTCCTATGCAACTTGCCAATGCCAAACAGACACATGCTTTTGAAATGGATGCCTATCTATAGACATTTGGTTAATTGATTAAAAGCAGCATTTGCTTCATGTATACCAATTCCAGCCTTGCAACTAGTCAATAAAATCGACCATCGTTGCCTTTGAGATTATACAATAATTTACACGGCCAAATGTCTTAAGCTTGCTGTTTGTTGGTGATGATGTTTAACTGTGTCCAGAATTGCTTTGTGGTCCTGTCTTAAATTCTCCATGGCTTGTGATGATGTTTAAAATTGAGGAGCTAGATTTTCTTTTCTGTAAAATGTTTAGGACTGACTTATTGTCTGATACCTCAATATGTGACCTGCATATGTAACTTACACATTGCAGGGATATTCTTTAGCTCAAAATTAATCACCATATGTAGAACTTCCTTCCATAAAAAGAGTTTTTTTTTATCAATAACTAGAAACTCGAGAATTTCGTATACCATTCAGCGGTTAATATATGAAAGACTTGCTATCTGCTGTATATTGTAGGTATTATGCATAATAGAGGCAGAAGCGTCTTATCTATTGCAAAGTGATTGTTGCCTGGTGGATTTTTACTGAGCTGTGTTAGATGGCATCTACTCTAGTTATTAATTTAAATAGTATATGAAACTGGATTGTATCTATTGTTTCTCTTGATAACAGTAGCTGCATAGCTATTTAGTTCGTTAATTGAAGTACCTTATAAATACACTGCTGAAATTTCCTTCTGATTAGTATTGCATTTAGAGCCTATCAAATTTCCATCAACGTTGTTAGCTTTTGGTTCATTCTTATTGTTTGAACCATGGACTTCAACGTTTCTTTTAGGATCACATGCATTACAATGTTTTCCAATTTTTGTCAATGTTTTGTTTTCTTTTTAAAGTTGATATTAGTGATATGAATGTGTGATCTTTTAAAGCATAAAGTGTACTAGTAATTTCAGGAGCCCGCCCTCAAAGAACAATCCTATTTCAGGTTCTACCTTTGATCTTACATTTCTTTCCATATTGCTGGAGGCAAAGGGTATTCTTCTTGTATGGGTAAAAGCTATGTATCATGTCGGCTTTATCCCAGAGCATAGTGTGTTGCTAGAAAGAGTAGTTTATTTGATTGCTTTACAACCAATGCTAGCTATTCCGCTCAGTTACCTCTATAAATGACTCAAAAAACGAGTTAACACTGAAGCTGATGGTTTTCTTTTTTGGGCCAATATGGCTATTCTAAAATTGAGAACCTTTTTATTCTTGATCATGCAGTAAAGTAGGCTGTTGGTTAATACTGCTATCCTTGTGATACTGTTTATCGCAGGAAAAGTCATCAACTGGATCACGCACGGAAGATATATATCGTCATGATGAACAGCGATCTGCAGGAAGAGGGTCATCTTTTGTCCAAAAGGACTCCAGAACGCGTTACGAGAGCCCAGACACATATAGCAAACCAAAAATGAGTGACAGAAATACAGAACCCAGTGAAGTACTATATATAGGGTTTCCGGCTTCGTTGAAAGTAGACGATGGGCTCTTGAGGAAGGTCTTTTCTTCATTTGGAGAAATAACAAAGGTCACGGTATTCCCTGGTCGCAGTTATGCATTTGTTCAGTTCCGAAATCTGATGGCAGCTTGTGAGGCGAAAGAAACTCTTCAGGGAAAGTTATTTGGCAATCCTCGAGTGCATATTTGTTTTGCAAAGAGTGAACCTTCCTCATCTAGCAGTGGAAGGGGTCCGTCCAGTAGATCACTCTCCCCGCCTTACAGATCTGTTGATCGACTGGGATCTTCAGAAGGTTATCTTCAGGATAGAAATTATGGAAGCATCAACAGAATTCCCAATGTGAGGGAACCACATTACATAGCACATAGGGAAGATTCTGATGATTACATGTATAACAGGAAAGGAGTCTCAAAGAGCGATGGAGATCCTGCATATGGAAAGTTGAGGGCTACACATAGATTTCCTCAGGATATACATGAATATCATGGTAGTCCTAGGGAACTGGGTTCCGCTTTTCGTGATGATCCTCACAGATTCCCGTCAAGGATTTCAGTGTATGAAGAGCCATGGGATTTACACGAAGATGACTACTACTACCAGGAAACCAAGAGACTGAAGACAAGATCCGTGCAGCCTGAGAGGCTGCTCCCAGGGCATCAGCTTTCTGGTATAGTTCAAGAAAGACGCCCTTTTTCAAGGGCATCTGCTGATTTTTCCCCAAAAGATGCGTTCGAGCGGAAATATGAGGCTGGACAGCTAAGATACAAGCAAACGATTGAGCAGCCGTTAAATCTTCCTAGAAGGAACGGGGATAAGAGTAGCTTACGAGAACCACATGACGAGTTAGTGGGAGGTTATTCTCTGCCATCAATTGTCACTGAAAAGAAAAGGTACACCCCTGAACTGAATCGACCATCGCTGAAGGACTGGAACTGGGAAGGGACTATTGCAAAGGGAGGCAATCCCATATGTCGTGCTAAATGCTTTCCTGTGGGCAAAGTGATGGACATGATGCTGTAAGTCTTTAAATTTTCTGTATTTTTTCTTTCGATTGGCTCTCAATATTTGCATCAGTTCTATATTTGTGGTGCATTGGTTTAAGGCTTCTGATGTTTATTTAGTTAATGTTTTTTAGTATGTTGTTTTTAGACTTCTGATGAAATTCAGTTTCTTGTTTTGTTATGGATATAAATACAGGCCGGAGTTTCTAGATTGCACGGCAAGAACTGGTTTAGACATGCTGGCCAAGCATTACTACCAATCATCAAAAGCATGGGTGGTTTTCTTCGTTCCTGGATGTGATGCTGATATTGTGTTTTATAATGAATTTATGCATTATCTGGAGGAGAAGCAACGGGCAGCTGTTTCTAAATTGGATGACTCAACAACATTGTTCCTTGTGCCTCCATCTGATTTCTCCGAGAAAGTACTTAAAGTTCCTGGGAAACTTAGCATCTCTGGAGTTATTCTACGGATAGAATATGGTGGTTCTGGATCTGGGCCTGTCCAACAGCAGGGTGAGAGAAAAGATCCAGACTTGTTAACATATTTTGGTGAAACATCCTATTCAGAAGCTAGTGGAGCTTTTCCTGATGTGGGAAACCCACGTTTTCCGGCTCCAACAGCATTTTCGCATAGTGCTGCTCGAGACAGTCAAAGTACATCTATGGATCCATACATTGAGAGCAAGCATGATCAGTTGAGTCAACGGTATTCTGGATCGGACTGGCCGCCTCGTGATACCAACACCAGAAGTTCACAGATGCAACCCTACATAGATCATAGTGTTCAAGAACATAGCGGGTTTGTTCCTAGGAAGCAGCCAAATGCAGATCTAAGTCGTTATCATGATACGGAGACTCCAGTCCTATCAGAGTTTCAGCCTGAACAGCTTACACATTTAGCTTCCTCTCTGCCTGAGAGATATGCACCAGAAGGCCAAGCAAATTTCAGCCATTTGCAACACTTGCAGACACCAAGCATACCTCGATCGGTATCTCCAGGATATCAAAATGTACAGGTACAAGGTAGCAACAGCCAACAAGAAGAAGAAACTGAGGCTAATCCACAGAAGCGTCTTCAAGCAACATTACAGCTAGCAGCAGCACTTCTCCAGCAGATTCAACAAACTAAACCGAGTTGAAATTAGCTTCCTGAAGAGATCATTTTATGGTTATAATGGGAAGAGACCAGGCCAGATCTACAGATTAACAAGTATGCGATCTTTACATTTTTTCTTACTGGTTGATATAAAGAACAGGCGGCAGGTGCAAGCGTTATATCGAGATTAACACGCCATAATAGATATAGGCAAAATCTTTTCCACATTCAGATGATTGTAAAATATAGCCTTCTCATACAGTATATCGTTTTACCTTTTGCATGAAACCAATACTACGTTGAATAGAAATAATCATTTTTCTCACACTTGCTGTGCCATTAACTAACAAGCAAAATACTGTAAATTGAGTAATATCTTCTTCAGAAATATTACATATGCCACTTGATAACAGATTTGTTCCCAAATTACCATATAAAGCAGACCAGGAAGCTCATCCGTGGAACCAATGAGAACAAGAAAACACATTCTAAAAGAAACCAAAAGCAGAAAGGTAAATTTGTTTATTTTCTACTCAAAAGTTCAAAACAAAACATAAGAGACGGAGTTGTAAAGGAAAAAAAACATACAAAGAGAATATAGGTCCGAAAAAAATGAAAACATGTAAAAATATAGTGGACTCTACAAGTCTAGTACTGACAAAAATAACAACACCGCAAAAGCAGAGATCGATGGCTGAGATTTTGTCGTCAAGGTATTAATCGATTTTGACAGAGGAAAAGAGATAGTGGACGAAGTAAAAGGAGGTGAGGAAGCCAATGGTTCCAGTGGCGAGCATGATTGCAATTGCCATAAGTAGAGAGTAACCAATGTAAAGCATAGCTGAGACGGGTCCGCTCAGACTTTGCAGATCAAAGACCAAATAGTTGATGGAGTAAGCGAAAACGTACAATGCGACTGAACCAGATGCATAGAAGGCTTTCCACCACCACCTCCAATCTTCAACGCATAGATGCATATAGGTCAAGACAACTGATACTTCTGCACACACAACTACCAAGAGAAGCAGGACTATGAGTAAGAACCCAAAGACATAGTAGAATCTCCCTAACCATATGCTGGAGAAGATGAAGAACAGTTCTATGAATAATGTTCCGAAAGGAAGGGTTCCTGCTCCAAGGACTAAAAGCCATGACGGGTACTTCCGTTCTGGGATTTCCCTTGGAATCTGGTTAGTTCTCACTGGAAACTGGATGGCTTCTGCTCGTGTGCCTAAGAATCCTCCAAACAGGGTGAGCGGAACCGAGATGCAGAACCAGAGAGCCAAGAGCTCAAAGTACAATGAGATTGGGATAGCTCCAGTGCTGTTGCTGCTCCAGAGAAGGAAGTTCAACACTGTTAGTATAACAAAAGCAATACCCGGGAAGAAGCATGCGATGGACCAGGAAAGCGATCTCCATCCTTCTGAAGTTCCCTTGACCGTTCTCCAGAGTCGAACACCAGCGTACCCAGCCACAATACCCAAGAAAAGATAGAGAATAATCATCCCGGTTAGTAGCATTCCTCTTGAAGCAGGGGACATGAATCCAAGTGCTGCGAATACAATCGTGACAACAGCCATTCCTGTAATTCGAACCCCGTCTCCCACCATAATGCATAGAAGCTTTGACATTTCTGGTTCTCTGAACACATCTCCGACAACAAGTTTCCATCCAGAGAGCTCCTCATTCATCTGTGCCTGCGCTTCCTTGTCCAGTTCCTCATACTTTGTCAAATCCCTTCTCACTGTCCTCAGGAATATGACGAAAACTATACCGGCGAGAAAGAAGATCACCATAAGTGAGTTCAGAATAGAGAACCAATGAACACGAGCACCTTCCATTTTCAAATAGGCATCCCATCTGGATGGCCATCTTGTCTCACTCTTAACAAATTCGACTTCATAAGTGAAGGTTATTCTTTCACGTTCTTTAATGATCTGAGCTTTGTCAAGCTCCAACGGACAGTTAACTGAAGGAACAGAGTCATACATATGAAGTTTCGCCATTTTATCAGGATCATACTTAACACTGCAGGGAACAACCTCAAATCCAACAATCTCATAGCCCAAGGCCTTCTTTTTATCAGCTTCAGAGATCACACCCATACCTTCCTCACCGGTGCCAATTACCTCCATGACATTGCCTTCGTATTCATGGACCAAAACCTTAAACTTGAGGTGATTGATGATGTAATCATCATTGCTGTTTGGTGGCGAATATCCAACAGGATATCCAGTCCACTGGATGGTAACCCCATTTTGCTTAGCAAATCTCAAAGCAGGCAAGTTATCCAGAATCATATTCACTTGATACAACTCACGGGTTCTCTGTTTCAAAAGCTTGACCTCATGCTCATTCAGAGGCCTGGTGGTGCACAGGTAGAGAGACTCATTCGTTCTCATCCGAAACCTATAAGCAGAGTTATCAATCTGATCTCCCATGAGAAGCTCCCCAAGATTCTCAGCACTTTTCTTGATACCCTCAAGTGGTTGGCAGTAAGGAAGACTATAGTAACTGAAAGGAAGCTCAGTTTCAATAGAAGTCAAAGAATTGACTTTGGCAAAGATAGCATCTCCGTCAGAATATGTATTCATATAACTCCCTGGAAGGTAAAACCCATTGCAAAGCTGACTAACAAACACCAGCAACAGGAAAACTCGATACACATCAAACATTGTCCCTTCCTGTACCAAATAAAAATCCGTCTCACATTAGTAACCCTTCCTACTCTAAACAGATTCAGGCACATTCTAAAGAAATGCAATATGGTACAGAACAGACATTCTCAAGAAGAAATTGAAAATCCAAAAGAATATAAAATAACCTAATGGTTTATGCATGTAGATTCAGATTCGTAGTAACCAGATTCGGAATTAATGTCATTCAAAGGACTAGTTACGAATCAGATCGGTTGATCAAAAGATCAGATCTCAATGGATCATAAACGCAAAACTAAACAATCACAGAACCTAATTATCGAATACGAAAACGAGAAAGAAACGGATGCAAACCATAGATCTCGCGAGCAAACCTTGAGACAGATCCAGGTATGAAGATCTACGACGGAGTCAGATCTAGAAGAGGTACGAGAGAGAGGGACTTGTGTTTCGAAATCGCACTCTTTGTGAAGAAGAAGGGTATCGCTGATAATGTCTCTTTCTCTCTCTCACTGCATTGGTTGCTTAATGCGTTCGCAAAGAGAGCGAATAGCGAAAATCAAGATAATCGTGGGTGGGTTGGGTAATTATCCCCTGCGACGCTTTTACAATATGTCGGTGTAGTGATTCACCCTGCTTACATTTTTTTGTAATACAGTACTAGTTAATTATTCGGTTTAATGTATAAATCCATCCCCTACATTTATAACGATTATTGTAATCACCTCCAACTATTAACATGTTTATTGTACGATCCAAAAATTTAATATCTTCGTCACACACTTTAATTTATTAATTTTTAGATAATTTCACATATCTCATTAAATTAAAAATTATGTTTTAAACCGTTAAGCGTGTTAGGACGAAAGTAGTATTAGGATGGATGACTTCTCAGGAAATCCTCGTATTGCATCCCTCATTTTTTGTGGAAGCTCCCTTATCCTAGTGGCTTTTACGGGTTCATTAATATTTCTACCAAGAGGTCTGAGTTTCGAATCCCAGCGAACACGATTTATTATCATTTATGCAGATTAATGGAGACAAACTTACGAAAGATCTTCAACATGATGCAAGTGGAACCGTTTGGCGTGGATGTTCAGACGGTAGTATTTTCCGTTGTAAAATCCATTATTGTAACATTTCTCATATTTTGCAATATATCAATAAATCACTGTTAAAAACCGTTAATGATGTTTAAATTGTATTGCGTTTATGCTTTAACTAGACCTTTTTACTATAAATTAAAGGTTTAAGTTGTTTTCATTATGTTTAGTGCTTCAAATTGTAACCCTAAATTTATAATAATAAAGTCTAATTAAAACCTAAATGTGGTACAATTTAAACATAATTAACGGTTTAGTAAATGTAATCTTTGATTTAAACAGATATGTGGAATTATTTAGAAATTAATATAACTAAAAATCGACTGGCGCGTTGCACGGGATAAATGTATATTACAGTCTTATTCGAAGTTCTACACCCAAGGCAAGAGAGACGCCAACATAAATGCTAACACAATTCTCATCGGGACTTGAATGTTCTGCACCCCAAGGTTCTCAGCGTTTGATACTCCATCAATCTAAGACAAAACCAATATCTATATTCACAATATCTAGGTAATGTAAATTCTCCATTTACCTTATCAAAACTGCTTGCTTGTAACAATTCGAAATAAAGATAGAACAGCAAAGACAACGCCATCTATGCAAACATCAAGATGTCAATTGCTTTGCACTCTTTTTTTTTCTACTCATAACTTTAATAAGGGGAAAATGTATTATGTTTGCACACAACTATGACCAAAACTCATATTCTCTCAGCAACCCATTTGCCCCAAGGACGTTGCCTTATTCCTCGGTACAGATTCTTCCTCTTCCTCTTTATAGTTTTCTCGGCTTCCCCATCAAAGCCAGCAACTTTCTTGCCAAAATCTAAACCTGGTATTGAAATAACAATAAAACAAAAGATTTCTTATATGACTTATCAACATACTCAAATCAATTTTATCTCACAAATCAAAACCATCATAACTCCAAACATCACTCAAAATCATATGCATGAAAATATTATATCCAAGAACAGATGGTTCCAAGGAACAACAAATGAAGCTCAAATTCAGAGGCGCATAAAAGTATCCACGAACATATGATCTCAAAGATTTAAGATCGCTAAAGAGCAACTCAAAACCTAAAATTATATTTTAGCTCATAAAAAAAAAAATTCAATCTAATTTCTCAGAACTGAGAAATCTGAAATTTCAATTTCACACCAAAACACATTTTGACACTTCGATATCTCTCATTATACTCTAAACTCATGTTGTTTCAAAGAAGATTTTAACCCCCAATTCAATCATTACTATTAAAAATAACTACACCAGATTTGATATCCACAATTTCTTACAGAATGGGTAACTCATTCGCCATGTGATCACATGAGAAACACACCAATTTTTTTTTTAAGGTTTAGGTTTTACATGAAATGATTTTATAGAGAAAACCAAAGATCTCTCGTTTTTTTCTTGAATGAATGCAATCAAAGTGATGTTGCTTGTGCCTTCTACAGTTTCGTTTATGCCAAATAGAATGCACAAAAGTTTGAAAGATATACCTCAATATGAATCGATGCGCGAGGTTGAAAAGTAAACCTGATATCATCGAGAGGATATTGCTCTAAGTTGTAGTGTACCAATTGTGAAGAAGTCTTTGAGCTTAAATCCCCCAAACTTGAGAAAATAACTATACAAAAAGAAAAAAATGGTCCCAAGATTCCATTGGGTCTTTACAAATACACAAGTGGATTTCACTTTCATATTCCAAGAGCTCGTAGGGGAAAATGACTGATTTCTACCCAAACAATATTTATCGTGCAGTTTGGAAAAGAAATTAAAAAGAGGATGGTCTTGAGTAGGGCTGTCAAATGGGTGTGTCCACGCCCGTTAAACCTTTCCACAAAGTGTACATTAACAAATGAACGTGAATTAGTCCGTCCATATACGATCGTGACCAATAGTGACCATGACCATTAGTGACCGCGACCATATGTGGTCTGTCTAACAATGTCCATTACAATTATTTTCATTCCCTTTCTTTTATCATGTATGCATCATCTAATATTCTTTTTCTTTTGCTATCGACACTTGTGTTTTTCATTTCTATTTTTTAGGTAGATATTATCATTATTATTAACTAAAATCCAAGAATCAAACACTGAAATCAATAATAAAACCCTAAACAAGTTAAAAACAATTATACCATAAACATAATAGGTTTTTCGAACATAAAGTAAGATAAGACTAATCCATACATAAGATAAAAGAATCCAACAATAAAGACAAAACCTCATAAGTTCATAAGACAATAAAAACTCCATCACATTATGCTTCTTCTGGTTTCTCTTTCTCTTTTTGAAAACCGCGCAACCAATTCCTTGCACAAATCAGAGCTTGAACATTAGTCGGTAAAAAGCAACTCCTATACTTGTTGAGAACGCGGCTGCCTATGCTTAACGATGATTTTGAAGCTATTGTGATGATATGTATGCTTAAAACATCACAAGCCATGGTTGCCAACTCCGTAAGACGAGTTGAATTGTCTCTCCAATATGTGAACACTCAGATACTAAATATAAAATCAAATTATAAATCATTAAGCAAAACGAATTTGAGCAAAAAAAAACCCTAATAAAAATCGTTATTGGACGGATCGTTGACCATATGGTCTCACCCGTTTTGACCGTTGACTGATTTGGGCGTCGTCTGTTTTGACCGTTTTGTAAATGGACTCGATTATGACCATCCATTAAAAATGCGGACCAGACTATCCCACGAACGGACCGTCCAATTGACAGCCCTAGTCTTTAGGGGAGTGGGGGTGAAGATGAGTAAATTATATGTATTTTCTTTTCTGCTTATTGTTTTATCTTTTGGAACAAGTCTGTACTTATATTGGGGCTGTATGGTGTATCTCCCGCAAAGTATGCGTTAAGTTTGTATACACACGGTTTTCCAAACTCAATGTTTAGCCACATTTTTAACTTAATTAGAGTTGTATCCTCACGGCAAAGTTTAAATCGATGTAAAACCCCATCTTGCTGACTCCGACGGAATTACTTAACGGACGCTACTGTGCTGCTGATGTGGCGCCACTGTGCAGCTGACTAGGCGCCACTGTGTAGCTGACGTGGCAAATAAAACTAAAAACATTTGTAGTTAGCTAGACTCGAACATGGGTGGAAAAGCTTCATGGTAAAACACACTAACCACTAGGACACGTTAATATTTTAAGTTATTAATGACAAAACTTGAATATATCTTAGTCAGTCTGTTCTTTTTTATACAAAAATAGAATTCACCATCCGAGACCTCAAAAAAGTTAGTTCCAATGTCCGACGAATATTTCTGACTATTTGAATTTTCAGAAATCTGTCGGGAATTTCGGAAATCCGTCGAGAATTTCAGAAATCCGTCGTGAAATTTCATAAATCTGTCGGGAATTTCTTTAACCTTTGTGTTAATCTCTATTTTTTTCTTATGGAACCACAAAATTCTTCTTTCGATCAAATTCATTTAGTTTTTGGAAACAAAAAAAACAAAGAAATTTTGTTGTAGGATCACCTAAGTCTCGGGTCGTAGGGGTGTATCTCCCTTCAAACTTTGAATTATGTCCCTGTCCACACAGTTTTACAGTCTCAATGTTTACCCACATTTTAAGTTTAATGTCGAGGTGTATCACCATTTCAAAGTTTAAATAGAATTGTAACTCCACTTTGTTAACTTTTGTTTACTTTTGATGGGTTTAATTAACATATTTCATTAAACCGTTAACAAAGGTTAACAAAAATAGAGTTTAACAGAATTTAAAACCCCCAAAAAAATTTCCAGTTAACAAAGATTAACTGAAACTGGTTTAACAGAGTTAAAAACCCAAAAACATAATTTCCAGTTAACTAAATCGGATTTCGATTAAAACTTTGTTAGCGGTTTACTTTGTTAATTAAAACCATAAATAGTCAGCAAAAGTCAACAACTTGGGAAAACAACTATATTTTAAACTTTGAAATGGAGATACATGTCGACATCAAACTTTAAATGTGGCTAAACATTGAGATTTCTAAACCGTGCAGATATAAACTTAACGCAAAGTTTGCGGGAGGATATACCCCAACAAACCGTTAAGTCTCAGATAAGTTAAGGATCTTTTTTTGCCAATCTTCAACTTGTAATTTTTTAATAAGAGAACCAAAGAATATATATTTTTATTTTGAAAAGTCTGTATATCGGATCAATAGTACAAATATATAATCTATTACAGAGAATGAAGCGTGTGATTTATACGGGTTAAGCAAATAAAAATGATGTGATGGAGGATGACACGTGGACGATAGGGATTGAGCGATTTGAAATGGTTTTTTAGAAACATAAAAAAACATTTCGTTTTCATTTTCATTATCAATATATTTTTTGAAATTGTAATCTCTTTTCTCTCTTGAATCTTCTCTTAAACATTGATGGGTTTCTCTCAACTTGAGAGATGGCGTTTTGATCAATCTGTGTTTTATAAACATTGATTGATTTGGGTTGGATTATTCAATTTCCTCTAGTAAAGGTATCAGAGCTGTTCATCCTCGGAGCTGCTTCCATGGCAAAAATTTGAGCTAAGGCGAAGAGTGTGGTGAACCAAGAACCAGAAACAGTGATCAAATCAAGAATTGCGGTGTTGGAAAATCTTGTAGCCTATCAGAATCGCAAGATGGATAAGAACATTGCTGACATGTTCGAAGCAATTCAATTGGCGGTGACTCAAAAACCTTTGGCAAGTGAGTCTCAGGAAGATCGAGAACCTCCAATAGTGTCAGCAACATCAGAGTTGCATCCGGATTACTCACATCGTTTACAAGAAGGTAGATATGGTTCTCAGTCTAGTTATGGAAGTATTACACAGTTGGGAAAAGTAGATTTCCTTAAGTTTGATGGTGATAGAGTTGAGGAGTGGTTCTTCCCAAACGCTCAACTAACCGATGCAAAGCGCAACCGATCGATTCTTCTAGTCTTCATAACCAATCAGTGCAAAGTGCAACTGATCGGTTCTCGCCTCCAAGTTTTTCTTATCTTGGTCCACTAAAAGCCCAGTTTAGGTCCAATTCTCTCTAATTCGTCCCCAAGCCTATTTTTCTGTGAAACACACAAAAAGACTCAAAAACTATCTTGTTCTCGGTTAAAAGAGACAAAAATAGTTTTAAAAGGACTATAAAATTTGATAAAATAGGGATTAACATATTCTCCCAAACTTTAATCTTTGCTTGTCCTCAAGTAAAAAGCAATAAAAATTCGAGCCTGGAGAAACGGTTATAAGGAAGGGAGCTAACAAACCATTGGGAACAATACTTACGATGAGTCTTCCTCCCGGGAACATCATCAAAATCAATGTCAGAGCAAACCCAATTTCTGTACTTTACCATGACTTTAACAATAGCCTATATTCTAAATCTCGAGATCACAAAGAACTTTTGAAGTCAATGAACTTAACCTTTTAACATTCAATGAGAAAGTGTGTGCACTCTCGCAAAGGGGATATCGAACATGCCATGGTCCTTGTAAAGGAAGCATTTAAGGTGACTCATTTTATTTGGGTTATCCTAACAATTTAGGATGCAAATCATTATGCAAAATCACAGTGAGACACAGACCAATGGATGCATACATAACTTTCCTTTCACAAGATTATCTAATGTATCTCAAACCCCGATGAAAACCTAAAGAATACTAAGAAATTCCCATGATGTTTTTTTTCAATGAAACTTAGATCTTTCTAGTTTCTTCTTTCTCCTTTCCTCATAATTTCTGTTTTTTTTAAGAGGAAAGGCGGAACCAGTTTTATCATACAAAATGAAATTTCTAACATTTTCTAGCATTCTCTAAGCAAGCCCTAAAATCTATCAACATGGTTTAATCGTACAGAGGCTCATTAATCATCCCATATTCATATGTTTAACAACCCTAATCCGAATGAAAGTTTAGCTATGTCGGTCTGTATACTTCGTAGTTTATGCACTTGAAAGCACATAATGACGATGATCATACAAATGCATGGGATTTGAAGAAAGGGTTAGGGTTCAAGGTGTGGTACTAGAGTAAAAATGAGCTTAGCTATTCGGAGGTCAAAGGAGTATTCAAAACAAGGCATAACCCCAAAGATCTAATCCATAGCATGATTATCAAGCCTTTAAGTGAGATAAATTAAGTTCATATTTGATGTTTTACGAGATAAGGCTAAGTTCAAATCATTCAAGTTTCAGAATGATAGGACTTTCTTTATTATGGTGTCTGCTCATGGTCATTCCAAACTTCAATCTTACTTATGAATGTATATCAGTGTAGACATCGTTCCCATCGTTTGATAAGACTATACTACTACTCGATATACTTCAAAAATTTACCTTTTGCGGATTCGTATTAATGAACGTATTTGCCCGTGACAAAGAAAAAAGAATGGATTAAGATGATTACTACACTAATATATTAAGCCTGTATTTTTAACGCATTTACAAGAAATTTTGAGAAACAATGGACCACTAGTGCGTACACCTAAAGATCAGTAATCAATAACGAATCAAATAGTTACATCAATATGAAACACACATTTGGCTTCTAAAGCATGTATTGAGGAAAAGCAACAAATGGATCAAAATCTTAGTATGTTCAGTTACCGTATTTACAACTACAACAATTATGATGAAATCGATCATGAAACTATGAATTCTTAAGAAATTGTTTTAACGATAAACTTACAAATCACAATGAAGTAAAAACCAATAATCAATAATTACACCAGCCAAAGAGTCTAACAATTTACTATACCAGAAACATAAATCAAACAATAAAAACAGGGCTGACTGTATAAATCTCCCTGTACTTATTGCACTAAAGTGATTTCCCCCTCCCCCAACTATTACGCTCATCACTGTACAACCTAAACACTTAAATTTTTGGCGATACTCCTCAATTTTTAATTTTCTGTATGATTAACCCATATAATTAAATCAAAATGATGTTTGCTTAACCAATAATCGCGTTTAGTACGTTTAGGTTATTGGCTGCATAAATTCCCCTATACTTACTGCAGTAAAGCGATTTTCACCCCCAATTATTACACTCTTCAATGTACAATCTAAACACTTAAATTTTTTGCGATACTCCCCACTCTTTAATTTTTTTATATAATTAACCCTATCTAATTAAATCAAAACGACGTTTGATTAACCAATAATCGCATCGATTGTTAAGCCACATTTAGATTATTAGAAGACATTCTCGTTCAAAAAAGATGGTTTAACTGAACCCTTAAACATGCGAATCTTCAAGCCTCAACCTTTGACCTTCTCAGAGTTGCTTCGACTTCTGATTAACACATCATTAACCTAACGTGCACAATACCACAATCGAATGGTATGTCGTTGTAGCACTTTAGGATCGAATCCACATAGAGTTAAGAATAACACACCAAGAATACAAGAATCTACTTAATCTAAGCAATATATGTTTTTGGGTTTTTGTTACTAAACTAAACAATTCATACAACCAAGAAGACTCAAAAACTACAACAAAGACGCAACTTAGACTCAAAAACAGATGCAAAAGATGTAACAAAATACGACAAAAACACAACATATCAACTTCCTCGCAGTTGCTCCAACCTTCTCGGAGTTGCCTCAAATCGACCCGAATCTTTTCCTTAACAAAATCATGATCTCTTCTCCTAAAACCCTCTTTTTGAAAGAGAAGGTCTTCCTAACACTAAACACGATTATTAGTTAATCAAACGTCGTTTTTGATTTAATTAGATAGGACTAATTATATAGAAAGTTAAAGATTGGGGAGTATCGCAAAGAATTTAAGTGTTTAAGTTGTACATTGAAGAGCGTAATAGTTGGGGGTGGAAATCACTTTACTGAGTAAGTATAGGGAGATTTATGCAGCCAATAACCTAAACAAACTAAACGCGATTATTGGTTAAGCAAACGTTGTTTTTGATTTAATTAGATAGGGTTAATTATATAGAAAATTGAAGATTGGAGAGTATTGCGAAGAATTTATGTGTTAAGGTTGTACAGTGATGAGCGTAATAGTCAAGGGGGGGGGAGGGAAATCGGTTTAGTGCAATAAGTACAAGAGCATTTATACAGCCAACTGATATGCTCAAAGATAATATCCTAAAAGTACTAAAGCAGTAGCTGCAGTATATAGGGGTCGAACCACAAAGACTCAGGATATCACTCAAAAGATTCTAGAATATGAATTAAGCTTAGCTAAATGAATGTAACTCAGAATAACAAAACAGTTAAATCAAGGAAGTAAATCAGTGGAATAAAGGCTAGGTCTAGGGAAGTTTGCAAGCAAATCAGAATTATCAATCAGATCAAATGTCAGGAATGAATTAAGCTCCGCTTTTGAACTTGAAACACATATATAAAGTAAACCAACTGTCGTTGCGAAAACTATCTATGTCTAAACCTAGAATTCCAAATTTCTTTGCAAATTCTAAAAATTCAAACAAGCATTAACGATCAAGTTCAATTGTTCACAAAATCCTAAACCAAATTTCTTTGCGAATAGGTCTTTTGCTCACCAAACACTAGTTCGTGAAACTAATCACACTTTCGTGCCAATTAATCAACCTAACATCAGATTCTAGTTCGCGAGGCTAGAATAAGCATTAATCTCAAGTCTAGGTGAAAAGCTCTATGGATATTCCTTAACAAATAAATCAGATCTAATAATTCATCAAATACCTTTTAAACAACCCTAAACCTAACAGGGAATCTACTCAGACATGGTGAATGAGACAAACATCATGAATAAAATAGATATCATAAACAGAATAGAGTAAGAATACAAATAGGGTTCAAGGTTCTTCTCCCAAAACTCAATTGCAGAAAACTCTATCTCCAGAAAATCAAGTGTGTTTTTGGAGGCTGAAAAACCTAATTATATAACTAAAACACGTTTAGGAGTTATCTCGAAAAATAAGGAAAGCTTCTGGTTTATCTTCGTATCTTGTTGCGCGTTCTGATCACCGGTATCGACCGATACTGTAAATGGTATCGATCGATACTTGGGGCTTTAATCGTGTCTCTTCCAAATGAATGGTGTCGATCGATGCTTCTCAGGTATCGATCGATGCTGAGCTTCAGCTCCCCGAACTGCTTCAACTCTAGATTGCTTCAAAAGCTTCCAATAATCCAATTTGGCTCCATATGTGCCTATTTCCTGAAAAGAACTCGAAAGACTCTAAAACTACTGAAAAAACTCAGAAAATGACTTATATCATGGTTAAAAGTGGGTAAAAACCATGACATATCACCAACCCATAAAAATAAGTTTTGTCATGGCATAAATAACAATAAATCTCCTTGAATAACCACAATTAAACAAATAGATCGAATAATAAAAGCGAATTGTATTCATATAATCGATTCACAATGACAAAACACGGTTTGTGTAGCAAATCTCTTTAAAAGGTTATGAAGTAACAAAGCGTAGATGTAGATGTAGATAATTTATCATGAATCCCGCTTTTTACCAAAAACAAGTAAACTAAATAATAAAAAACGATTAGTAAATTGTGCATCTTTGACTTTGATTATTAATCTGTATGAAGACAGTATCGCGTCAATGCATTAATTTCCAGATATCTTCGTTAACTTTTGTCTCCAAGACACTTAGACCGCAGAGAACAAGAGTTATGTAAGTCTTAAGAATTAATACTGAATGATGTTTTAGAAAATATTTGGGTTTACTTAAGAATTTCGAACGGTGGGATATTTTTGTTGCATTGTTGATAAGGTTTGTCAAAGAGTTCACTCATGTAAATCTAGATTTTTATCTCCAACTAACTGGTAAACAAGTTTTTCTGAAACCTATTTTCTCGTCTGTGTCGATGCATTCTATGACGTGCATTAAGTTGGCGGTTAATATTTGTAAACAAATTCAAACTATTTTACTTGTTTTTGGTGGGATGATAAACTGAATGTACGGAAGATGAGTTGGATTTCTTGGGATATAATGAAACTTCCTAAGAATGCAGGCGGACTAGGATTTAATGACGTTCATTTGTCTAATGATTTGCTTCTAGCTAAGCTTGGTTGGAGGATAATACAGGCGCCAAAATGTCTCTTCGCGAAAGTTCTTCTCGGTAAGTACTGTCACGATTCCTCTTATATGGAGGTTGTTAGCTCCTCTAATCACTCTCATCGATGGAGATATTTTCGCTGGTCGAGAAATTCTTACTTGGCTTAGGTTGGCGTGTTGGGGATGGCTTAAGTATAAAATTGTGGAAGGACCTGTGGCTATCTACCTCTTCTCCTGTTATAGCCATTAGCCCTTCTCCTTTGGAAGGATTGTTCTAAGAGTAGCATACTTGAAGGTTCCTAAACAAACCTTTAGAATTGGGAGGAAATAAGAAGAATCGTTCCTCAATATGAGGATTCAATTCGGCTTCTACCGACAAGCTCTACACGAAGACATTATCTTTAGTATAGCTCCCGATAAAGAAAGGTGTTTATACTACAATGTCGTGTTATGGTGTTTTTTCTACATTAGTACTATGATATATCATGGTTTTTACCCGTTTTAGCCATGATATAGGTCTTGTTTTTAGAGTCCTTCTAGTGTTTTTGTAGTCTTTTTGAGTCTTTTCAGGTTTTAGCACGTTTGGAGCTTCATTGGAGCTTTTCGAGTATTCTGGAGCTTTTTGGCATCCGTTGAATAATTTACCACCGTTGGATTGAGCTCCAATTTGGATACAAGACAGATAAATGGATTAACTTTCATTTGGAAGTGGTTTGAGGCCATTCTAACGGTGCGATCAAACATTATGCCAGTTTTCGTGAAGACAGTCCAGTCTGGCGAGCACAGAGTCCTGGTGCTGACCGACACCAACCCAGTATCGATCGACACCGACTGCTGTTTATTTCCTGCATTACTTTGTTCGATTAGCTTAATTCGAATTCTATATTCTATTGAGTGATTTCTTGAGTCTCTGTAGTTCGACCCCTACTATACTGCAGCTACTGCTTTAGTACTCTTAGGGTATTAAATTTGAGCACATCATACTAGAACAAGCTGAAAAAGACGTTAACAAGCTGAGAACAAGCCCAAAATCATATGCAGTACTCTTGCTTTGTTGATGTGGTATGGAATTGTGCATCTCGCTTGGATTATACAATCAAATGATCATGTCCTTGAATTAGATAGATCGAAATCACAAACCCATGTGTCCTTGGCGCTTTGCTGTTGTAACGCCCGTGATCCAGAAAAGTGGATGTTCTGTACGCTCGGGATCATGTGGGAGGGGACCCACTGATCTAAGGAAAGAAAGAGCGGTCTGAAACCGATTCTTTGGAAAAATCGGTCTTGAAATCGGTTTTTAACCGATTTTGTGGCCATAAGTCGGTTTGGAACCGATCTGGGTGGTCGTTCGGCGTTTTGGGTGAAAATCTCTGAAAGATGCAAAATCGGGCCAAGGTCGATTTTCATGGTCGATTTCTGGAGCAAAAATCGGGCCATGGTCGATTTTCATGATCGATTTTCTGGCTAGTGGGGTTGGTGAGTTTTGTGTTGGTGGGGTTTCATGGTCAACCCTATCTACTCCTTTAAAAACTCGACTTCATCTCTCTTGGCAGCCATTTTCGTGCCTGTGAGAGATAGAGGGAGAAGAGAGAGAGCTCAAACCTTGAGAGGAGAAGAAGGACAAGTCCTTGGGTGTGGACTCGGATTCAGCAGACAGAGTCTGGGAGAAAAAGGTTTCGACCGGTCAAATCGTGTCCAAAGGTAACCATTTTTGGTGGAGTTTTAGTTAACCCTTTATTCTAGTTGTAGCCCTTTGCGGAAATGGATTTGGGTTTATAGTCTGAAAGTTATTCACGATTTCGTAGAGGTGTTCCGTTTCCGTCGAAGGCAAGACCAGCGGAGACTCGGGGTTAGATCGCCGCCGTGTCTGTGGTTGGATCCTCACGAAATTTGGTGAGTAGTTTCAGGACTCATAGGAGTTTAATTCCACTGATTGGTTTTGAAAGTGGACGGTTAGATCGAAAGTTATGGTTTGATCTTTCCGGCGGACGTTTCTGGATTTTGCCCAGTTTTGCCCAGTTTTGGTAATTTGGGTGTTTATTGTTGTGGTTGGCTGTAGGTTGTTCTTAGCTGCTTTGATTTCGTGTGTAAGGTCCTCCTGAGTGTGTGTGGAGTTTACCTTGGCCGATTTTCCGTTGTGTTATCGAGGTGAGTGCGTGACCATGAGCTTATCTAAGCAAATGGTATTGTTTGTGATCATGTGTGATGTGTAGGATGCAAATGGGAAGTCATAATCGATTATGTGTGGTTTTATGTCAATGACTTGGTGGTCAATGGTTGAGGTAAGGTTTAATCGTGGAATCATGGCGAGGAGAGGAGGATGATCTAATGACTCGGGCTTTTGTGTGTTTGTGTTTGCTTTTCATTGTAGAATTGCTAAAAACTGATTTCCGTTTGATTTGTTGAATTAAATGTGTGTGGATTGAATTGTGTGTGTGGTTAGTATTATTTATGGGAATTAATATTAATGTGATTAAATGTTTAAAAAAAAAAAAAAATAGACACCGGGTTGCGGTCGTCTCAGCTGTTGAGTCGTTGACCCTTCGAGAAGCCTTAGGTGACCCTCTGACTCATCATTTAATGACGTTAGGATTTTCTCAGATTCACCTAAGCTGATTCAGATATTGAAGACAGAAACCTCCACAATGATATATATGGCTTGCTGGAAGACATTTGTGATCCTTCCTCTTTCTTTTTCTACTATAAATTTTTCATTTATTTCTCGTTTGAATAACTCTGACGTAGATTTGCTTGCAAAATTGGCTCTTGCAGGGAACTCCTCGGTTTAAATAAATAAAGTTTGTTCATGACCAAACAAATTTTGAGTAGTAAAATTCCACCATATGGATTCATTAATGTTATATTTGTTAGGACACCCTCGTCAAGAGTACCGTAGAGGGTTTCTAAGCATTAAAAAAAATATAATAATTTAGAAAGAGAGAGAGAATAAAAGAGTTTCTTAGATGAGAAACTCTCTAAAAAAATTAAGATACCCTTATCGATGTCTATTAGTTATTGGTTCACATTTGTTTTAATTTTAAATTTTTATTATTTAATTAAATCAAATTAAAAATATTAATATAATATTAGTTAGATACCCAAGTTAAGAAACTTACCTTTGAAAATGCTCGAGTGATTATTAAGAAGCATCAAACAAAGAAACTGAAACAATAACGCATGATCCTGAACGGTTAATAAACAAACAATAAATAATATCGACTAGTCAAATATTTATACATTATAATAAAAATATCTCAAGCAGCAAAATCAGTTAAATAATAGAGTAATGTTTTAAAAATTTGGAAAGACAAAGGTTATAACCAAAATGTTTCGAGTATCCAAATTGAAATGATTATCATGAACGAACGATTGATCAAGAGGTTACTAACCTCAATCGTAAGAGGAGGGCTTAAGACGGCGGAAATTTGTGATAAATATGGTTCCATATTGATACGTGTTATGAAACAGAACGATTTTATAAACTGTTCTTGTGTATTATTCATGAGTTTAAATTAACGTTTTGCTTGATAACTAAAAAATCTAAAACTTTATAGGAATATTCTAATGGGTTCTTAATGAGCATATTTACCATCGACATTATATTCATAAGATTTGATTCTTCTTTCTTTTTCCTTTCTTTTTTCTTAATTCCTCGTTGTTTATTACCACTTGACCAAAAATTAAATAAATTACACGGTATCTATATATGTAAATGGATTCTTTAACCATATATACGATTAGATATAGTGGTCGCAACTTGTGGTGTTTTATTTAAGTTTGATCATTTTCCCTCCACTTGGACGTTTTGCAATTGCACATGTTATTAACTTATTCTATATATACATAATTACCCAAAACAAAATCAATACACAAAAAAATGACGACCATAAACAGATTATTTGATTGGTATTTTACCTAATTAAAGGAACAGGAGGGACAAAATAAGATCGGACTTATCAATAGCCTCATATCTTTTCTTGGTCGTATAATTGTCTTCTCACACTACAAAACCCAACTTTTCATCCTTCCTACTTCCTACAGACGAGAAAGACTGGAGCCTACTGGAAAATAAGAGACGATGATCGTTGGAGTTCTTGGGGACTCGGGTTTGATTTTCAGTTTCTTCCCAGACAAGACTTCGAAGTTAGTGTCGGTTGTGTTAACTCGTGAACCAGATTTTGAGACAAAGCAAGTGAAGAAGGGCGTGAAGAGAGACATGTTTTAAATGTGGAGGTCTAAAACTTAAGTGTCAAGTTTCTAATGTTATTTTTGAGTCTTTATATCAGGTAATGTATTATAGTATTTATAAGAGGGTGATGAACGAATTCACCGAATCTTCTTTGGACACGTCTCCGTGTCGGAAAGTGAAATCTACCTTGTTGGCCAAGCATATGAATTTCGTTTTCTTTTCTTCATTATGGCTTTTAACAAATCCACATATATACGTGTACCTCAAGGTTTTTTGAGTCTCCATCTAAATTATTTAGCTAGAAGACTCTACGGACCTACAATTAATATATTCTTCGATCAAAATCATTATTAAAATCTTTTGAAATGTCTTACCTTTGGAAGCCGCCAGAAAGAGAAGGAACAAAAGTTTTATTTTCGTTAATATATAAAGAGAAAAAGATCTTTATCGATAAGAAGAAAAATTATGAAACCCTTTTTATAAAAAAATATATATATATATAGAAGAAGAATAGTAAAAATTTATGATATATATATATATATATATAATATAAAATTTGGTTTCAAAGTTAGTTATTACCATGATTGTGGCATTATTCAAGTTTATCGATCAGAGACACATGTTAAAGAAAAGTATAACTTTTTCTTTTTCTTAACGAGATTGGAAAAATAAAATTTTAAAATATAAATTAATTTACTGTGTATTTAAATATATTTTTTTGGCTTTTTTCTTAAGAAAAAATAATAAAAAGCCTTTTATAAAAAAAACAGAAAATAATTTGTGAAACTTTTATATTAAATAAGTTTCTTTATTATAAAAGACAAAAATTATGAAAGCCTTTTATCAAAAAAAAAGTATAGATGAAAGATAGTAAAGTTTATAATATATATATATATATATATATATTGACGAGCCTTAGTAGAAATCATTCCTACTCATTAACTCTGATACCGTAGGGAAACGGAAGTAGATATCATATTGAAACAGAAGTAGATATAGGGGAAAATTAAACGGATTAAAAAAACATATAAATAGACAAAACATAGCATAAAATAAATAAATTAATGGGCGGTTAAACTAGTCACACAATAATACGGAAGTATAAACAAGTTACGTTTACTATAACTTACTTTCAAAATTTACTAGGAGATTGTAACAATGTTCAAGACAACAAGGAGAGAAGTATGTTGTAACAATGGGAGGTTGGGAGGATGAGTAGGAATTGAGAAGTAGAAAATGGGGGAGAAAGAAGTGGTGCCCTTGCAAACAAACCTATACCCCTTTATATAGGAGTTTCACAAAGGTAATAAAATAAAATAAAATAAAACATAATGATGTTGTTGCACAAGTTGGATGAATCTCGTATGATAGTGTGATTCCCTTTTGCTAACTGAAACTAAAATATTATAAGATATTTTTTCTTTTTCTTTTTCTTTTTCAATATATATATATATAACAGTAGATCGCACTCAGGGATTTACCATGTCGCACTCAAAGATTTGTACCAATTTTTTTGTCGCCCTTTGTCGTTTGGGTGAAGATGAATTATACTCCACTGTCACCGAAATATGCTCCATCGGGCTCTAGGGTGTTTAACGTTGAACTACTTTCCAATTTCTGGGATATTTTATATGATAAGGATGGTAGAAACTGTAAGGAGATTGCCTTAATTTCTTCTTCTGTTTTTGCACCTGCTATCATTGACAACATTTTTTACTTTTGGGCCAAGAACAAGGATGTTTCCGGTGTTTGGGTATGTGTTTGGCTTTGGGACATAGATGATTTTGTATTTTGTTCTCTTATCCAAGCAAGAAAATTTGACGGTAAGAGGTTAGGAAGAATCTTTTATTTATTCCACCATTTGACCCTGAATCTCCGTCTTATAATTGGGATAACATCTGGTGAAAATTCAAGTGTCCAAGAAAAAAACTAAGGAAAGTGAAATTTAGAGTGAAAGAGGGCTAATGCAGGAAATTTCTTTTCTTTCTTGTGATGGACTGAAATTTGAAAGGATTTTTGGATATTGGGTTTAAAAATTTCAGTGACGCTACCGAAGTAGTTCCACCAAGGTATGAACCAATACGAAGATTTTGAGAGGTTATAAGTGACGTAAAAAAGATCAACCAAGTGTGTTTGTGTTTCGGAGATTGGATCAAGAAAGAATTGTATCAAGTTTGGCAATAATCCCAATAATTGAAAGGAACATCGTAACAAGGGGTATCTTTCAAGTTTTCTGGAAAATTTAGGGTATCACTAAGACCATATTCCCAATCACTTGGAGCAGTGATCTTATGAATCTTAAAGGTGGAATAAGCAACATCAGTGTGGTTTTCATTCAGATAATAATTTTTGAATGTTTTTCTGTTTCCTTATGGTATCAGAGCCAAGTGAGATAGGATAAACTAATCAGTATATAGGCTGGAATACTCAGACGGGTATGCTGTCATGCTAAGATACTACTCTTAAATGTGAATTACCTTCGTGTCTGTATCGTCCCATTCTGAGTTATAACAACGCCACGTACCTATTAGTGATAAGATTATTAGCCTTGAAAATCTTTAATATTAACTCATACTAAGTATTGAGTGTTTTAGTTAAGCCTCCCAAGTGTTTTGTTAGTCTTACATAGGTTATAAGTCCCTAGACGTTGGGCAATTTGAACCTGAAATAGACTAGTTTGAAGGGGGTACAATAATTAAAACCTAAATTACCAAAATGAATTCATATTATAGATCGGCATCATTATGATCTGATTTAATGTCTTCTTCAAAATTGAGTGTAAAAGCAAATATAGAGTCTGAAAAGATCATCAATAGTCATGAAACAACTATAGATGATTTCCAAGGATCAATTGATAATTGGGAAATTCCAAAAATTCATAAAGATCAAATCTATCAAATATCAAAATTAAATTTTTGTGAACGAAATTCTCTATCAAAACTAAAGAAAGAGATATTCAGCTCACAAAACTTTTTGAAACAATATCTTTATTATCTGAAAAGGCTTTACAAGGACATATAGAAAATAATTTTAAATATATACACATAGGCTTGGTCCAAGTGGGAATTAAACCACTTTCAGAAGAAGGATTAAACACTTTGATATTAGCTATCTTAAGAGATACATGATTTAAAATATTTAAAGATTCCTTGCTAAGCTCTATAGAATCCAGTTTGTGTACTAGACCTATTTCTTTTGATTGATATCCAAATTTGACGGTTTCATTAAATGATAAACATAATTTAAAATTTCTAGTTTTACAAGTTAAAACACACAGTTATGAAATGATCGAAGGATCAATTCCAATTGCTGTAATCTTCCGAGTTCATTATAAAGCCATGACAAGTGCTTTCCCTTCAAAAGTTAAAATTTTAAGCAAAAAAGGAGAAACACTTCTCCTTACAGATCTCTCGAGATCCAACTCCGTTATACCGAGATCTATTCAATGGAAAGATGAAGTTCTTCCGGATGAATGGGTCCTCGAAGGAGCTCTCCAACCAAAACCTCTAAAACCCGAAGAGCCTATAGAGCTAAATACATGGTTAAAAAATATAGAAAAATTTCATGATGGAAAAGTGAAACTTTCTTTTATTCAAAATAACCAAGATCACCTAGATGAATATATAAGTGAATCTTCTTCCCTTCAAGGAACTATTGATCTAGGAAGGATATCGCAATTAGGGCAAGATATTTTTAAAGAAGAAAAATATCCAAAATTCCAACCTAGATTTTCAACCTCAGATATTCCAAATTCTGTTTTAAGAAACAGTTATTTTCAAAAATAAATTATAAAACCTATTTACTCAGCTGAAAAAAGTTTTACAAATAATAAATTTTCAACAAAATCTGAGCCAACAAGTCCTAACTTCTCGGCTATTACTGATAGTATGTTAAATGAGTTGAATGTGCTGGAAAAAGATTTTTATATTGATAAAAAATTCAAACGAAATGATTTCTATTCAAAAGGTAATGACCAAAAAAGACATTGGTTCTTTAAAAACTTAGTGGAAAGCAGGACTCATATTCAAGATGAATTTTATAACTATCTCCAAAAATATAAGGTACAAATTTTATTTTTCAATTGGTTTGAAGATTACGCAAATAAAAATAATATTTATTTCCCATTTTCAAAAACTGCAAATCCTATCACTCAACGCAACAAAACCCCTGAATGAGAAACACTTGCTAATAACAAAATTTTTCATTCTAACCATACCCCTCCCCAAGGAATAAAGCTTGAATGGTTAAGAACATCAGTTGAAGCAATCCTTTTTAAACGTCCCCAAGAAGATGAAAAGGTTAATATCAAAAATATCATTGTCCAAAATAACTTTTCAAACACAAATCTTGTTACTATAAGCAAACGGCTTGATAGAAACGAAAAATCAATCCAAAAACAGCCCATTATACTAATAGGAACCTCTTCTGAAAATAAAAACTAAAAAACCAGTGTTCAAACCTTTCCAAATTTCGAGCTCTAGCGTCAAAACTTATCAAGACACTAATCTTGTATTCATTCGTGCACTCCAAAGCCAATTATGTAAAATTGAAATAGGGGAAAGTAGCATGCCACATGAATCCGAAATTTTTGATACTCCTATCTCTAAAATTCATACACTAGATAATGATTCCGAGATTAACGAATACTTTGAAAACTTTCAAAGTTTGACTCCAAAAATAATCCGTCTTGATTGGAAAAACCATCATGAACGACAAATAGTTTCCGCTCCTGATTTAGGACAAATCCAAACAAATCTAGGTTCAATTCCTCCTCAGTATATGACTGGAACAATGATGGTATATCTGAGTATAATGACATTGGCTGCAAATGCTTATAGAACCCCAAATAGAAAGAGAGGATAAAACCGTGGCTGAACTCCTTATAGCAGGTTTTTCGGGTCAGCTTAAAGGATGGTGGGATAACTACCATACTAGCCAACAACGTATTGAAATCCTTGATGCCATCAAAATGGATGAATATAATGTTCCGTTCTTAGACAATCTTGGAAATCCCCAACAAGATGTTGTAGCTACTTTAGTTATAGCCATAACCCAACATTTCATAGGAGACCCCTCCGTTTATAGAGACAAAAATGCCGAGCTCCTTTCAAATCTAAAATGCATAAAACTAAGCGATTTCTAATGGTACAAAAACACTTTCCTCACTAGAGTATTACTTCGTCAAGATTCAAGCCAACCTTTTTGGAAAGAAAAATTTCTAGCAGGACTTCCTAGCCTCTTAAGAGAAGATGTTAGAAATAAAATTAGCGATTCCATGGGATCCCAAATAATTGATTATGATGATTTCACATATGGAGAGTTGATAAGTATTATTAACACTGCAAGAAAACATGGAATTTGAGTCATTTTTTTGCGTCGAAAATATTCCGTTGCTAAAAAGCGTCGGCATAGCAACGTTTTTGCAACAAAAATTGAAATCGTCGCTAAATCGACGCTATTTTGCGACGATTTAGCAATACCATAAGAAATCGACGCTAAATCCATGCAATTTTGCGACGATTTAGCAGCGTATGTATTCGTTGCAAAATAGCAACGATTTAGCGACGACCAAAAGTGGTTATATCAATCAGAAAGGACAGCTGCATCGATGAGATGGCATGCAGAACATTCATCCAAAAATGGGGAGATAACTCATCCGTCTGATGCAAAAGCTTGGAAACACTTTCAGACGGTACACTCATCTTTTGCTAAAAATATTCGAAATGTGTATCTTGGTCTTTGCACTGATGGATTTAGTCCATTTGTTATGTCTGGAAGGCAATACTCTTTGTGGCCAGTAATTTTAACGCCTTACAACCTTCCCCCATATATGTGCATGGAAAGAGAATTTCTATTCTTGAGTATTTTAGTACCTGGTCCTAAACATCCAAAACGGTCGCTTGATGTTTTCTTGCAGCCACTAATATATGAGTTGAAGCAATTGTGATATACAGGCGTTCGTACATACGATATCTCAAGGAAAAAGAACTTTACGATGCGTGCAGTGCTTATGTGGACCATAAGTGACTTTCCAGCTTATGGAATGCTATCGGGTTGGACTACGCATGGAAGGTTTTCATGTCCGTATTGTGTTTAATCGTACAGATGCGTTTCAATTGAAATATGGACGGAAAACAAGTTGGTTTGATTGTCACCGCCGGTTTCTCCCAATCAACCATCCTTACACGAGAAACAAGAAGTTGTTCAGGAAGAACAAAGTTGTACGTGCCCCACCACCACCGTATCTAAGTGGAGAAGATTTGTTTGCGCAAATTGATCATTACAGTGCCCAAGAAACAACTTATCGGGGGGAGGGGGGGGGTAACTGGCGCATTCCAGCTAACATGCCCGACGGATATGGCGAGCATCATAATTGGCATAAGAAAAACATATTCTAGGAACTTCCTTATTGGAAAGATCATCTGTTGAGACATAACCTTGATGCATATCGAGAAAAACTTTTTCGAGAACATAATGCACACAGTTCTGAACGTGCAAGGAAGAACTAAAGACAACATAAAGTCTAGACAAAACTTGCCTGATATATGTACAAGAAGTGATTTGCACCTTACAAACAATGGGAAAGCCCCTATTCCGACATATAGGTTGTCTGCAAATGCAAAGGCAGCGTTGTTCGATTGGGCAATCAGCCGTCAACTTTCCTGATGGGTACGTTTCAAAACTATTTAAATGCGTTGAGCAAGATCAAAAGTTTTCAGGTATGAAAAGTCATGATTGTCATGTGTTTATGCAACGACTACTACCTTTCGCATTTGCGGAGCTTCTATCTAGAAATGTACATGAATCAATTGCTGGTAATTATAATTATATATATATATATATAATTTATTTAAGTTTTGCTAGAAATTTTAGTTGACTAATTATTAATTTATCATGGTTACAGGAATAGGAGCATTTTTTAGAGATTTATGTACACGAACTCTTACAGAGGATGAAATTCAACAACTGGATGACAACATTGCAATATTGTTGTGCAACTTAGAGAAGATATTTCCTCCGTCCTTTTTTGATGTTATGGAACATCTCCCTATCCATCTCCCTATCCATCTCCCTTATGAAGCTGCACTAGGAGGACCTGTTCAGTTTCGTTGAATGTATCCTTTTGAACGTTTCATGGGACATTTAAAGGGGAAGGCTAAAAACTTTGCAAAGGTTGAAGGCTCAATAGTTGCTGGGAGTTTAACTGAAAAAACATCACACTTCTCTTTATACTACTTTGCACCTACAGTTCGAACACACAAAAGAGCAACAAGACGGTACGATATGACGGTGGTGTTGTACCAACTTACGCTGTTGTGGGAGTACCAGACATCTTTTCACCTATAAGGCGACCTAGTGGAAGATTGTAGGAAGTCTGGTGGACGAATGATAAAGATCGTCATAGCGCACATACGTATATTCTCACAAGCTGCGAATTCGTGAGACCATTTGAAAGGTAGACGTTATACATATATATATTAGCTAATTTATTTTAATAAGTTTTTTAAATTTTCATCTCAGCTTATTCAAGTGTCAAGTAGAAGAAGCATATCCTGATATAACGTCTGATCAATTTGAAAAGCTTAAAGATCGCGATTTTGCCCCATGGTTAAAGGCACAAGTACGAATATATGATTTATTTATATATAAAAAAAAATTTAGACATGGAAGTATCGATGTTTGGTTGGATTCAATATAACGACATAATTTACATGATCTACAGGTGGAATATGATGATACATCATATCCAATTTGGTTTCGAGAGTTGATTTAAGGCCCGATTGGAAAGATCACGAATGCACCTATGTATTTTACTCGAGGATATATGTTTCATACACTAGAACACGGGAGCCATAGATCTACCGCTAATTATGAGATTTATGTGAAGGGTGACTTAGACTTTTACGGGATATTGACAGACATAATTGAAGTTGAAGACCCATGAACAATCAACTTAAAATGCACATTATTCAAATGTGATTGGTTTGATCCCGTTGTTGGTGTAGGTGTTCGCTTAAACAAATTTGGCGTAGTCGATGTCAATGCATCACGGCGATACCGAAAGTTTGAACCTTTCATACTTGGATCACAAGCAGAACAAGTCAGCTTTATTCCATATCCTAGAGTTCAAGAAACAGGGATACGATGGTTATCAGCTATAAAAGTTTATCCAAGAGGTCGTATTGTTGGTCTTAATGGTGAATCGCCAATGCAACAAGAATTTTGCGGAGAAATGTCAACGACAGATCAAACTACTGATGACATCATACTTATCGATCCGCATAATTTTCAAGTTGAAGATTTAGTTGATGACAACATTACTGAAGACGAAGATGGTAATGAGTTTGATGAAAGTGATGAAGCTATCGATGAAGACTCCTCAGATGAAAATGTCTAATTTTTTTTTCGTCAACTCGAGATGTATTATTATTAAATATAATTTGTACTCTAAATATTTTTGTGAAAACTTAATTTATTTATTGAAATGAAGTTTCTTAACTTTATAAATGTTTTGAAATGTTTTGCAGTGTATTAGCAAAATTATTCAGGATTTTTAAATAATACACTTAACTTTCATGTCTTTGTGACAAAGATTTTGCAACGAAATAACAACGAATCGTCGCTAATTTCTCGCACAAATCTTGTACAGTTACAACAACTTTGCGACGATTTAGCAAGGTTTCGACTCTATATCGTTGCAAAATCGCTGCAGATGTTTTTGTAAAAGTTGTTATATGCGAATTTTATTTCTGAATCAACTATAAACGTTAATGATATGGGCATGTCTGTCATGTAAACTTGGAATACAGTTTTAATTTATTTTTGTCATATTTTAAATTTTAAATTTTCCTTAACTATGATATTCTATTTAATTTGGTAATTTTTTTTTGTAGCAAAAATGGCATTGGGATGAAGGTATAACCGTAGACGTTCTCCGAGCTTTTGAGGCAAAGGTATTGTAACGCCTTGCTTGGACGGTTTCCAGCTGGAAGAAGGAGTGGAAGAATAAGGGCGATGACGCAATGCCGCGGAGTATGGACCCTAATGTTTTGCGCGGTTTAGTTAAGTATTGGGAAGATCCTCATTTGCAGGCAGTAGCCGCTGGATGTTCTAAGGCACAGAACTTTGATCCTGATGGTTACAGACCACCTAAGCACACTGCCGGTCAAACGTCGTTTGCCGCAAAACGAATAACATTGGTAATATTTACTTATCAAATTATAGTAATTATAATTGGTAAAAAAAATTATTTGTTTATCTAATATTTTTTGTATTTTCTAATTAGGCTAATGGAGGTCAGCTACCTCTTATTGTGCACATTTGTAGACCCGCGGTCCGAGAAGGTATACAATGATGTGAATGCCAGGGTTATTGAGCGTCAGACCCAGTTGTCCCAGACATCTCCAGGCGGTAGTTCCGTCCAATCTTGTGACTTAACAGTCGACGAGATAGATAATATTTATAAAGAGGTATATCTATTTTTTTTTTAAAATTATTGTTTAATATAAAATTGTTAATTACAAGTTTTTTTTTTTTCAGGTTCCTCCGAAGAAAAAGAACCAGGTTTTCGGAGTTGGTTCCATAGAAGATGTTCCGGCTGCATGTTCTTCATCATCTAGGACTCGTGTTTTTGATGATCCTGCTCTCTTGCGGACTCAGTTATCCATCGCAAAGTACGGAAGAGAGGCTATGCGACGACGACAAAAAGCGACGGAACGTGAGCTCTCAGGGTTAGATCAGTTGTTCGAGATCATCGCAGTTGACAACCCGACCTTAGCAGAGGCGTTACGCTACAGACGACATGCCCAGCCACCACCTCCGAATGAGGAACAATCGACGGAATTGCAACAGGCTGCAGCGGAAGCGGCCAATGTGGATTTAATATTGATAAAAAAATATTTTTATTTAAATTCTTAATTTTCAATTTTCAATTTTCAAAATTTTCTTTTTTATTTAAATTTAATTATTAAATTATAAAAAACAAAATTGTTAAAAAATAATTGCAAAAACAAAAACGACGCAAATTCATTGCTAAAGTATTCGATGCAAAATCGTCGCTAATTTTGCGTTGAATTACATCGAACAAAAGCCAAACGTTGCTAAATCATCGCTAAAAATTAAACGCAAAAACGTCGTTAATTTGGGTCGAATTAGCATCGAGTGTAGACGACGCAAATTTAGTGACGTTTTTGCGTCAAATTTTTAGCGACGATTTAGCGGCGAGAGCCAAACGATGCAAACTTTGCAACGATATAGAGACATTTTAGGTTTTGCAGAAAATCGTGGTTTTTTCCTCGCTAAAACGTCGCTAAGTTTGCGTCGATTTAGCAACGTCAATTTGCGTTGACTTTGCGATGATTCTAGCGACGACGCATATTTGCGACGATTTAGCAACAATCTCTATTTTGCGTCACGCTGTTTGTGACGTTTTGGATTTCTTCGCAAAGTTGACGCAAAAGCCGTTTTGCAACGATTTAGCAACGATTATAGACGTTGCAAAACGTCTGTTTTCTTGTAGTGTTAACAAGAATGTCTTAGGATTTGCTAAGACCTGAAACTCCAGAAACATCTTAAATGGAAACTCAAAAGGACAAAAGTAGAACTAGGTTCCTTCTGTAAACAATTTAAAATATATCCAAACAGACGTAGCAATTCTTGCATAGGAGATTGCAGTAAATCATATTTCTCTAAAAAAAAGTCTAGAAGATACTCTAGAAACTATATGAACCATAAACCTAGCCGAAATTCATGGCAAAAATCTCACAAAAAATTTCCAACAAAAGAAATATCTACCAACAAACCTTTTTATAAAAATCTCACATGTTTCAAATGCAATAAGAAAGGCCACACTTCAAAATTCTGTCGTTTTAACAAAGAAATCCAGGAACTTGACCTTGGAGAAGAACTTTCTGGTAAAATATCAAATCTTTCGCTAGAACAATCATCATCATCATCATATGATTATGATTCATCAATAGCTTCAGAAAAAGCTTTACAAGTTGATGAACAAAATAGTTCATCATCTGACTCAAATACTAATGAAAAAACTCTCCACGTTCTTACAAAAGACCAAGAACTAAAAATTGAAATTTTAAATTCTATTTCTGATCCAACCTTAAAACGAAAATTTCTAGAAATAATCCTCTCTTCGATAAATGAGAAGGAAAATAGAACCCCATAAAGTTTTTCAAAACATCATGGTCCAACACCTCCTAAATCTTTCTATGATCTAACAACAATCCTAGATAAAAGAAAGAAAGATAATTCCAAAAGAATAATCCATGACCTTAGACTGGAAATTAAGGAAGTAAAAAACGACCTCAAGATTCTCAAAGAAAAACTAAAAAAGGATTCTGAATATTTTAGTTGTATTCTATCTTCTATTCAAGGACATCAAGAATCTAGTTCTGATGAACAAGATAATGATTGCCTAGAAAATATAGAAGAAGAACAAATACAATTTTTAGAATCTCCAACGAATTTTTATATGTTTTAAGAGAAATTACTTCTCGAAAATGTAAGATAAGAGTAACAATTGTTTTTAATGAAAATTACAAAATTGATACGATTGCCTTGTTTGACACAGGCGCTGATCTAAACTGCATCAAAACAGGACTTGTCCCAAAACTTTTTCATCTTGAAACACACGAAAAACTATCTACTGCAAACAATTCAAAACTTTGCATAATTTCTAAAGCAGAAGCTTCGATTCTAAAAGAAAATACACTTATCAAAACTGTTTTTTCCTCACAGATGACATATACCAAAATGTTAACTTAGGAACTCCATTTATAAATCTAATTACACCATACAAAGTAATTGATGACGCCATTACTTTTAAAACACAAAATCTGAAATTATATTTCCAATTTCTTGAAACACCAAAACGATGAAGCCTTAACATAATAAAAGCTTGTTCAGTACAATAAAATTTTATAAACTCACTCATACGTAGCAAAACTTTCCATTTAGAAAATCTAAAATCAGAAATTTTATTACAAAAAAAAAAAAAGCTTTAAATTCAAAAGAAATAAAAGAGAAAATACTAAAATTAAATCAGCTATTTGGAAAAGAAATTTGTTCAGATTTACCAACTGCTATTTAGAATCGTAAACAACACATTGTTGACTTACCATATGAAGGAACTTTCAATGAGAAAGAAATTTCTACTAAGGCTCCTTCTATACAAATGAACTATGAACTAGACAACCATTGTAAAAAAGAAATTGCTGATCTTCTAAGTAAAGGGTTAATCTCAAAGTCGAGATCACCGTGGTCTTGTGCTGCTTTTTATGTTAATAAAAACTCTGAAATTGAAAGAGGCACTCCAAGGTTAGTAATTAATTACAAACTGTTGAATACTGCCTTAAACTGGATTAGGTATCCGATACCAAATAAAAAAAGACCTACTCCAAAAACTTTATTCTACCCAAATATTTTCAAAATTTGATCTAAAATCAGGATTTTGGCAAACTCAAATTTCTGAAACTGATCATTATAAAACAACGTTTATAGTCCCTTTTGGTCAATACGAGTGGAATGTAATGCCATTTGGTTTAAAAAATGCACCTTCAGAATTTCAGAGAATCATGAATGACATATTTCCTAAATATACAAAATTTTGCATTGTTTATATTGATGACATACTAATATTTTCAAAATCTCTTGATGAACATTTCAAAACTCTCAAAACATTTTATCATGTTGCAAGAAAAAACGGTCTTGTTGTTTCCGAGACAAAAATGTCTTTATTTCAAACAAAAATAAGGTTTCTAGGCCATTACATATCACAAGGTATAATAACGCCAATAGAGAGATCTTTAGAATTTGCAAATAATTTTTCTGACAAAATATTAGATAAAACCGAATTACAAAGGTTCCTTGGAAGTCTTAATTACTTTTTAGTTTTCTGTCATAATATAAATAGGATAGCTAAACCATTACATAGCCGCCTAAAGAAAAACCCGGCTCCATGGACAAATGAGCATACTACAATAGTCCAAAAATTTAAGAAACATGTCTTAAATATCCTTTGTTTGCATATAGCAGATCCAAATTTAGGATATGGGGGACAGAGTTTGGACTAAAAAAACAGATGCATCCGATGTAGGATATGGGGGTATTCTAAAAAAAAAGGATTTAAATGGTCGTGAGAGTATAGTCCAATTTACGTCATCACATTAGAATGATACTCAAAAGAACTATTCTACTATTAAAAGGAAATTTTAAGTATAGTATTATGTATCCAAAAATTTCAAAGCGATCATTTAAACAAAAAATTTCTCTTACTAATAGATTGCAAAAGTGCCAAAGATGTTTAAAAAAAAAGATGTTAAAAACCTTGCATCAAAACAGATTTTCGCAAGATGGCAAGCAATATTAAGTATTTTTTATTTCGATATTGAATATATTAAAAAAGATTCAAACTCTGTCCCAGATTTCTTGAAACGAGAAGTCCTCCAAAACAGGTACAATGTCTCCGAAAAAGATTGATAAAGACAAAGGAATAACCTTAGAACCAACCTCAGAAAAATCCATTCCTCTAAACACAACCCCACAACCAAAAAAACAGAATCATGAATCTCAGTTACAAAAAAGAGTGGTAAAAGTGAAGATATATCAAACACTCCAAGTTCTCTTCAATCTCCGCAGCAAATTATGGATCAAATCTTGACACTACAAAAGCCTTTCGAGCTAAGTTTTTCGAACCAAGAAAAAGGTGATTCTTCTAAAAAAAAACCCCTCTCATTCTATTTTAAAAACAGTTTTAAAAGAAAACCAGACATCCAAAATTATTTCAAAACCTTCGAATAATTCACAGATTATTTTGAAAGAGTTTTCACAAAGTTCACCTTCAGAGAAATTTGAAAAATCCATATACCAAAACATTATAAACGTTGAAAAATGATTTTTGGTCAACAATGACCCGTTTTACAATTGATTTTTTTTTGTGGCAAATATCAGTTTTTCAAACCTCATAGTACAGATAAAACTGTGTTATTCTTTCAAACAGTTTTGGAAATAACAAAATCAGTGACCTTTAAACATTATTACCTGAATGAAAACCACACTGATGCTGCTTATTCCACCTTTAAAGTTCATAAGACGATTGCTCCAAGTTATTGGGAATATGGTCTTAATGATAACCTAAATTTTCTAGAAAACTTGAAAGATATCCCTTATTGCGATGTCCCTTTCAATTATTGAGATTATTGCCAGCTTGGTACAATTTTTTCTTGATCCAATCTCCGAAACACAAACACTTGGTTGATCTTTTTTGACACCACTTGTAACCTCTCAAAATCTCCTTACTGGTTCATACCTTGGTGGAACTACTTCGGTAGCGTCATTGAAATTTTTAAACCCAATATCCAAAAATCCTTTCCACTTTTCATTTCAAATTCCATTCCATAACAAGAAGAAAATAAATTTCCTGCATTAGCCCTCTTCCACTCTAAATTTCACTTTCCTTGGGTTTTTTCTTGGACACTTGAATTTTCACCAGATGTTATCCCAATTATAAGACGAAAATGGAGAGTCAAATGGTGGAATAAATACAAGATTCTTCCTAACCTCTTACCATCAAATATTCTTACTTGGATAAGAGAACAAAATTCAAAATCATCTATGTCCCAAAGCCAAACACATACCCAAACACTCAACGAAACACCAGAAACATCCCTATTCTTGCCCCAAAAGTCAAAAATGTTGTCAATGATAGCAAATGCAAAAACGGAAGAAGAAATTAAGGCAATTTCCTTACAGTTTCTACCATCCATATCATATCAAATATCCCAGAAATCAGAAAGTAGTTCAACGTCAAACACCCTTGTGCCCGATGAAGCAGATTTTGGTAATAGTGGATTATGATTCATCTTCACCCAAAACGACAAAGGCCGACAAAAACATTCGTACGAATCTTTGAGTGCGACATGGTAAATCCTTGAGTGCGATCTACTGTTATATATATATATATAGAAAGAAAATGAAAAGAAAAGGAAAAGAAAAGAAAAAGGAAACAAAAAAAGAAAAAGGAAAAATATCTTGTAATATTTTAGGAGGTGTTATTGGATGTGAACTTTAAAAGAGTTTTGATGACTTAAAAAAATATATAAAAAGTAGAGAAATGAATGATTTTAAATGATTACTAGAGAATTTTGTATAAACTCTTTGGTTAGCTTTTCTAGAATTATAGAAAATGATTTTGAAAATACCTTTTCAAAGTACAATACTTTGAATGATTAGATTTTGTAGAGGAAATTAGTTAGAATCCATAAACCAATAACATAATATTTTAATTCAATGACAAAATGAGATTATTTCATAAAAGTTGAATAACATAAAACTTTTATTGACTTTAAAAATCCATGAATCCAATAACTCTAGACTTATAAATTTTTTAAAGTACTTTATACAAATATATAAACCAATAACAGCAAATTTTAATGGAGTTTTGGAAAATCTTAATTGAATAACACTATAATCTTAATTACACAAACCAATAACACCCCCTTAGTTTCAATTAGCAAAAGGGAATCGCACTTTCATAGTGGATTCATCCAACTTGTGCAACAACATCATTATGTTTTATTGTTATTTATTGTATTAGCCTTGTGAAACTCATATATAAAGGAGTATAGGTTTGTTTGTCAGGACACCACTTCTTTCTCCCCCAATAACACCCCCTTAGTTTCAATTAGCAAAAGGGAATCACACTTTCATAGTGGATTCATCCAACTTGTGCAACAACATCATTATGTTTTATTGTTATTTATTGTATTAGCTTTGTGAAACTCATATATAAAGGAGTATAGGTTTGTTTCTCAGGACACCACTTCTTTCTCCCCCATTTTCTACTTCTCACTTCACGTACCCATTCCTACTCAACCTCCCAACCTCCCATTTTTACAACCTACTTCTCTCCTTGTTGTCTTGAACATTGTTACAATCTCCTTGTAAGTTTTAAAAGTAAGTTTTACTAAACGTAACTTGTTTATACTTCCGTCTTATCATGTTAAGTTATTAATCTATGCCTGGTTTAACCGCCTCTTAAATTTATTTTGTTTATGCTTTGTTTTGTTTCTATTTATATGTTTTTTTTTTTTTAATTTTTCCCTATAATATCTACTTCTGTTTCGCTATGGTATCTACTTCTGTATCCCTATGGTATCAGAGCCAAGTAGGATAGGGTAAACTAATCAGTATATAGGTTGGCTTGAATCTTGACGAAGTAATACTCTAGTGAGGAAAGTGTTTTTGTACCATTGGAAATCGCTTAGTGTTTTGCATTTTAGATTTGAAAGGATCTCGGCATTTTTGTCTCTAAGGACGGAGGGGTCTCCTATGAAATGTTGGATTATGGCTATAACTAAAGTAGCTACATCATATTTGTTGGGGATTTCCAAGATTTTCTAAGACCAGAACATTATATTCATCCATTTTGATGGCATCATGGATTTCAATACGTTACTGGCTGGTAAGGTATTTATCCCACTATCCCTTAAGCTGATCCGAAAAACCTGCTATAAGGAGTTCAGCCACGGTTTTATCTTCATTTCCTATTTGGGTTCTATTAGCATTTGCAGCCACTGTCATTTTTTGGAGGAAGCTCAAGATATTATACTCAGATATACCATCAATGTTCCTGTCATATACTGAGGAGGAATCAAACCTAGATTATTCTATTGGTTGGATTTGTCCTAATTCAGGAGCGGAAACTATTTGTCGTTCTTGACGGTTTTTCCAATCAAGACGGGTTTTTTTGGAGTCAAAACTTTGAAAGTTTACAGAGTATGCGCCAATCTCTGAATCATTAGCTAGTGTATGAAATTTTAAAGGCAGGAGTATCAGGAATTTCGGATTCATGTGGCATGCTACTTTCTCCTATTTCAATTTTACATAATTGGCTAAACCCTCAATACTTAGTATGAGTTAATATTAAAGATTTTCATGGCTAATATCAAAATTATTGTAGAGAGTTATTAGGTCTTAATTATTGTACCCTTTTCAAACTAGTCTACTACAAGTTCAAATTGCCCAACGTCTAGGGACTTATAACCTATGTAAGACTAACAAAACACTCAGATACTTAACTAAAACCCTGAATACTTAGTATGAATTAATATTGAAGATTTTCATGGCTAATAATCTTATCACTAATAGGTACGTGGCGTTGTTATAACTCAGAATGGAACGATACAGACACGAAAGAAATGAGGGATTGCCAAAAAGACTGCATAATTTTATCAGAGCTATACTGTAACATCCGTGTTCCGCAGTTCGGACAAGGGGCAATTTGTTACGAGGAAAAGATGAGTTTGGACGAGCTAAAGTAGCTTAGCTACTAACTCGGGAAGCTGCGGCCAGCTCGAGGGAGCTATGGTAAGCTCGGAGCAGCTACCGTGGACAGAATCGTAGCTGCCGTGGACTGAACCATAGCTAGGTCAGCTGGAGCTAAGCTCAACCAGCTGGAGCCATGCTTGGTTAGCTCACCATAGCTCGACCAGCTAGTAAGGCGGTTGGGCGGTTGGGTGGTTGACCGAGCGGTTGGACGGTTGGGCGGTTGATGCGTGAACGGGTGTGGGCGAAGGGACACGAAGTAGCGAAAGGGCGCCTGTTGTAAGGACGTGCCTCTTCGTGAAGGAAAACGGTTCCAGCCCGAAAACTATATAAGGACGTCGATCCTTCATTGTTTGGCATCACGAATATCACCTAAAATACATATAAACGCGGGGAGATATGGAGAAATACTCTCGCGCACCCACATGCACACGCACACGCCGAAACCACATAATAACCACGAGAATGCGTGGAAGAAACCGTGGAAAATACGTGAGTAAATCCGTGAGGAAATCCAGAAGGATACGTGAGTAATCCTAAGGAAATCCAGAAGGGATACGTGTGGAAATCCTAAGGAAATATCGAAGTAATTCCGTGAGGAAGTGGAAGGAAACCATGGATGAATATGAAGGAAACCATGGATGAATCCGAAGGAAACCATGGATGAATCCGAAGGAAACCATGGATGAATATGAAGGAAACCATGGATGAATCCGAAGGAAACCATGGATGAATATGAAGGAAACCATGGATGAATCCGAAGGAAACCGTGGAAGAATCCGAAGGAAACCATGGACGAATCCGAAGGAAACTTTGGAAGAATCTGAAGGAAACCGTGGATAAATCCGAAGGAAACTGTGGATAAATCCAAGGGAAACCGTGAGTAAATCACGATGAATATGTGAAGAATCCGTGAGGAATCCGCGAAGTAAAACGGAGGAATACCGTGGACAGAAACGGTCATTCACGAGGATTCCATTAAGGAGCGGACCGGATCGACGATGTATCATCACTGATGAACATCAGATCGATGGTAAAAGGTATTAGTAATCCGGCATAAGGATTCATATCCATTGTCGAGGAAATCAACGAAGAAGCCTTCGGGTTTATGAAGGAGACCGTGGAAAAGACACGAAGAATCCGTGGAAGGATTGCGGATGAAACGAGGGAATCTCGGAAGGAATCCGTGGGGAAATCTCGAAGATATCAGTGGATAAACCATGAGGAATCCGCGAAGTGAATCCGGAGAAATACGTGGTTAAACCACGAAGATTCCGTGGGTAGATCCTGAGGGACCGGTGGGTGAAACCTGAGGAATCTGGGGATAAACCACGACGGATCCGTGAATACATCACGGGGAATCCGGGGATAAACCATGACGGATCCGTGAATACGTCACGAGGAATCTGGGGATGGATCGATGAATCCAGAAGGAGAATTGAAGGATGCACACGGGGACAAGACTCGGAAAGTGTTGATAAATACTTGTAGATACACCGTGGATGTTCGCGGGTATAAAACAAGTAGTATCCAAGGATGAGATCGGCGGTGATCCGTGGTTGGACTGCGGACGAACCAAGGATTCTCCGAGGAAGGAAACAAGGATAATTGGAGAAATACCCGAAGGTGGAATCAAGGATTCTGAGGGTAAACGTGGACAAACCACGCGACGGTGTCAAGAGACACGAAGGTGCCAAGAGACACGATGGTACCAAGAGACGCGATGGTACGAAAGGAGTCGATACCACGATGTGAGTCTAAGGATGGCTCTACATGAATCCGAGGAAGATCCAAGGATAACTACGGTGAATCCGAGAAAGATCCAAGGATACTACGGTGAAACCGAGGGAGATCCAAGGATAACTACGGTGAAACCAAGGACAAACCAAGGGTATCAACGTTGCATGGCGGATGGACCAAATAACCAAGGATTGGATGGCCACCGTGAACCAAGGGAAACGTATGATCCCCAATCTCTATCAATACTTAGCCTGTGGGGATGGTTGGTTGTATGGCCGAGTAACGATAGGGATTGGTCCATCAAGTACACAATCCAGTGTGGATCATGTGCGATGGGAATAAGGAAACGAACATGTTAATGTTCGGATCAATGGACGGATCAAATGGGAGTGAACATCTCATATGGGCCAAGGTAAATTAAATGTTCTAACTTATGGAATAAGCTAGACATCGTTGAATTGGCCGAAGGAACTAGGTTGCTAGATCAAATCGTGAAGCCTAGGTGGTTAGCGAACTAAATGCATGACTTGACCGAGTGAATGATTGATCTAAGTTGAAATAACAAAGATGATCAATTCAGTACAAGTGTTGGTTGGAACTAAGCCAAAGGTTAGAAAGACTTCCGCTGTAGTAAATGTTTATAGAATTAAGCCAAGTAAAGGCAATTCTAAGTTAAGAAACGAAAATCCTAGAGGTTCAGCCAGGAAGAAGGCTGGACCGAGAGACAACTCGTCGCCGGACGTCGGAGCGTCCGGGACGGGGTTTTACATATACCCCTTAAATTTATATGGTAATAATCTGTTTAATTTTTCCCTATAATATCTACTTCCGTTTCTCTATGGGACCCTTACAAACAAACCTATACCTCTTTTTATAAGAGTTTCACAAAGCTAATAAAATAAAATAACAATAAAACATAATGATGTTGTTGCATACGTTGGATGAATCTACTATGATAGTGCGATTCCCTTTTGCATAATTGTGTATATATATATTGACTCATGGTGATTGTACTAAAACCGTTAGAATTAATACATTTTTTTGTCAAAAATATGTTAGTTTATGCATGATTTCTATAATGAATTGGCTCAGCTACATGTCTGTATTGGTAACTTTCGCAGTTTTCCCAAATAAGTTTTGCTGGCAAAAGAAATGTACATGTGTTCCTTGACGACGTATGAGATTTGATATTGTGGACACAACTTGTGGTGCTTTATTTGAGGGATCAGATTTGATCAACCTCCCTCCACTTCGACATGTACGTGTTACGAACACTGATAAACGAAGCAACGAAGCGATTACAAGATATAATGCATAGGCCTGAGGTTATTATCCATTATCCGCGGATATCCAGATCCGGATCTGGGATTCGATCCAAAAGACCGGATATCCGACCAAGACGGATACGAATCCGCATAGTGAATTTTTGGATTCGGTGGATCCGGATATGGATACGGATAATAGAAAAATTTGATCCGGATAACGGATATCCTAGTTTTTTTTTTTCAAATATAATTCTATTACTACCTCCGTTCCATGAAAATTGATTTTCTGGATTTTTATTTTGTTTCATAAAGATTGATTTCATACACTTTAATTAATACATTTTTCTTGAAAACATAATTTTTTTTTTTGAGAAATGTATTTTTACTAAAAATTTTAATCATAACTTATTTTCTATTGAGTAAGTATTAATGAAGTAAGAAATTTATGAGTAAATATATTTTAATATGTGTGAAAATCCCAGAAAATCAATCTTTGTGGAACGGAGGGAGTATTTACCATAAATCGACTTGAACTTCTTAAAATTGGACTAAATATCCGGTCCAACATAGTTTGTTTCTCTCATCTTCCTCAAGTATCATATTTTTCCTAAACAAATACGGATACGGATATCCACGGATATCCGATTTTTTTTACGGATATTCGGAACCCGGATATCCGGATTTTTGGATACGGATCCGGATAGTAAAATTACGGATCCGCCGGATACGAATATCTCCAAATATCCCGAATATCCGGATCCGCTCAGGTGCATGTGGCTTTCAAAGTTATATCTTTTTGATAATATTTTATTTCGTTTTTAATACAGTTTATCAAAAAATTGATTTCCTTAAATATTTTGTGCTTCCACCACTGTATATACATAACTACCCAAAAAGAAATGTATACAAGAAATTGTCGATCACAAGCAGATTCTATGATTGGTCTATTACATAATCAAACGAATAAGAGGGACATAAAAAAAGATTGGAGTGGATCAGTAGTATCAGTGATGCAGCGCATCCTTAGGGCATTTTAAGTTGTCGAGCATTCGAGTCGGTGTTGTTTTTCGTGCTCGACAAGTCTTTTATTTTCCTTTTGTTTTCTTTTTTGTTTTTGGATAAACTCAAGTCCCGGAGTTGTTAGGATTAGGATTAGATCATCTTCTTGATTAGATTTTTTCTACTCCTATAAATAGAGTCTTCAAGTCTTTGTATCTATCAAATGTTATGCTTAATTATTATTAAGAGAGGATTATAATATATATAGTGTGTACATTTGATAGATTAGAGATGCTAAATGACTAATATAACCTTTATATTTTTCTAGTCTCTACACACCCCTTCAAGATGGAGGGGCTTGAGCCACACCAATCTTGCTATTCAATTCGATGAACCATGGTCTTGGTAGCGGTTTCGTTAGTGCATCAGCTAGTTGATCTTTTGTTGAAACATGTGCTACACGCAATGCACTGGACTGAACATTGTCGTAAATGAAATGGTAGACGAGAGCCAAATGTTTCATCCGTGAATGGAACACTGGATTAAAACATAAATACGTTGCGCCAACGTTATCACAATAAACAACTGTGGGCTGTGATAAGGTAACACCAAGTTCAGTAAGCAACGAGCACAACCACCGTAGTTTTGTTGTCGTATTTGCCACTGCTCTATGCTCCACTTCCGTGGAAGAGCGAACAACCCCTTTTTGTGATGACCAAGCAATCGATGTAGCTCCTAGGTAGATAATATAAGCATTGGTAGACACAAAATTTTCCGAATCATATGTCCAATCCGCATCCGAGTATGCATGCAACGTCAAGGGAGTGTTAGCGTGAAAAAGATACCATGAGAAATCGTGCCAGCTGGAGTATTCATTAGACAACTTGCTAGTGGAGGTCAGTTGGACTATGAATAAACTGAGACAAGCAATTAACAGCATATGCAATGTCCGGTCGTGTGAACGCTAGGTACTGGAAACTCCCTAAGACCATTTGATATTCTGTTGGACTATCAAGTTTGGAACTGGATTAAGTAGACAACTTGGGAGAAGGTGCCATCGGCATAGAAACCGGTTTTGCATCCAACATCTTCGTCTTCATGAAGAGATCGATGATATACTTTTTCTGCATCATATGAAGTCCCTTAGATGTTCTGGTGACTTCTATACCCAGAAAATATGTCAACGGAGTTGGAGCCTTCAGCGAAAAATGACTAAACAAAGTGGTGATAAAGTTGTTGACCAAGGTAACGTTACTCCTAGTAACAATGTCTTGACGTGTACACCCGACCAGAATTTATATCCATAGGCCCTTTGAGTGAAAGAGTATCCCATAAATACACACGACATAGGCTTATTGTCGAGTTTGTGACTGTTGTACAGTCGTAGCCACAAGAAACACAAGCACCAAAAGACCTTTCGCTTTAAGTAGTTTGGGGCATGCTGGAACAGTTTGGCATAGGGAGATTGATTGTTAAGCACATAACTTGGCATAAGATTGATTAAATATAAAATAGAAAACCGTTTTTCTCTCTCAACCTTTCGCCTCTTTTGAATTCTGGGAGTGCTTGTCGTCGATCATCGACGGTTTTGTCTAGATTCAATAACTGTCTAGCGGTTACCCAATCCTTAACTGCCCCTCTTTCGACATTATTTATATCCAGTGTTTGTCTTTGGTTTGCTTTCACGAAACAGAGTGTCATTCTCCTGTTCCCTTTGTTTATCGTGATAATGTCGGACAATTTACGCAAACAAATGCAAGAGATTTCTCTGGGTATTGACGATGATGCTGTTGATCTCCCTCTCACATTGTGTGAAGAGGCCATTGTTGAAACCAGATTCAGTCTCATCGCCAAACCGGTCAATCCATGTCGACAAAATCTGCAGGCGAGGGTGGCTGCCTTGCAGCGTTTGTGGGGGGTTGCCGGGTTGGTGATGAAGTTTCCAGTCACATCATCGAGAATCGCAAGATTCAGTTTCTCTTCCAATCGGAAGATTAGATGACCTCCATTCTAAGACGGGGACCGTGGTCTTTTAGCGATAGGATGTGTGCACTACAGGAAAATGAGGCATTTATAGCGGTGCATTATAGCGTTCATTGTTATTTTGCTATGATTTAGTTTTTAAAAGCGTTTGTTGTTTTGTAAAAGCTATAAAATTATCGTCTATATGTTAAAAAAATGGTGACGATTAGAATACATAGCATTAATATTTTAAAAACGATGTCTAATCTGAAAGCGGGAAGACAAAATAATTAGCGCTTAACACTTAGTGAAATTTTCACAATCCCTCCACTCTCGTTCCCTCTCATCTCACTCAGAGAAATTCATCTCCTCTCACTCTCCCACTAGTTTCACTTTCAGATTTTGCATCTTCTTTGATTCCTCAAGCGCCTCTTCTATTCTCACTCTCCTCCTGCTATCGAGCACATCGATTTCCAAAGTTGCCCGCCTCCCAATCAACCTCGATTTGTCAGTAGTCGAAGAAAAACTTTTCGATTCAAGGTTAGCTTTGATTCTGCTGCTCGATTTCATAGATAGTTAGGGTTTTAGAAACTATAAGTGGAGGTTTACAGTCAGATTTTTGAGAAAAAGGTTTGCGAAATTTTAGGGTTTTCGTTACAATTTGGGGCTAATTTCTTAAGGTCATCGTTTCAATTAGGGGTTTCAATTTAGGTTTACGATTTAGTTTTGTTTGTACCAATTAGGGGCTAATCGACATCGATTTCATTTGTTTCACTATTTCTGGGTCTGATTCACTATTCTCTGATTTTACATTGGTCTCGGAGCTGTTACGGTGTTGTAAAATGGACAAGTCATGGGTTTGGCTTCCGAGGTATGGACTTGTATTTTTAATTTGTCAAAATCTTGCACATAGCTTAGAATCTAATGCTAATCGAACTTTGAATCTTTTGTAAATTGCAGGGCAAGCGTTGAGTATGAGGAAAGTGCACGTGCTTTTGTGTTTTCATCAGCAAAGACGTTGGGTAATCCTCTACAGATGTTCTGTCCCTGTATGGATTGTCGGAATGTGTGTCATCAAGATATAAACACAGTACTGGATCATTTGGTTATTCGTGGTATGGATCAGAAGTATAAGAGGAGTGCTTGCTGGAGTATTCACGGAGATATTAAGAGTGAGAAGACAGTTGATGAGCAACGTGGTGACTTAGAAGCCTATGAGTTGTTTAGATCTGCTTTCTTTGACAATAAAGACAATTCACAGTCCTCGAATAAGAATGGAGAACCGCCTGAAGTGTTTGAAGAAGAATCAGAGTTTAAGAAGAAATTAGAGGATGCAGAAACTCCCTTATACTCGAGCTGCCCAAACTACACCAAAGTTGCAGCAATTATGGGTCTATACCGCATTAAAGTTAAAAGTGGAATTTCAGAGAATTTCTTTGATCAGATTTTGACTATGGTTCATGACATGCTTCATGAAGGTAATGTGCTTCCAAAATCCACATCAGAGATAAAGAAATTCTTGAAGCTCTTTGGTTTTGGTTATGAGGTTATTCATGCTTGTAAGAATGACTGTATTTTGTACCGGAAGCAGTATGAGGAGATGAGTAGCTGCCCAAGATGTGGTGCTTCAAGATGGGAACTTGATAAGCATTCTGGTGAGACAAAGAATGGGATTCCAGCAAAGGTTCTCAGGTATTTCCCCATCAAAGACAGATTCCAGAGGATGTTTAGATCGAAGACAATGTCTAAGAATTTGCAATGGCATTTCAGTAATGCTTCTGAAGATGGAACAATGAGACACCCGGTGGACTCATTGACTTGGACGCAGGTCAATGCTAAATGGCCACAATTCGCAGCTGGCCCGAGAAACCTTCGGCTTGGTATATCTACAGATGGGATGAATCCGTTTTCTATCCAGAACACAAAGTATAGCACATGGCCAGTGATGTTAGTCAACTACAACATGCCTCCAACTATGTGTATGAAGTCAGAGAACATAATGGTAACCCTTCTGATTCCTGGACCAACTGCACCCAGTAATAACATCGATGTTTATCTTGCTCCTTTGATTGATGATCTAATTGATTTGTGGAATGAAGGTATCCAGATATATGACTCATTATCCCAGGAGAATTTCACACTTAGAGCTATACTGTTGTGGAGTATCAGTGACTATCCAGGTTTGGGGACCTTGGCTGGATGCAAAGTAAAAGGGAAACAAGCATGCAATGTATGTGGAAAGGATACACCATATAGGTGGTTGAAGTTCAGTCGAAAGCACGTCTATTTGGGCAATAGGAAACGACTCAGGCCTGGACATCCTTACCGACGCCGGAGAGTTTGGTTTGACAACACTGTGGAGGAAGGTACTGCTAATAGAATTCAAACAGGAGCTGAGATATTTGAGATACTAAAGGATTTTAAAAATGAATTTGGAAAACCTTTGGAGAAGAAAAGCAAAAGGAAAAGATCAGGTTTGGTTGAAGATGAGGAGCTAACCCTTGAAGAGTATGAAGAAGACACTGACCAATGGAGATGGAAAAAAGGGTCCATTCTATTTGATTTACCTTACTGGAAGGTTAGTACTCTGTATATATAAGTATTTATAAAGTAACTTTAAACTGTTTATCATTTTATAAACATTTTCCTCTTTTTTGTTTTATGATTTAGGATATGCCGGTGCGTCACAACATAGACGTAATGCATGTGGAAAAGAATGTGTCTGACGCAATTCTTTCCATTTTGATGCACAGTGCTAAGTCAAAAGATGGTGTTAAAGCACGACAAGATTTGGAAGATATAGGGAATAGAAGAAACTTACACACTGAGCTAAGTGGGAAAAAAACGTACTTACCTCCAGCTGCTTATTGGCTGACCAAGGAAGAGAAGAAGAGATTTTGCAAGAGGCTATCTGAATTCAGAGGACCAGATGGGTATTGTGCGAATATCGCCAATTGTGTCTCTCTTGATCCTCCTCTGATTGGTGGTTTGAAGTCTCATGATCATCATGTTCTGCTCCAAAACTTGTTACTTGTTGCATTGAGAGGGTTGCTGCCAAAAGGACCAAGGACTGCAGTTAGTAGGTTATGTAACTTCTTCAGTAGATTATGTCAGCGTGTAATTGACCCCGAGAAGCTTATAACACTGGAGTCTGATATTGTTGAGACGATGTGCCAAATGGAGAGGTTTTTTCCTCCATCTCTGTTTGATATAATGTTCCATCTCCCTATACATCTATCAAAAGAGTGTCGTCTGGGTGGGCCGGTACACTTTAGATGGATGTATCCATTTTCTTTTTATCTGTTTTTCTGTTTGATATTTTATTTGATGTAACAAAATATATGAAGATTTTGTTGTCCGACTGACACTTAGGTACATGAAAACACTAAAGTCGTATGTTAAGAATTATGCATGGCCAGAAGCATGTATGGCAGAGGGGTACTTGGCAGCTGAAAGTATTGCTTTTTGTTTGGAGTTTATGCAGACATCTGTACCAGTTTTAGAGTCTGCAAAACGTAATGAAGATGTGGATTTAGATGAGCATATACTTGAAGGTCGTCCAATTCATAAGGCTCAAGAAGTTACACTATCTGATAAAGAGCGTGACATTGCTCACAGATATATGTTAATGAACATGGCAGTTATAAATCCATATGTTGAGTAAGTTCTGATTGTTATTTATTAATTGTTATTTCATTTAAGATTGTTTATTACTTTCACTATCTGAATATTTACTCTTTGGATTTGTAAATCAGTTTGCATCTTGAAGATTTGCAAGATAAGGATGTTCGTTGCAGAAGAAATCAAACTCTTCTATGGAAGTTACATGGGGAACGGTTTTCACAGTGGCTAAAAGAAAAGGTATAAACAAAGTTACGGGTATATCTCTTTATTTGTTACTCAATAATATTGATATTAACACACTTTATGCATCTTGTTTTTTTGTTTTCATCAGATCCCTACTAACTCAAAGGAACATTCGACAAAGCTGAGATGGTTAGCATTTGGTCCAAGACATAATGCTCAGACGTATAAGGGTCTTATCATCAATGGACATCGATTTCACACTGAAGACTTAAAGAGGAAGACTCAGAACAGTGGAGTAGCATATGAAGCACTAACTATGTGTAGATCAAGTGCAAAAGATACTAATCAAGTGGCAGACGTAGTTTCTTACTTTGGAGTGATACAAGAGATAATAGTATTAGACTACCACATGTTTCAGGTTCCATTATTCAAGTGTAAGTGGGCCAACAAAGGGAATGGTCTGAAGGAAGAAGATGGTTTTACGCTTGTGAACTTCACCTTAAACCAAGCAACATTCCTCCAAGATCCATACATTATGCCTTCTCAAGCAAAACAAGTGTTTTACTCCAGAGAAGATGACTCATCACCTTGGTTGGTTGTTATGAGGGCGCCACCAAGAGGGTATCATGAGTTAGAGACTGTTGAGGAGTTTGCTACTGCACCAGTACCCATCGAAGACAATGATGATTTGGGGACTGAATCTTCTGATGATGAGAGTTTCTGTGTTAGGGCTGATTGTGAAGGGGTCTTAGTCGTTGATTGATTGTGCAGTTTTTATTTCTAGACAGTTAGTGGTCCAGTTTTTATTACTAGCTATTAGTTTCTGATGGTTAACTATAGTTTCAGGTGAGACAATATGAAGCAGAAAAATGATGTAGCTACACGTCGCAGTAAGCGTCAACAAGGTGAAGATGCAAGTGTTGAGTCACTGAAGACTCAGCCCAGACGCAGAAAGCTTCTTATGGATGATCGAAATGATCATCCTGCATTTGAAGAAGAGTCTCCAGAACAAGATCCAGAACAAGAAGAAGAAAACGATGTGCATGATGGAGAACCAGAAGTTGAAGAACCAAGGGTAGAGACGGCTCCCAATGTGGAAACAGAAGATACGCAGCATTCAACTGAAGCAGTTGAAACTGAGCAGCCACATACAAAGACAAAGAGACGAAGGGGAGCAACTAGGATGAGTAAAGTTGCTATAAACCATGAGGACAAGATTGAAGTTGAATTTATATCTCTCGGTGAACATGTTGGGGTTGGATCCGTAACACTTTCCTCGTTTCTTGGTGTTCTTGTGAGAGAGCATGTACCAGTACTTCTTGGAGATTGGAGGCACCTTGATGAACAGACAAGAGAAAGAATGTGGGAGCAAATTCAGGTACTGTTTAACTTCTGAAACTATTGTTTTACATTATAATATTGTTTTTAACTTCTGAAACTTTTGTAGGGGAGGTTCAATTTGACAGAAAAATGGCAAAAAGGAAGTGTGTTTAAGCAGATGGGGTGTATATGGAGGGCTTCAAAGTCAAGGCTTGTAACTCTTGTGCGTGCTATAGGGAGTAAGGAACAACTTATTAACTTAAAACCAAGCAATATTCATTCTGTTTCAGCTTGGATGAATTGGGTGAAGACAAAGAAAGGCAAAGATTTTAAGGTTGTTTTGCTTCAAATTTATTTTAAATAGCTGTGACTGTATGGATAATTGTAATCTGACAGTTTGGTTTTATTTTGAAGGTCCAAAGTGACAAATTCAGGGAACTCAGGAGAAGTCAGATTCCCCACACCACTAGCCGAAAAGGAATGGTTCGCTTGGCTCATGAAATGGTATGATCCTGTTAATTTTATTATAATCTATAAGTCAAAATATTAAATAAAGATTGCAGGAACTAGTAATATGTAATATGCTTTTGTTAATTGTAGAAGAAGAGTTCAGACCCCACAAAAGTTACTAGGAGTAAGGTTTGGGTAGCAGGACACACACATTCAGATGGGAGACCTGTGAGGCCAGAGTTTGAAGAAACTATTGTAAGCATTCAAAATCTTATTAGCTAGTCTCTTTGTTGTTTAGGTTCTACTAATTGAGATCACATATTTGAAATCAGGAAAAAATCAAATCAATTGACAGTGAACTGGAATCCACTGCCAGTATGAGTGTTAAAGACGATGCTGTGAGTCAGGTCTTAGGCAAGGACAAACCAGGAAGAATTAGAGGAATGGGCAGAGGGATAACTGCTACAAAGCTAGCATTCATGCATGCTAGAGACTCACATGTACAGAAGCTTGAAGCTAAACAAGCTGAATTGGTGGATGTAGTTCGTGGTTTGCAGGATGTAGTTCGTGGCTTAACTACATCAAAAAACGTAAGTTAACATCAAGTTTGTTCTTCTAAGTTAGCAATTTGAATCATAGCTGTTTAACTTTTAATTTTCTTTTTCTCCCAGAAGCAACGTGATGATGTCTCTAATTCTGAGGTTAGTGATCTTTGCAAAGGAGGACCTAGGTGTCAGATTTTAGACTGGTGTTCACCGGATGATGTTGTCATCGGAGAAGGAGAATTCTGCTCAGCTGAGCCAACATACAAGATTGGACGCATTCCACTTGGTCCTAATGCGGGTGCAATTTTTGTTAAGTCAGTTATAGATGAAGAAGCATCTGTCTGGAGGCCTACGTCAACTTTGACAACACTTGGCCAAGCTGTTGGATTGAAAATTGCATGGCAATTTGATAAGATCATTTTGGATGAGATGGAGTCCTCAGCGATTAATAAGACTGTTGATTCATCGGTAACGGTTATAATATAATGTTGTAAATTTGTTAGTAGTTGCATCATGTTGATAACTAATCTACTGTTGGTTTTGTTTTTAAACATCACTCCGTAGGCTACAGATGCAGAGGAGGATAAAATCCTCATCTATGATTGGCTTAAGGATGGTGAAGCTATTGCTGAGGGTCGTCTCGAGTCAACTGACCCAAAAACAATGGTAAACAACATTCCTCTTGGTCCGAATGCTGCTATTGTCAAGGTTGATAGGGTACTTAATAAAGATGGACCTCTATGGAGACCAAATGAGGAAATGCTGGTGATTGGTGATGCACTTGGTGAGAACATCGTTTGGCCTATCCATAAGATCATTATGGCTAATATACAAGCATCACCTGGGATATCAAAAAGTAGATCACCTGGGGTAAGACTCTAAACCGTCTTAGCCTTAAAATGTTGAAATGATAAATTTTCTTTAGTGACTGAATGATTTGTTGTTGGAATGGATTTGTGATGAATGGTCTGAAATTTTAATTGTAGAGTTTCAGTCACAGCTCCAACACCAGCAAGAATGAGAAAAGAAAATGCATCCTCATAGATTGCAAAGGATCTGGGCAAAAGGTTGCAGAAGGTCGAGTTTTCTCAACAAATCCAGAAGATGTAGTTCATCATGTCCCCTTGGGTCCCAATGCAAGCAAGGTATGGGTTGATGTTCCTACTATTGAAGATGCACCACTTTGGAGAACAAATTCAGAACTTAAAATCATTGCTGATGCTTTGGGCAGTATAGTTGCTTGGCCAAACGACAAACTTGTTTACATTTGAATCATTGGTTTGTACTTTGAATAAACTTGTTTCTAGTTTGTATGAGAATACTTTGAATAAGTGGTCTTGTGTTTGTGTTTGAACATGTACTTTGGTTTAAAAAAAAAAATCAATTTGTCTGATTTATGAATAATTGTTGGTCCAAGAAATTGTATGAAACAGGTGCCAATTGCGAAGAATAGATAACAGATCAATTTATTGCAAAACTAAAATGCTACAATATAAGTATTAATTATGATGTTAAATAACAAAATCATAACATAAAAAAAATGCTATTGTAGAAAATACAATTGCATATAATAAAACGCTATCGTATAAATAACTAACATAGCATAACGTAAAACCGCTACGATAGCTCGCTAACCTATTATCGCGGCCGAAGATATAGCGTTTTTAAATATGCTGCGATATCAATACATATCGTTTTCGGACGCTATAAATGCCTCATTTTCCTGTAGTGGTGTTGTTAAGAAATGGAATCCGGTGGATTCCGATGCTGATCTTAAACACATCCCGTTCTGGGTCCAAATTCGAGGAATCCCCCTTCACTACCTTACTCACCGTATGATTACACACATTGGCCAGAACTTGGGTCACTTCATCGAAACTGACTTTGGAGGAGATGTAGCCGTGTTGGTTGATTATGTTCGGGTCCGTCTCTTGTGGAACATCGAAGACCCTCTTCGTTTCCAGAGACTTTTCCGTTTTGGAGATGAAGCCTGCGTTCTTAAGTTTCGTTATGAAAAATTACGAAATTTCTGCTCTATCTGTGGCATGTTAACCCACGACGCCACAGAATGCCCATCCAACGCGAACTCCCCACCGTCCCCTCCTAATGACGATGATGGTGACTCTGGCTAGAAACATGACGATACTAATATCGATCCGCCGACTAATGTTCTGAATCAGGAATACCATGCCATGAACACTCCTGAACCCGACGACGACAAACCATCCTCATCTAAAAAGCGTAAGACGGAATCAGCCTCTCCACCGGACTGGACTGCATCACTTCCCATCCTTTACTGTGATGTTCATCAAGTCTTTGCCACAAAGGACCTCCAACACAACTCTTCCAAACGTCAGCGACGCCAATCTGAAGTACTCGAGATTCGAAACTGTTTTATGTTACATCAAAATGCGCCAACAACAGCATCAACGTCTTCAGCATGATACGTTCCGACCAATCCAACCAATGACCGAGACGGTACGGTGGGCCAGAAGCCACCGGAAGCGGGATGAATACAGCCTTTTGGAACTGCCGAGGTTTGAAAGGAGACCTGGTAGTTCGACGTCTTAAAGGAATGAAGAAGACTCATTCTCTGGACTTACTCTTTTTAATTGAAACTAAAAACCTGGATGATGTAGTTCGTGATGTCGCGGGTCAACTGGGTTTCGACTATGTTAAATGTATTTCGCCTTTAGGCATTGGTGGTGGCTTAGCGCTATTCTAGAACAAATGTGTGTTTATTAGTTTTTCTAATTTGGATGCTAGACTTATAGATTGTACGATTAATAATAAAGATCTTTCTTTTTATTTTTCGTTCGTTTATGGTCATCCGATTCGAAAACTTTGACACATATTATGGGAAAAACTTCAACGAATTGGCTTAACTCGCCATGGTCCTTGGTTAATGTATGGTGACTTCAACGAGATCCTAAATGCCAATGAAAAACGAGTTGGACGTGTGAGAGAAAATTGGAGTTTTACAGACTTTCGCAACATGGTCCATGGTTGTCGGATTTCCGATCTCCCATACAAAGGGAACAATATGACTTGGATGGGCAAGAGACGAAGTTAGAATGTCGAATGTTGGTTAGATAGGGCAATGGCCAACGATGAATGGCAAGCTTTATACCCGACATCTGAAGTTGAATATCTTGAAATGATTGAATCAGATCACCGACCGACTATCATTAAAATACAACGAAACACTGATAAAGGCCCACGACCCTTTCGGTTTGACACTCGCTTGTGTACAGTTCCAGAGATAGCTAATGTTGTTCGACAAAGCTGGCTTGGTGCCCGATGGTGGGAATATCCCGTTTGCAACTCGTGTACGAAGGTGTCGTACAAAATTATCGGCTTGGAAGCGTCTTCATAATACCATCTCGGCTTTGCGAATCCAAGATTTAACATCGGCCATTGATAACGCCCACACAGATCCGTTAATTCCTCTCTCTCAAATTCACCTCCTTCAACAAGATTTGCTCAAAGCCAATCGCGAAGAAGAAGCTTATTGGCAGTTAAATAGCAAGAATCAATGGTTAAAGGAAGGAGACAACAATACAAAAAATTTTCAAGCTGTCACCAAAAATCGAATTGCCCGGAATCGGATCACTTCTATACAAGACCACCATGGCATGGACCTTCATGGGAATCGTGGTGTAGCAGGGGAAGCATGTCGTTACTTTAGCCGCCTTTTCACTAGCCAATCCCAGTGTAATCCAGCATCTACTCTTCGTCATGTTCGTCAAGTTGTTACGAAAGACATGAACGATTCCCTAACGAGTACTATCACTTTGGATGAAGTCAGACATGCTCTCTTCTCAATTGGGCCCACAAGAGCTCTTGGCCCGGATGGATTCAGTGCGGCCTTTTACCAGCATTATTGGACCATCATTGGGCCAACTTTACTCTTAGAGGTCCAAAAGTATTTTGACATAGGCATACTTCCGAGTGAGTAGAATCACACCAATCTTTGCCTCATACCAAAAATTGCTCAGCCCAAAACTATGCAAGACTTCCGACCCATCAGCTTATGAAACGTCTCCTACAAAGTGATCTCTAAAATCCTGGTGAAACGATTACGTACTGTTCTCCCTTTGGTCGTCTCAGAAAATCAGGCCGCCTTCATTTCGGACGATACATTACCGATAATATCATGCTCGCTCACGAGGTCCTACAATCTTTACGGGTACGTAAACGTTGTGCAACTTCTTATATGGCTGTTAAGACAGATATTAGTAAAGCCTACGATAGAATAGAATGGGGTTTTTTAGAGCAGGTATTGGTCAAAAAAGGATTTGCGCCTAAATGGATACAATGGATAATGGGCTATGTGCGAACGGTGTCTTTTCTGTCCTAATTAATGGGAGTCCGTATGGCCGTTTTGAAGCTAGTTGGGGACTACGCCAAGGGGACCGCTCTCCCCATATCTCTTCATCCTTTGTTCTTATGTTTTAAGCTCCCTTGTGACGCAAGCAACGACTGAAAGGATAATAAATGGCATTCGTCTCAGCAACCATGGGCCAACGATTTCACATTTACTATTCGTAGATGATTCCATTTTTTTTTGTTAAAGCGGACCAACGGAATAGTCTCAATCTCCTGCGAATTTTTAAAGAGTACGAAGAGGTTTCAGGCCAAATGATCAATCTCGATAAGTTGGCTATCACTTTTGGTAACCGTGTTTACCAACATACTCGACAAAGCATTATGATTACGCTCCAAATTCCAAACATGGGGGGTGGTGGTAAATATCTCGGGTTACCAGAGTAGTTTGGAGGGAAGAAAAAAGATATGTTGCACTATATCCACAAAAAGGTGCAACAAAAAATTGATGGGTGGCAAACGAAATTTTTATAGGCCGCAGGAAAAGAGGTCTTGATAAAAGCAGTGGCTTATGCAATGCCAGTGTATTCCATGAGTTGCTTCCAATTACCGAAGGCACTGTGTGATGATTTAGACAGAATGATTGCCTGATTCTGGTGGGGCACGACCTAATCTCAGAAAATAATTCCATGGATCGCTTGGAAAAAATTAGCAACACCAAAAACGGATGGAGGCATGGGTTTTCGTGATATCCACCTATTCAACCAAGCCCTTTTGGCGAATCATGTGTGGAAACTTATACACCGGCCAACAAGCTTACTATACTAGATTCTTAAGGCTCGATACTTTCCGACAACTGACATCTTCTTGGCAACAGGAGGCGCCAAACCATCCTATGGCTGGAATTCACTTCGGTTCGGACGGGATCTGCTCAAAACTGGAATACATCGTCATGTTGGCAACGACAAAAATACAAGACTGGGATTGGACCCTTGGCTCCCCACTACACCACCACGGCCTCGGACCCTATTACCGCCGGTTAACCCAGCCCTCCCTGTCACCTCCTTAATCAATCAACTTGAGAATCAATAGGATGATGATAAACTTCATCAACTCGTCCACCCGGACGATCACCATTTGGTGTGCAAGATTTACCTCCCTCCACATTCGCCGGACGACACCTACTTATGGCATCATACCAAGGATGGTACTTTTACTGTGAAGTCGGGTTATAGGTCAGCTATTACTACCAATTCCCCAGTGGAACCAATTCAGGCACCACTTGTGGACAAACCAGATCTCGCTAAGGCTATATGGTTTTTAGAAATTACGCCAAAGATAAAGCAGTTTTTATGGCGTCTTTCCTCAAGAGCACTTGGTGTTGTGGAGAACCTACAACGACGCAACATCAATATCTCTCCGTTCTGCGGCCGCTGTTGTGTTGCATTTGAAACTAGCGACCACACCTTCTTCTCTTGCCCCCATGTTATTGCGATTTGGCATACTGCTGGGATACCTACTCATCGACTGCCTGATGCAAACATTACGGTAGAGGATAAACTACGTCTATTATTCCAATGGCATCAAGATTCGCAACTTCAACCGTTATCCAGGTATTTGCCATTTTGGTTACTATGGCGAATCTGGAAAAGTAGGAATGCCTTGGTGTTCAACTGTCAAAGCCAAACGGTACAAGCGACATCCACTTTTGCCCACACCGACACTAAAGAATGGTTGGCCAATGGTACGAACAATGGTGTTTTACTATGCCCCCCCTCCACAGCGTCATGGGGTTCTTAGACATTCACACCGGTGGGAACACCCAACTCTGGGCTGCCTTAAATGCAACTATGATGTATCACATTTCCAAGGAGATAGACCTTCAGGTCTGGGCTGGTTAATACGTGACTCACATGGGATTGTCCTTCACTGTGGCCTTGGGCAATTTCAAAGGAGACACTCGATAGAGGAGGCAGAATGCACATCTCTTATCTGGGCTCTACAATCAGCATGGGCAATAGGTTACCGAAAGGTTGAATTTGAAGGCGACAACTCCACCATTAATCAACTAATCAATCATCCAACCCCGTGTCTTCGTCTCCAAAATTACCTGGATACTTTACAACAGTGGCGACGCATGTTTACTCACGTGAAATTTAGTTTTAAACCAAGAGCCCACAACAAGTGTGCCGATTTCCTAGCCAAACGAGTTATCTCTTGTATGGAGCTATGTAATATTTATCATTACTGTCTTGCTTTTCTTACAAGCCTTGTAACCAATGATATTGTTTGTGCAAATTAATAAAAACTTTTGAAGGAAAAAAAAAAAGATTGATTAAATATACTGCGGTAGCAAACACATACGACCAGTGCGTCTTTAGTATGGAGGCTTGGTGTAGAAGCGTTAGGCCCGTCTCGACTATATATGTGCTTGTGCTTAGGTTCAGACACACCATTGTGTTTTGGATTTTGGTGAAATACCAAGATCCAAGAGAAATGATCTCAATGCTATGAATTCGCCACCGTTTTTGGAATATAGAAACTGTATTTTATTAAAAATCGAAAACTTAGTTTTACATCACAGTTTTAATGTATTAAATAGATAAATAATAGACATTATAAAAGAAAGAGTTATGTCTTTTCTACTTGTGACTTTTAGACAGAACAACGCAACCTAAAAGTCACGACTCTTAATTTAAAAGAAACTTAACATATTACAAACTCAATTATCGATATGTCTTAAATTAAAGTAAACTTAACATATTACAAACTCAAGTATCGATAAACAACATCAACACTCTTTGATATATCATGGTTTTTACCCGTTTTTAGCCATGATATAAGTCCTTTTTGTCGAGTCTTTTCTCTAGTTTTAGAGTCTTTCAGGTTCTTTTCAAGATATAGGCGCTATGGAGCTAATTGGAGAATTTGAGAAGCTTTTGAGGCAATCCGGAGTTGAAGCCGTTCGGGAACAAGCTCAGCATCGATCGACACTGTGAAGCATCGATCGACACCCTACGTTTGAGAGTTCCACGACCAGAAGACCAAGCATCGATCGATACCACTTATGGCATCGGTCGATGCCCGTGACCAGAACGTGTGACAAGCCCGAGATTTATTCAGAAGCTTTCTTTATCTTTCGAGAGAGATTCCAAAACGTTTTAGAAAAAATATAATTAGGTTTTAAACCTCAGTAGAGGTATCGGATTGTATTGAGTTTTACCTTGTGACTTTTGGAGGAGAGTTCTTCGACAATCGAGTATTTTTGGAGAAGAATTTTTGAACTTTTTTTATTCTTATTTCACATAATATGATATCTATTCTATTCATTGTGTTTGTTGCATTCACCTA